>OY821521.1:64426796-64439296 GCA_963682025.1 Cordilura impudica
AAAATTAAAAATTAAAAATTAAAAATTAAAAATTAAAAATTAAAAATTAAAAATTAAAAATTAAAAATTAAAAATTAAAAATTAAAAATTAAAAATTAAAAAATAAAAATTAAAAAATAAAAATTAAAAAAAAAATTAAATATTAAAAATTAAAAATTAAAAATTAAAAATTAAAAATTAAAAAATAAAAATTAAATATTAAAAATTAAAAATTAAAAATTAAAAATTAAAAATTAAAAATTAAAAATTAAATATTAAATATTAAATATTAAAAATTAGAAATTAAAAATTAAAAATTAAAAATTAAAAATTAAAAATTAAAAATTAAAAATTAAAAATTAAAAATTAAAAATTAAAAATTAAAAATTAAAAATTAAAAATTAAAAATTAAAAATTAAAAATTAAAAATTAAAAATTAAAAATTAAAAATTAAAAATTAAAAATTAAAAATTAAAAATTAAAAATTAAAAAGTAAAAATTAAAAATTGAAAATTAAAAATTGAAAATTAAAAATTAAAAATTAAAAATTAAAAATTAAAAATTAAAAATTAAAAATTAAAAATTAAAAATTAAAAATTGAAAATTAAAAATTAAAAATTAAAAATTAAAAATTAAAAATTAAAAATTAAAAATTAAAAATTAAAAATTAAAAATTAAAAATTAAAAATTAAAAATTAAAAATTAAAAATTAAAAATTAAAAATTAAAAATTAAAAATTAAAAATTAAAAATTAAAAATTAAAAATTAAAAATTAAAAATTAAAAATTAAAAATTAAAAATTAAAAATTAAAAATTAAAAATTAAAAATTAAAAATTAAAAATTAAAAATTAAAAATTAAAAATTAAAAATTAAAAATTAAAAATTAAAAATTAAAAATTAAAAATTAAAAATTAAAAATTAAAAATTAAAAATTAAAAATTAAAAATTAAAAATTAAAAATTAAAAATTAAAAATTAAAAATTAAAAATTAAAAATTAAAAATTAAAAATTAAAAATTAAAAATTAAAAATTAAAAATTAAAAATTAAAAATTAAAAATTAAAAATTAAAAATTAAAAATTAAAAATTAAAAATTAAAAATTAAAAATTAAAAATTAAAAATTAAAAATTAAAAATTAAAAATTAAAAATTAAAAATTAAAAATTAAAAATTAAAAATTAAAAATTAAAAATTAAATATTAAAAATTAAAAATTAAAAATAAAAAATTAAAAATTAAAAATTAAAAATTAAAAATTAAAAATAAAAATAAAAAATGAAAAATGAAAAACGAAAAATTAAAAATGAAAAATGAAAAATAAAAAATGAAAAATAAAAAAAGAAATATGAAAAATAAAAAATAAAAAATAAAATATAAAAAATAAAAAATTAAAAACCAAACATGAAAAATTGAAAATATAAAACGAAAAATTAAAAATTAACCGATTGAAGTAATAATTAATAATAAATAAATTTTTATTAGCAGAGCCTCTGCAGTTGATTTCTGTTTCTGTTTTATTTTAATTACTAGAAGTTTACACATCTCCCCTGTGATCGGACTGACATGATTTACCTGCACCTACCTGTAGCTGTTTTTTTATCTCGAATCATAAATTAAAGTACTAGGTATTATAATAAATAATAATTTTGCGACGAGAGTAAGCGATAATATAGCTAGATTACTTTTGAATTGAAAAATTAAGAATATTTTTCCAAGTAAAACGTAACATGATTAGAAGCTTTAGAATAAAGGCTTTTTTTATAATATGTACTAAGTTGACAATTTCTATTATACATAATGATATTTACCTGAAGCAGTCGAACCCATATTGTTTACTTTGCTGTCTTGAAATTAAAAATATTGACGACGAAAAATAGGTCACTTTAAAAGTGTAAAGAGCGAAAGCTCGTGCGTAGCGGGAGACTAACAAGTTCCGACTACCTGCGCACGTGGCTCCCAAAAGAAAAATAACACCAAAGCAACCCCTCTCAATAATACTTGCAATTTACGGCAACGAGGAGTACCACCAAAAAAGGTAGATAAATTCATATAAACAGGTAACACCCGTGACTTCTACTTACAATGTCTTGGCGCAAAGTAATGTAGATAATTTGACCCTACCAGTAAGAATTTATGTTGCACCATTTTTGAAGTAGTCATGGTGACAATGTTGGAAATTTCATCAAGTTACAATATCATTCGCCTAGGCTATAAAATTGCATGTTCAACAAATGCAGCATATTTATGTTGATTATTCGAATGTCAATTATTCACCACATAAAATGTCTATATCCAAGAAGGAAATTGTTTAGAAGTGTAGTATTAATACTCCAGTTAGGCCTTGGGCTAGCCTTAAAGATGATTGTAACCATCAATAAATAATATATAAATTCCATTATTTGAATTAAGTTTAACAAATCATATAATGGAATTTACTTAAGCCGTTAGTTGTCTTAAACTTCGTTTTGTTATTTCCAAAATGTTACTTAGTATTCATGGGACTATCAAAATTCAGTTGCTTTAAAAAATTATGAAAATGTTGTTTGAAAAAGGTACTTATTTAGGAAAAGGTACTATTCAAAGAAAAGTTATTTGCGAAAAGCAGCTCTTTTGAGAACAGGCATTTTTTCAAAGAGGCTACTTTTTTAATAAAATTTACTTTTTAAAGAAACGACAGTTATTGAAGTAAATGTAGCCTTCGAAGAGAAGGTATGATTTGTAAAACAGGTATTTTTTTAAGGAAGGTTACCTTTTTAAGAAAGGTTGCTTAGTTAAGAAATATACTCTTTTAAAAAACTCAAATTTTTAAAAAGCTATATTTAAACAAGTAAGAAATTATTGTCGGTCTGGACCGACTATACGATACCCTATACCATGGTTTAGAGACCCTATCACTTCGGTCCAACTAATTGGATATAGAAAATAAGCATAACCCAACTTTGAGTGCCATTGTTATTAATTTTTTTGGCTGCAGATATGAAAAAAAAAGTTCATATCGGGTGCTTTATTTATAATTGGGACTAGGTCAAAAAATGGACCGATCCTGACCTTGACTTTGAAAAAATATAAACAAACCAAATTTGAGAAAAATATGTGCAATATTTTTGTTTTTCGATAGATTTAAATGAAGATCGGGAAGCAGCTCTATATGGGGCCGATGACTAAGAATTGTCCTATAGGGACTGTTTTTGACTACTGATTAATGGATACAATAAACACATACAAACCTAATTTGACTAAGACCTATGTGATAGTTTGGATCTTATGGCAACTTATGTTGATTTCATAGGGGTCATTTCTATGGGGACTAGGTCTGATCATTGATCGATTTTCACCAATTTCAACAGCATTTATTCTATGGCGGATAAAAGCTTATAAACCAAGTTTCATCTAAATATATTCATAATTGCGACCTGTAGTTTGATTACAAAGTTAACATGGACACACAGACGGACGGACGGATGGATTATACCCAAACCACATAGTGGTATGGGGTATAAAAAATACCTTTTTAAAAAAAGAGGTACTTTAGAAAAATGTGCTTCTCCAAAAAGGCATATTTTTCAAAAAGGTACTTTTCTTTAAAAATAAGGTACTTTTTTAAATAAAGTACTTTAGAAAAGAATTAATTTATTTGAAAAAAATTACCTCTCGTAAAAAGTCAATTTTTTTTAAATATTCTTTTAAAAAAATTACTTTTTAAAAAAGGCACTTTTCGTAAACGGATAATTTTTTTGGAAAAAGTAATTTTTAAAAGTTACTTTTTTTAAAAAAGTATTTGTTTTAGAAAAAGTACTTTTTTTCAATAGCTGCTTTTTTAAAAAAGTAATTTTCAATAAAATAGATACTTTAAAAAAAATTTTTTTTTTTTTATATGTACTTTTTAAAAAAGTTACTTTTTTATAAAAAGTACTTATTGAAATAGTTATTTTACAAAAAGGAACTGGTTTTGGCAAAAAAAAATTTGTGAAAAGTTACTTTTTTAACAAAAGGTACTGTTTTAAAATTTGGTAATTTTAAAAAAAATCAATTTTCTAAAAAAGGTGTTTTTTTTAAAAGGAATTTTATATATATAAAAGGTATATTTAAAAAAGGTACTTTTTTAAAAAGGTCTTTTTTGAAGGTACCTTTTTTAACTTTTAAAAAAGGTAGTTTTTTAAAATGGTACTTTTTAAAAAATTTACTTTAAAAAATAGCTTTTTTAGAAAAAAATGCTATTTTAAAAAAAAGAAATTTTGAGAAAAGGTTCGTTTTTTTAAGAAGCTACACTTTTTAGAAAATGGATTTTTTTTCTTTCTTATTGGCGATTTTCTTCATTATATCAGAATAACGATAAAAATACTTACTTAAGCCAAAGTAACACGTGTCGTAAAATCATATATGCAAACATACTTTCACAAAGTAAATGCTACAACTGCAACGACTACAACGAGAACAAAACAAACTTGAGAAAAACATGACGCAGATTAAAAATTTTTATTACTTCAAGAGTTTTTTTAACATTTTCTTTGATATCACAGGACCCATTGGACCGATTTCGATAATTTTAAATAGCAACCTATTCAGAATGTTAACAAACTAAAAGCCCAGCTTTATTATTGAAGAGCTGTCCATGATTTCCAATGACAGACGGACAGATGGTCATAGCTAAATCAACTTCTCTTGTTATACTGATCAAAAAAAAATATATAGTTAATGGGGTCTTCGGAATTTATTTCGATGTGTTACAAATGGAATAAGAAACTGATATACTTCTACCCTCTGCACCGTTATCTAACTAATTATTTGCACAATGTATTAAATACAGAATTTGATACACAAATAAATTTATTTAAAACTAATCATACATGAGAATTTTATGACTAGTTTTTTTATGTTAATGGAAATCAAAGATTAAACTACATCTATTTTGACGCCAAACATGCATCATAATTATCCGGTAAACTGGAATATAAATGACAATCATTCAAACAAAATTAAGAATCACTTTTTAAAAATGTATTTCACTCAAAGTTTGTTAATAATAATATTCGCGTTTTCGTTGATACGCTGCCAGGTAAATTTTAATTTCTAATGAAAGGCATAATTAAAGAATTTTTTTTTAATAATTCTTAGCACAATTGGACATATGACATTTTAAGTGTAAAATGTAATTCCAGTGACACCAGTATAATCGATCTAGATTTGAAAGTTGATCGTGTGTCACGAGGTGTTTTTGGTTTTAGCGGGTTCTATGATTTCAAAATGGATATCGACGATTTTGTAGTTAATATACTAGTCTATCGGAGTTCTACGAGACGTGATGATGAATATCATTTGACTCCATTTGGTATACATAATGAACATCTAAAGCAAGTTATGAATACACATTACAGGAATATCTTAATGCCTATTTTTAAAGATTGTGCTACCAATTCACCACAGTTTGCGATATTTGAGCCACCTCTGAAAAAGGCATATATTACGTTTAATAAATGTGTAGTACCAACAGATCACTTCCCAAATATAATGCCCGAGGGAAACTTTAAACATCATATCTCCTTAGTTAATGAAAAATTATTTAAAGTATTTTTTGAAGTTATTGTAAGTGTTGATGTAGTAGTTTTTTAATATAGGCCAAAGCCAACGAGTGAATAAAATTATTACTTTTTTTTTTTCATTCGCCACACAAAGTATGTTAAACCATAAAATTAGCTCCGAAAAAGTAGAGAATTTTCTATGTACTTGTTTGTTTCTTAAGGAAAATTGCATGTGACTTCAGTGACTCCTGTATTACGTCATTTAGTCTGTTACGTATAAGTTTTTATCCTGATAAGGTTAGGTGGTCTATTCAATCCTTCGGAACTTTTAAACCATCTGGAGGTTACATAATCTTACCACTACTTTTGCAAAATAGGCTGGACCCTTTGATATTTGTCTTTGGATTCTTTTTTCTCTGAGACATAAAATAAAATATCTCCTGCGTTACCTAAATCATATTGACCTATCCGTTTAACGTTTTTCTTTTAAAATCTTTGCGAAGATTTTCTTTGATATCAAAGGACCAATTGGACCGATTTCGATGATTTTAAATAGCAACCTACTCAGAATGTTGTTAAACTAAGAGCCCAGCTTAATTATTGAGGGCCTGTCCATGATTTCCAATGACAGACGGACAGACAGTCATAGCTATATCAACTTGTTATACTGATCAAGAAAAAATATGTAGTTAATGGGGTCTCCGGAATTTATTTCGATGTGTTACAAATGGAATAAGAAACTGATATACTTCTACCCTCTGCACCGTTATCTAACTAATTATTTGCACAATGTATTAAATACAGAATTTGATACATGAATAAATTTATTTAAAACTAATCATACATCATCATAACCGAGAATTGTATGACTTGTTTTTTACGTTAATGTTAATCAAAGATTACACAACATCTATTTTGACGCCAAACATGCATGATAATTATCCGGTAAACTGCAATATAAATGACAATCATTCAAACGAAATTAAGAATCACTTTTTAAAAATGTATTTCACTCAAAATTTGTTAATAATAATATTCGGATTTTCGTTGATACGCTGCGAGGTAAATTTTAATTTCTAATAAAAAGCATAATTAAAGAATTTTTTTTTAATAATTCTTAGCACAATTGGACATATGACATTTTAAGTGTAAAATGTAATTCCAGTGACACCAGTATAATCGATCTAGATTTTAAAGTTGATCGTGTATCACGAGGTGTTGTTGGTTTTAGCGGGTTCTACGATTTCAAAATGGATATCGATGATTTTGTAGTTAATATACTAGTCTATCGTAGTTCTACGAGACATGATGATGAATATCATTTGACTCCATTTGGTATAGATAATGAACATCTAAAGCAAGTTATGAATACACATTACAAGAATATCTTAATGCCTGCTTTAAAGGATTGTGCTACCAATTCACCACAGTTTGCGATATTTGAGCCACCACTGAAAAAGGCATATATTACGTTTAATAAATGTGTAGTACCAACAGATAACTTCCCAAATATAATGCCCGAGGGAAACTATAAATATCATGTCTCCTTGGTTAATGAAAAATTATTTAAAATATTTATTGAAGTGATTACAAGTATTGATCTAGTAGTTTTTTAATATTGGCCAAAGCCAACAAATGAATAAAATTATTATTTTTTTTCTCTTCCGCCACACAAAGTATGTTAAACCATAAAATTAGCTCCGAAAAAATAGAGAATTTTCTATGTACTTGTTGTTTGTTTCTTAAGGAAAATTGCATGTGAATTCAGTGACTCCTGTAATACGTCATTTAGTCTGTTACGTATAAGTTTTGATCCTGATAAGGTTAGGTGGTCTATACAATCCTTCGGAACTTTTAAACCATCTGGAGGATACATAATCTTCCCACTACTTCTGCAAAATAGGCTGGACCCTTTGATAGTTGTCTTTGGATTCTTTTTTCTCTGAGACATAAAATAAAGTATCTCCTGCGTTACCTAAATCATATTGACCTATCCGTTTAACATTTTTCTTTTAAAATCATTGCAAAGATTATACAGTATCTACTTTAGAGAATTTAGTACACTTATTCAAAGGCCTTCTCGGAACGATCGATAAAGCCAACAGTAAAAGAAATAGTTTTTTGTGCTTCTCTTGATATTGAGGGCACCATGGACAAAAATTTATGTATAACTCAATCACATTTTGAGTTCAAACTAATGAAATGACCACCACTATGGGTGATACGCGGAAAATGGTGGCCGTCAGGGACATGGCTGTGGAGTCGATGATCAAAGCTACCGGCTCCGACTCCAACTTAGACTCCGATTCCGACTCCGACTCTTCAATATAATAGGTTTTGCACAATATATGTTATAGTTTGACTACACCTTTTCAAATTGTATTTTAGAAATTATCAATTGATCTCCAGAAAGTATCAATTTATTTCAGAAAGCATCAATTGAATTTCAGAAAACATGAACTGTATTTCCGAAAGTATTAATTGTGTTTCAGAAAACATCCACTGAATTTCAGTTAGTATCAATCGTATTTCAGAAAACATGAATTGAATTTCAGTAAGTATCAGTATTATGCTATCCGTAAGGCCGAGGCGGCAAAGCGGCGAGCGGCAGAGCGGTGAGCGGCAAAAAAATAAAACATATGAAATACTACTGAAGTGGCCACGCAATGAGCGGCATGTGAGCGGTATTTTTGAGCGGCTAAGCGGCGTCGCTCAGGAATAGAACTTGTTCTACTTTTTAGTTGTTTTCTGAGCGGCAAAGAATAAAAAAAAATGTATTTTCTTTGCTCTGTCAATCTGTAGGGCGATTCAGTAACTTCTTTTAACGATAATTGAATTGTTCAAAAGAGAAAACAACAAAATTATCGATTTTGGTATTCAGTAAAATTTTTAAACGATGTTCACTATTGTTAAAGTCAGCTGTTGTTGTTATCTTAATGACAACCATTTTTGTGTTGTTTTTCAATCGATAAAAAGTTTAAAAGGTGGAAATGTAGTCATACATAAATAAAAATCATAAAATAATGAAAATATTTTGCTTTTATTATAAAAACTTTTTATATAAATGATAAATAATAACATTGACAATGCCATTTTGACAACTAATCGCTCAGAAATGACGCTCCGTAATAAGCCACTTGCCGCTTGTGCGGCCTCGGCCTAACGTGTTAACTTTTGAAAGCTCTCGCGTTATTCATTGTTAATTTATATTAAATATATATGAATTTATTTAATATATAAAACTTGCCATGACTAGTAAAGGAAAAACATTTTGGAGAAATAATCCCAAATTTAGAGAACACAGAACTCTTGGCTCAAATTCCAACAGATTTCTTTTATATGGCAACGAGGAAGATGCAAAAGTATTGAGGAAGGTGAAATTGTTACCTCTAAAGCTAAGGTTCCACCAATAATTGTAGACATTGCTCACATTTTCGAACTGGTTATGGGTTTAACAGATAAACAATACAAATATAAAAGAATAAATGTCGCAAAACATATAATTACGGAATCATGTGAAGCTGACATTTAAACTACCTTAGACCTCTCTTTAAAAAAAATTTTTTTCGAATTTTTTTTTTGATAAATGTCTTCTAAAATCCTTCAGAAATAATGCTCTCAAAGGATTTTTTGAAATTCGAGTTATTTTTGGAGTTAAAAAACAAACATACAGAGCTATATCTATAATATTAATAGCCAAGGCGATTTCTTGTGACCGATGTAAGTTTCACAGTTTTACCCCGATTTTACAAAATGTATTTATCATTTGAAGGGCTTTAATTTTTAGCTGTTATCCAGATTTACAGATTTTCATCGTCTGGGATATTTTTTTTGAGTTATGATCGTTTAAAGTTGCTACCAACACATACATAAAGTTATACAATACTATGTGTGTGTTTATTAAATTTGTTAATGTGTTTGTGTTAATGTGTTGAGTTTGTTTTCTTCATTTAAAATGAGTTGAATTGTGAAGCATACCTTTAGGGTCTTTATTAAATGAAAACATAAAATTTCCTAGAATTTGCACTCGAATTTCGAGTGCTGGAATCCGCTAGTATGTATATAAAATTTGTACGACAATATAGAAAATTCTTGTGATAAAACTTTAAATGCGTTTTTCTCGAAATCACTTCTTTCAAACTGGGGTGTCGTTTTTCTCGAGAAACAGAAGTCGTATCGAAGTTCGGCGGACGGCGATTTGTAGGTAATCACGTCAGGCAGGTCCTGAACTAGGCTTACTTAAATACCGGAGGAGGGGTGGGGAAAAAACTCCCAAAACGTCAATTTTTGATATTTTGAAAATATTCCAGTTCAGGACCTGCCGGACGTGATTACCAAAAAAATGCCTTCCGCCGAATTTCGATACGGCATCTGGTTTCCAAAAAAAAGCGACACTCCATTTGTCTTCTCTTTTTTACGTATCCCCTTTTCATCGCTCGGATGGGACGATAAAAAATAGAAACATAAACAAGTACGGAAAAAGTTACAAAATTACTACTTTTACTTTTACGTAAAAAAAACCCAAAGTTGATTAACTGAAAAATGACTGAGCTACAGCACTTTTAACAAAACGTTATTTTTGTGGAATTGAAAGGTTGGACATGCCTTAAACAATCAAAGCTTCAATTTTATTTGCATGAAATAAGAGTTAAGAAAAAGTTTAAACTAGTGTTTAATTTGGCCTTCCATATCTAGATACAAAAACAATTTTGAGCTACTTAAAGACACACATAACATAATACCATTGAGTGTTAAAGAAATATAAACAAAGAGGTCAAATGCCAACGATGCGCTTTATATTATTGAGTTTAATAATGAAGTTATGAAAATAAAATGCTTCTATGGCATTTCTCTTAAAAGGAGGAATTCGCTAAAGGGTAATAAAAGGCCATCTCAGTGCTCAAAATATTCAATATATGGTCGCGGTGCTAAACATTGTAATAGGAATGTTATATGCCCTACATGTTCAGGCATGATTATACCGTTTGCATCTTAAATAGAACTGATAGAGAAGGACCAGTTATTATTATTATTATTATTAAAAGTATTATAATTGCTTAAGGAAAAAAATCATGTGAGTCCGATCACAAGGGATATGTGTAAACATCTAGTAATTAAAGATTATTTTATGGCACTTTTTTAAAATCAAACAGAAAGCGTCTTCTATGAATCACTTATATCAATCAACTGCAGGGCCTCTGCTAATATAAAAATATTTATTATTTCAACCGGTTAATTTTTAATTTTTAATTTTTTTATTTTTTTATTTTTCAATTTTCATTTTTATACCCTATACCACTATGTGGTTTGGGTATAATGACTTTGTGCTGCTGTTTGTAACAACCAAAAATATTTGACCTAGACCCATCTTTAATTATACCGATCAAATCAGAATCACTTTCTGAGTTGATTTAACAATGTCCGTCCGTCCGTCCGTCCGTCCGTCCGTCTGTGTGTCCATGTAAAGCTTGTAATCAAACTGCAGGTCGCAAATATGAATGTATTTTGATGAAATTTGGTACATAAACTTTTATCGGCCATGGGATGACCGCTATTGAAATTGGTGAGAATCGGTCCATGTTCAGACCTAGCCCCCATACAAATTACCCATATTAAATCGACAAAAATTGCCATAAGATCCAAATTGTCATATAGATCTTACTCAAATTGGGTTTGTATGCATTCATTACATCCATTAATGAGTAGTCCAAAAATGATCCCTTTGACCCCATATAGAGCTGCTTCCCGATCTTCATTTAAATCTATCAAAAAACAGAAATATTGCACTGATTCTTCTCAAATTTTGTTTCTATATATATTTTTGCAAAATACAAGAGACTTTACCAAACATGGTCAGGATCGGTCCATTTTTGGGCCCAGTCCCCATATAGATATTGCATCCGATATGAACTTTTTCATATCTGCAGCCGAAAAAAATTAATAAAAATCCCACTCAAATTTGGTTTAGGCTTATTTTCTATATCCAGTTAGTTGGGCATGAGAGATAGGGTCTCTATACGCATGGTATAGGGTATCGTATAGTCGGTCTAGACCGACTATAATTTTCTTACTTGTTTATTTTTCGTTTTTCATTTTTTATTTTTCATATTTCAATTTTCATTTTGCATTTTCCATTTTTATACCCTATACCACTATGTGGTTTCGGTATAATTACTTTGTGCTGCTGTTTATAACTACCAAAAATATTTGACCTAGACCCATTTTTTATTATACCAATCGACTCAGAAAGTGATTCCGTCCGTCCGACTTTGTGTCCATGTAATCCTTGTAATCAAACTACAGGTCGCAAATATGAATATATTTTAATGAAATTTGGTATATTAGCTTTTATCGGCCATAGGATGAAAGCTATTGAAATTGGCGAAGGTCGGTCCATGTTCAGACCTAGTCCCCATACAAATGACCCCTATGAAATCAACATAAATTGCCACAAAATCCAAATTATCATATCGATCTTAGTCAAATTGGGTTTGTAGGTGTTTATTATATCCATTAATCAGTAGTCCAAAAATAATCCCTATAGGACAATTCTTAGTCATAGTCCCCATATAAATATAGCACCCGATATGAAATTTTTCATATATGCCTCCAAAAAAATTAAAAACAATTCCCCTCAAATTTGGTTTATGCTTATTTTCTATGTCTAATTAGTTGGACCGCAGCGATATCTAAACCATGGTATAGGGTATCGTATAGTCGTATAGTTTCTTACTTGTTTATTTTTCTTTTATAATATTTCATTTTTTACTTTTCATTTTTTATTTTTCATTTTTCATTTTTTATTTTTCATTTTTCATATTTTATTTTTCCTTTTTAAATTTTCATTTTCTATTTATAATTTTTAATTTTTAATTTTTAATTTTTAATTTTTAATTTTTAATTTTTAATTTTTAATTTTTAATTTTTAATTTTTAATTTTTAATTTTTAATTTTTAATTTTTAATTTTTAATTTTTAATTTTTAATTTTTAATTTTTAATTTT
>OY821521.1:65641796-66160348 GCA_963682025.1 Cordilura impudica
ACGTACAGTAATGCCAAAATAGGCCAAGAGAAGTTAACGTACAGTAAAAGTAAAGTTGATTGTCCACGCATAACTTTCCTCAAACCCAATGAATTTGCCAAGAGAAGTTAACGTACAGTAATGCCAAAATATGCCGAGAGAAGTTAACGTACAGTAAAAGTAAAGTTGATTGTCCACGCATAACTTTCCTCAAACCCAACGAATTTAAGCAGTTAATAGCTCAAAAGAAGGAGCTTGATCCACTGAGTGTTCTTAGACCTATGTCAACAGCCTTCGTTAATTAGAACTTTAGTAATAGAGGTTTGAGAGAAGAAAAATATTGAAAAAAATCTTGAATGCAAAGTTTATTTTTAAATTCTTTTAATATATAAGATGATAATAATAAAAAAAAAAATAAATAATTTATTAGATCCATTTATAACATAACTATTTTCATACCCTATACCACTATGTGGTTTGGGTATAATGACTTTGTGCTGCTGTTTGTAACAACCAAAAATATTTGACCTAGACCCATCTTTAATTATACCGATCGAATCAGAATCACTTTCTGAGTTGATTTAAAAATGTCCGTCCGTCCGTCCGTCCGTCCGTCCGTCTGTGTGTCCATGTAAAGCTTGTAATCAAACTGCAGGTCGCAAATATGAATTTATTTTGATGAAATTTGGTACATAAGCTTTTATCGGCCATGGGATGAACGCTATTGAAATTGGTGAGAATCGGTCCATGTTCAGACCTAGCCCCCATACAAATTACCCATATGAAATCGACATAAATTTCCATAAGATCCAAATTGTCATATAGATCTTACTCAAATTGGGTTTGTATGCGTTCATTACATCCATTAATGGGTAGTCCAAAAATGATCCCTTTGACACCATATAGAGCTTCTTCCCGATCTTCACTTAAATCTATTAAAAAACAAAAATATTGCATTGATTCTTCTCAAATTTTGTTTGTATATATTTTTGCAAAATACAAGAGACTTTACCAAACATGATCAGGATCGGTCCATTTTTGGATCAAGTCCCTATATAGATATAGCATCCGATATGAACTTTTTCATATCTGCAGCCAAAAAAATTAATAAAAATCCCACTCAAATTTGGTTTTTGCTTATTTTCTATGTCCAGTTAGTTGGGCCTAAGAGATACGGTCTCTAAACGCATGGTATAGGGTATCGTATAGTCGGTCTAGACCGACTATAATTTTCTTACTTGTTTTAATTAATTTATTGTAGCTGATGAAGTATTTAAGTTTTGTAAATTATAACGAGTGTTTTGTCTTGCGGCTGGAGTAGTCAGTCGCGTCCAGGGTCTATTTAAGGACCCTCAAAACCTTAAATAATAAGTCAGTTGTTTTCCTTCCTTAGGATTGAGTATAAAAACTGAATTTTATTGTTTAATTAATATATCTATATTGTAAATAATGACACACTGACGAATGCCTCTTCGTCTCTTATTCGGATCTTCGAGGCTTCTTATCGGGGGGTTGAAAAGGTTCGTTCATCCGTAGGTCGACAATATCGGCTGTGGTTGATGGTATCGTTAAGTTGGCTGCGTAATCGGTAGCAGTCGGTTGTGCTGGTGAATCGATTACTTAATCGGCAGCCGTAGGTTGTGGCGGTAGATCGGCTGCTTAGCAATCGGTTGCATTGGTGACTCGGTTATTCAATCGGTAGCAATCGTTTGTATTGCTAACTCGGTTATTCAATCGGTAGCAATCGGTTGTTTTGGTAACTCGGTTATTCAATCGGTAGCAAGAGCAGTCAACCAAAGGTTGCTGGAGTAGCGAGAGCAGTCAACAGAAGGTTGCTGGAGTAGCGAGAGCAGTCAACCGAAGGTTGCTGGAGTAGCGTGAGCAGTCAACAGAAGTTGCTGGAGTAGCGAGAGCAGTCAACCCGAGGGTTGCTGGAGTAGCGGGAGCAGCCAACCGAAGGTTGCTGGAGTAAAATTTATTGATGACGACCGAGGTCGATCGTGAGTATAAAGTATGTCCTTGGATATATCTACGTGGTGGCAGATTGTTCCGACACAAGGTTTTTTCATTAACTCGACTTAACCCAGAGTCTTGTCATTAACCCGGCTTGACTGACTTTGCCTATACCAACCTTGTTTACTTATCTAAACTAATATATTGACTGAATGAGAATCAAAAAGATGGTGTTTAAGTGTAATGTGGTTGCTATAGGTTCAGTTAGTATTCGTGTTGTTAATGTGTATGTACGATTAGGTATGGGTGGTCGTAGTCAGTTAGTGTCATGTATATTTTTATGGCATTGAGTTGTTATTTTCTGTGGTTATAAATTATGTACGTTGTATTTTGCGACGTTACAAAATTTTTAAATACCCAGTGTTCCATCCGGCTTATTTATCGCCTTTATTTGCTGCTTTTTTGCCAATCTTTTCTTGGCATTACTAGGTTCAGCTGTTAATTAAACTGACTTTGAAGCAAATCAACTTAAAGTACTTAACGGATGATTCGCCAGAAGATTTACACGATTACCACTCACATCCCGCTAAGCGACCAAAAAGCTCTTGAGAAAAAAAAGAGCGTTTTTTGATAAAAAAGTGAAAAAAATTTTTGATTTTCCAAAAAAAAGCCAAAAAAATATTTTCATTTGTTTTAAATTTTTTTTCCGAAAGATTGAATAAATAGCTTTCTAATCTATTTGGTACATATTTTGCAAAGAACAATAAGTAAAAAGTTATATGAATGAGGAAAAAACACCTGTTTGGCCACAATGTCAAATTTTGACCCCTTCTAACTCAGAGAGTAATTGACCGATCTTGTTGAAAAATTGTGTCTAAACTACTATCCAATATAAATAAACTTGGTGCAAATTTCATCCCGATCGGAAGACATCGGTTACAAAATTGGGTCACTTGACATGAAACGCCCCATATTTATATATAAACTAGCTGAGTCCGGTCCGCGTTGCTGGCCCGCAGAAAACATCTGGATTTTATATTGCATCTAAATTTCAATACCGAGTGTCGGGCAAAAGTAAAGAACGATTTAATAATATTATGAATATGACTAAAAAAAAATATACGTTTTCTTGAATATTTTAACACCAGCGCCACCTACAGGTGAAAAACTTTGTCAGCAACTTTAGTTTTATGTACATAATATATGTTGCGAATTTGAGCAAAATTGGACCATAAATAAATTTTTTGGGAAAATCTCGACCCCAGCGCCACCTATCGGGTACAAAAAAAAGTTATGCAAATCGGAGAACCAAAGGAACATATGGTATGAATACGAAGTCGCCAGCATTAGTGGTTCAACAGTTATTAGAGTACCAACATACGCACCAACGTTTTTATATATTAAGATATATTAAAATTATACAAATAAATACATTAATAAATCTAATAAAAGTAAATGCATAAAGTTTTGTATATTTACAATAATGAATGAATTGATATTCCATAATTACAAATTTCGAATTAGTTTCTGAACGGCAAGCACAAGAATGTGCGCATGTTTTATTCGTCTTGTCTCAATGCTGTATGATCTCAAACTCTGTAAATATTTTTAAATATACGTTTAAATCTCTTGTTTTACCGTTGACATCTTTAAATCAAGTGAGATATGCTTGTTAGTTATAAACCAAGTCCTGTTTATAATTAGCCTTAGCGTTTTTGATTGGAATCTTTTAACGATGTTCATATTTGATTTACTTGCTGTACCCCAGATTTTTATGCCGTAGGACCAAACTGTTTTTAGTATATATTTGTTTATGCGGAATTTATTATTCAAACTGAGTTGTGATTTTGGCCCTGAAAGCCTATAAAGCTTTTCAAATTTAATTTTAAAATGGTAATGCTAAGCTTTAATGTGTTGCTTCCACGTGATACGTCTATCCTTTGTCATACTCAAATATTTGACTGTTTGTCTTTTAGATATTTCTTCTTGATAAACTGTAACGGATGGACAGTCTTTGCATCGCAATATTAAATAAGAAATATTAAATAAAATATTAAATGAAAAAAAAAAGATAAGACCTAAAATCTAATGGGAATTTTGGATGAAACCTATTACACTACCCCATACAAAGCACTTAAGGAATAACATAAAAACAAAAAATATTTGTGCATGTCTAATATACCCTTAAATATAACTTTAAACCTCCTGTTTGTTTGTTATACAATTTGATTATACTTGCTATGGAGCAAAAAAAAAAAAGTAAACACGCTCGATTTTCTATATGGAAAAATATGGATTCATAAGTTTTGTCTGTGGGGTAATTCCATGAAAAGGTCAAACTTTAGGTCTAATTTTAAAATTTAAATTAAAATAATTTTTATTGATACAATTTCAAAGAAAATAGTTAAAATGTCCTGAAAGTATGACAATAATTTTTTATATGCATTTTTATTGCACCTATTTTTTCCAGAAAGAAAGGAAAGAAAGAAAGGAAAGTAATTTTGAAAGCAATGTCATCTCTGTTACATTACAAAATACTTTTTTTTAACTAAAATTTATTTTCAAATTGATACGGCTTATTAAAAAACGAGCTCTTATGTTAATCATAAAAATAACTTCAGAGTTTTTCTGTGTTTTAGACACATCGTCTAAAATCATGTCTGTTTGTTGTCATATCTATCACGAGTGATTTTTGGCCCCAATCATTAATAACAATAATATTTTCTCACTTTTTTGTGGTTCAGTTCCATCTGCATAATTTTGTATTTTTTTATGAATAATGAAAAACTTTTACTCTATAAAATTGGATTAGAAAGATCTCTGAATGTCATGTCTGTCGCTATGGAATTAGCATCTACTGCTACATATCATAGAAGGGTCTTCCCATTTAATAAGATTATTTCGATAGATTTCTTCTTTTTTAAATAATTAAATATCAAATATAACTCATCAAACTTATATTCAATTTTACTTAAATTGCAAATGTTAACATTTCAACATGAATCAAATGAATGTATGCCCAAAATTTATTAATAAAAATGACTTAAGAAATATAGTTTTTCAAATAACATATCATGACATGCACCTAAAACATTGTGAAATTTCTGTCATTTGATTCAAATATCTTTTTGCAAGACAAAAATAATTTTAAATAAATTCTACATCTTTATCCTGGATTAACTTCTTCAAGTATCTGCTTTCTATCATTTATTTGAAATGAGAAAAAATACAATGCAAGTTAATATTAATGTGGGTTTATATTCATTGTGGACAAAAAACTCGTATAAAATAAAGTCTAAAGAATAATGCAAATACTTGGAAAATGCATATTATATGTCTGTATTTATATGTATAAAAATTGTGTGAGGTGAAAATATGGTCCCAATATAAACGGATTTAATGTTTGTTTAGTCACATATACAAATGTAAACATATTGAAAACGTAACAGGAAATAAATAATCCCTAAGACAAACAACATTAAAAATTTACAAATATATAATGATTTTTAAAGAAAGCTTGCATTGTGTATGACATATATGTATGTATATACTTATATATTGTATGTAATGCGTACAAGTATATTTATTATGGATGCAGTTATTTCTGCAATCTAATCTGCTTGCAAAAGTGTAAAAATTTAGGTCAAAATTTTACAACAAAAGCGTTTCAGATCATTATTGTTGACTTAAAAAAAAATACTTTTATCATATCTAAATATTTTCATATATTTACAGTGAAGAAAACTTTGTAGAAATTTATTCTATAAAATATTTCGGAATAGTGTAGTTTTGTTTACAAGCGACAGTTCGATATTCTATAAATTTTCCATATAAAGGCAAAATGTTTTTATTATGAAATTTTTTTCTTTTGTGACCATTAATGTGCAAAGTTGTAAAAGTAGTTTACTTACGGGCTAATGATGGTCAAATTTTGTTGTAAAAGTAGTTTACCTACGGGCTAATGATGGTCAAATTTTGTGTAAATAAAAATCAATTAATTTTCAATTTTACTCAACTTTTCGTCTGCTTTTTTCAGATTTCTTCAGAAGTGTCTTTGTTTTTAAATCTGGCGACAAAATAAAATAAACATAAAGCAAAGTTTTTTTAATTATTATTATAATATGAAAATAATTAATATGTGATACTAGCTTTAATTTCATTTTATAGGAATAATTAAACAAATTTAGCTTAATGTTTTTTTTTTTTTTTTTTGTTAACCAACACTCAGTGCATTGTGTTGATTTAAGGAAAATAGGTTATGGGAAGGAGGAGAGAGGGAGTAGTGTTTATGGATATTTAACTTAAATTTTATTAGATTATAACTGTCAGGAAAGACCTCTGCGGGGAGTTTATTCCACATACGGCTAGTTCGACAGATAAACGAATTCTCTCTGTAATGCTTTGTGCGGTCAACTGGACAATAGACTACAAACGGATGTGATCTACTAGAGAAGCGGGTAGAGCGAACCGAAACTCGGGCACTTGGAATAAGTTCGCTAATCTCAGAGGAATATTTCCCATGGTAATATCTATAGAACAGTGCTACACAACCCACATTCCGACGGTGTTCCAATGAATCAATAGAATTGGATACCCTACTGTCATTGATGAGCGCTAACGCCCTCCTTTGCACACGGTCCAGTAGCTCCAAAATAGACTTCGAAGCCCCTGCCCATA
Source organism: Cordilura impudica (assembly GCA_963682025.1). Lineage (NCBI taxonomy): Eukaryota > Metazoa > Arthropoda > Insecta > Diptera > Scathophagidae > Cordilura > Cordilura impudica. The sequence goes on from OY821521.1 coordinate 65,648,406, forward strand.
TATGGGAGTTGTATTCCATTTTCGGTCGGATGTAAGTGGTATAGATTTTAAGGAGATCAGAAGGAGTGAAATAATTTCTACACCGTTTTAGAAAACCAAGACACTTGAATGCTTCTTTCGACACTTGAAAAACATGCTCGTTCCAATGAACATCACATTGAATTCTCATGCCCAGAACATCAAGAATATCCGATTCCTCAATACCTATACCATCCATGTATACAGATGACATTGTTGATTCCATGGCTCTATGGGTCAACATACAACATTGGGTCTTCAGCGCATTAAAATCAACCGTATTCGCTTTACCCCACTCGGAGATTGTTAAGAGGTCTTGATTGAGTGTGTTATTCATTGTCCGCCTTTTGCCCCCAACCTCCAAGAGGCTTGGCCTATAATTACAGGAAAATGAATGACAGATGCTGCTGTCATCTGCGAAAGAGTATATAGAGTTAAAAGTTTGGCCAAGAAGGTCGTTCAGAAAGATAATGAAAAGAGAAGGAGAAAGAACGGAACCTTGGGGTACCCCTGAATTAATAACAACACGTATTGTTCGGTCTCTGAGAAAACTCGATATAAATCGAGAGAAGTCATTACCGACCCCAAATGCAATAAGCTTTGGTATCAATGCACCGTGCCATACACGGTCAAATGCCTTGGAAATATCCAGAGCAACCACTTTACTTTTGCCAAAATTGCGAATGGATCGACTCCAGCGCTCAGAAAGTAGAGCTAACAGGTCTCCCGTGGAACGATTTCTACGGAAGCCATACTGTCGATCATTAAGAAGTGAGTTGGCCTCTAGGTAGTTCACAAGGTGGAAATTGATCATGCTCTCCATCACCTTTGAGAGCGCAGAGCAGATTGCAATTGGATGGTAATTTTCAGGGTTATAAGCCGCACCCTTTTTAGGGATTGGCTGGACATTAGCAACCTTCCAGCAAGAGGGAAAGACTCCCGCACGATACGAAATGCTGAAAAGGTTGGCCAATGGACTGGCTAGCGTCGAAGAGCACTGTTTCAGCACCAGTGCTGGTATACCTTCCGGTCCCGGAGACTTGTTAAAGTTGAGATCCGAAAGAACCTTTTTAACTGCACGTGCTTGGAAGAATATTTTAGGCATAGTACAAGATACTCTTTCGAGTTCGGGCAGTGGTTGATCGCTCATTATTAGAGCTGGGATGTTTATTTTTTTGAGTTTTCGTTTTATCCAGGGCTAGAGCCGGTTAGCTCTAGTTCCGGCTCCAGAGCTAATTTTTCAGATGTAAGCTACTTCTTTCTCTCGAGAACTCGCAAATAAAATATAATCTTAATATATAACAAGTAAGAAAATTATAGTCGGTCTAGACCGACTATACGGTACGATATACATGGACACACAGACGGACGGACGGACGGACGGACGGACGGACGGACGGACGGACATTGTTAAATCAACTCAGAAAGTGATTCTGATTCGATCGGTATAATTAAAGATGGGTCTAGGTCAAATATTTTTGGTTGTTACAAACAGCAGCACAAAGTCATTATACCCAAACCACATAGTGGTATAGGGTATAAAAACGTTGGTGCGTATGTTGGTACTCTAATAACTGTTGAACCACTAATGCTAGCGACTTCGCATTCATACCATATGTTCCTTTGGTTCTCCGATTTGCATAACTTTTTTTTGTACCCGATAGGTGGCGCTGGGGTCGAGATTTTCCCAAAAAATTTATTTACGGTCCAATTTAGCTCAAATTAGCAACATATATTATGTACATAAAACTAAAGTTGCTGACAAAGTTTTTCACCTGTAGGTGGCGCTGGTGTTAAAATATTCAAGAAAACGTATATTTTTTTTCAGTCATATTCATAATATTATTAAATGCAATGTATTTAAGGATTTTCGAGGGAGTTCGTGCTTTACTTTTGCCCGACACTCGGTATTAAAATTTAGATGCAATATAAAATCCAGATGTTTTCTTCGGGCCAGCAACGCGGACCGGACTCAGCTAGTATAATATAATTAGCAACAAATGATGCCAATACTACGATACAGAAAATGCTAGGTTTAATATTATTATGGCTACTTTTTTAACAATGGTGATTAAAATTAATAAAATAATTAACAAAAAGTTTAATATTTTGGTACTTTTTTAAGTGAAAGCAATTAGTATATGTATACATTTAAACATATGGAATTACATTTTTGATGGTTTGTTGCTCAATAACAAACGATAACAAGAACAACATAGAAAAATAATATTTTTTCAATACTTTTTTTTTACTTCTTCATTGATATCTCAGCACCTATTGAACCGATTTCGTTGATTTCGAACAGCAACCTGAACAGCATGCTAGTGAATCGTTTGCAGTTAAAATACACTATCTACCTGATCTATGTAGGTCGTGATCGTCATAATGATAACAAATGTATGTGTTTTATTGGATTCATGTGTGTCCGTAGAAACCTTGTGATAAAATATGAATATATTTTGTTGAAGTTTGGTATATATATATATCTATCGGCCATACGACGAAAATTGGTGCATGTTCAGACATGGTCCCCATACAAATGAACACTATGAGATCGACTTAAATTGCCAAAACTTATCATATAGTTCTGTAATGGTACGGTACGGTGGTCGGTCCGCTTCTGTTCCCTGTGCCTTTAACGGTTCGCACGTGCTGCCGTGGGGCCTAGCTCGCCGGAGGGGTGGGTTCTTGTTAAGGCCCAGGGAAACCGCACTACAAAAAAATCACGTGCGATTAGCTGAGAAATTGTCAAAACTACCCTATGGAATAGAGGAATGGATGGATGGTCATACTTACTTTTGCGTCGGGGCTTGATGTTATGGCCCTTTTTGCCCTCCCTACCATGTTACCTGTTTTTCCATCTTGATTGGAGGTAACCCACAAAATAATAAAATTGGTTTGGTTTTGGTTTTCTACATTGGGTTAAAAAAAAGTTTATTTAACCTTCATTTTAAGGTTATAAATTTAAATTGTTTTTCGTAACATGTTAAATTTTTAGCCAATTTTTATTTTTAGCAAAATTTTAAGCTTAGCAAAATTTTAATTTTAGGGAAATTTTAATTTTAGGAATAATTTTAAATTTAGCTTAATTTTAATTTTAGAAGAATTTTTAAATTTTAGCAAAATTTGGGTTTAGGAAAATTTTAGCAAAATTTCTATTTTTAACTTTATGATTAGATAAATTTTATATTTAGTAAAAATTTTTTTCTTTTAATAATTAGAAATTTTTTTTTTTATATATATACAAGTTTTATATTTCGAATCTATACTAATATAATAAAGAGGTAGTGTGTGTTTGTTTGTTTGTTTGTTTGTTTGTTTGTTTGTTTGTTTGTTTGTTTGTAGGGGGTAATCTCCGTAACTAGCCATCTGATCTTCCTGAAATTTTCATAGAGTCTTACTGCGGATATGGGAAGTGCTATAGGCTATAATTTTTTTAATATTTTTAGTGGGCGTGGCACCTCCCACACAAAGTAAATTTTTAATATCATATACATATATTGAGTACCATGACAGGGAGAGCTTTGCAAATTTGTGTGAGGTCACCTATTGTTAATATTAGTATCCGCGCCGGAAATGGGCCGGATCGGAGAAGTGGGCGTGGTACCTCCCATACAAGTAGTAATTCAATGTTATATATCTCGAGTACTATGATAGAGAGAGCTTTTAAAATTTGTCTGATGGCACCTATTATTAATGTGAGCAGTCGGACAAAAAATGGGCACTATCGGACCAATAGGCGTGGCACCTGCCATACAAATAAAATATAAAATGCCATATATCTGGAGTACTGTTATAGTGAGAGTCTTGGGACTTTGTGTGAACCCATAAGTTATTCATATGATTAGTTAGACAAAAAATGGGCGTGATCGGAGCAGTGGGCGTGGCACCGCCCGTACAAAGTAAATATATGATATCATATAACTGGTGTACTAAAAGAGGGAAGCTTTGACACTTTGCACGACACCATCAGATCTTAGTATGAGTAGTCAGACAAAAAATTGGCGGGTTCACACCAATGGGCGTGGAGCTGCCCATGCAAAGTAACTATTAAATGTCAAATATTTGGAGTACTGTAAAAGAGAAAGCTTTGTGGCGTTGCGTGAGCCCATAGGTTCTTTGTGTGATTAGTCGAACAAAAAAATGGGCGTGATAGAAGCAGTGGGCGTAGCACCGCCCATGCAAAGTAGATTCTAATATCATATAACTGGAAAAGGCTCGACATTTTGCACGAGTCCCTCAGATATTAATATGAGTAGTCCAATAAAAATTGGGCGGGATGGGATAAGTGGGTGTGGCACCTCCTATATCAAAAATATGATGGACTACGAAAGCAACAGTCTTTTGACAAGTACATTAGTTATCAATGTGATTTGTCGTGGAAAATATATTGTCAAAATCAAAAATCGCGAAAACAAACAAAAAAAATTTTATATCAGTAAGTATCGAAAGCAAAGAATTAAAGAGGTAATGTGTTTGTTTGTTTGTAGGAGGTAATCTCCGTAACGACTTATCTGATTCCTGAAATTTTCACTGATTCTTACTGCGGATATCGGAAGTGCTACAGGCTGTATTTTTTTATTATTTTTAGTGGGCGTGGCACCTCCCATTCAAAGTAAATTTTTAAAATCTATATATAAAGTACTATGATAGAGAGAGCTTTGAAAATTTAGCTTAGGTCATCTATTATTAACGAGAGTAGTCAGACAAAAAAATGGGCGGGATTGGACAAATGCGCATGGTACCCCTATACAAACTTAATATTAAACGTGATATATCTGAATTACTGTGTTAGTGAGAGCCTTGGGACTTACGTGAGCCTTTTCGTAACAATACGGAAGGGGGGGGGGAGGGGAGGGTGTAGCGAAGCGCACCGGGTTACATCTAGTATTTTATATTTTGTGAATTTTGATATTTCGAAAATTATATATTTATTTAAATTTTATAATTAGAAAACTTTTTTATGTAATTTTAGAAAAATTTTTTTATTTAGGTAAATTTTTATATTTAGAATACCTTACACTTAGCTAATTTTTAATGACAAAAATTTGGTTTAATTAGAAAACCTCACATTTAGAAAACTTTTAAATTCTAATTAGAAAAATCTTTAGAAAAAAAAATTTTCATATATAGTTAGACAAATCTTAGGAAATTTTTGTTTATCTTTTTTTTATTTTTTTTTTAATTTTATACCATAATTAGCAAGATTTAGGAAAAGTTTAATTATAGGACAATTTTTTACTTTAAGGAAAGTTTTTAAATTTTAGGAAAATCTTTAATAGTAGAAAAATTTTAATTTTAGCACAATTTTTATTTTTGCACAATTTTAATTTTAGCAAAAATATAAAAAAAATATTTGATATTTAGTTTAAATTTATAATTAGAAAAAAATTTCTTAATGTAGTAAAATGTTTAGTTTAATTTTATATTTAGGAACTTTTGTTAATGTAGGAAAAATTTTTAGTATAATGTTATAATTAGAAAATTTTCTTAGCTTAGCAAATTTAGTACAATTCTTAGTCTTAGCAAATAATTTAGATTTCATAAAAATTTTATTTGTAAGTTTAATTTATCAAATTATTTGTCTATAAAAATAAAAATAAGAATTACCGACTTATTGTGGTTGTTGCCGAATGTAGCGCTATCGCCTGTCGCCGGGGTTGTGTCTCTAAGGAGGCCGCTGCTTTTCTCTGCTTCGTATTGTTTCGACATATTTTGTTAACTTATTTACGGTATTTCTTTAATATCAAAATGTTTAATTTTATTATATTTAAAATTTTATCACGTTTGAATACGTTCCTCTTTTAATTTTAAATGTCTTTAAATTTTTAAATTTCTTCAATATCTTTAAAATTTTCTTTAATTTTAATGTCTTAGGTCGATATTTTTTTATGGTGAAAATTATTTCAAAATATTAAAACAACAAGGTTCTTATACATTTGATACACTTTTAGGAAATGTTTTATATAATAGATTGTTTTTTTTTTTTTTTAATTAATTTTTATTGAGTTTGTAAATTTTTATTTATTTCGGAAATATTTTAATCTTTTTTAAGGATTTTAGATGCAATTTTGTTTAATATTTCACCATTATTTTAAATTGAGTTAATTTTTAGTTATATTTTCTTTTTTATTCAGTCTTTCTTTTTATTTTGAATATATTAATATTAGAAAATATTGAATTTTCGTTAAAGTTTTCTTCAATATATTTAAGTCTTTCTAAGTTTAAATTCTTTTAATTTTGTAAGCTTATTTAAGTTTCACTTATTTTAACTTTCTTTTTGTAAACTTTAACTTTTTTTCTTCTTAACTGTATTTATTTCTTAACTTAACTTAAATTTTTTTCTTTAATTTAGCATTTCTTCTACAATTAATCATTAACTTAAACTTTCTTAAATTAAATTTTTTTTTTCGGTTTTTACTCAACCTTTCTTGTTCACTTTCAAAATTCAACTGCCCGTTTAATTTTAAATGTCTTGTTAATCAAGCCAATCTTCTTCATTCATTCATTATCTCCTAGATAAAAACCTGTATATTCAAAAAAAAAAAAAAAAAAAAATCGCCACCAATTCATTGAGAACATTCATATTCATTCATAATATTCTCTAGTATTTATAACACGCCCACTCATATATGACTATGAGAGCAAGTGAGATCAATACAAGAAAATACGTGGTTTGACCAGCATGATTGCATATGAATGAGTTCATGATTTAACACAACACAATGAAGAGAAAAAAAAACAAGCGCCATAAATCAGTTTGCCAAAAAAAATAGAACCAAAAACTTTTCCATTAACATGTTACCATATAAGGTGTTGTTTACATGTACATACTTGAACTTGAAAATAATTTCAAGATCAAGGTTATTATTTTTCTTCTTCTTTCTTATTCTGCTTGTACCAGAAATTCTTTTGCTACAGTGCAGAGCAAAACAGATCACCGTCACAGATCTCACTCAAACTGGATTTGCGTGTGTTTATTACACCCATTAATCAGTTGTCAAAAAATAAACCCTATAGGATAATTCTTAGTCATAGTTCCCATACAAAGCTGCTTCCCGAACATAACTGAAAACTATCAAAAACAAAATTAATAGAAACATCATGTGGACGATTCTTCATCTCGAATTAGATTTCATATCAATGGTAAAATTCTCATGATACTTTCTAAAAACTCTGGAAACACTTTAAATGCAGACCATTGATTCTTTCCCCAAATTTTTAAACCATCAAGTAGGATATCGTTGTAAACATATAATAAATCTATCACGTACCTATACGTATACTAGGGTGGCCCTTAATAAAAAAAGTGTTTAAACTCTCGTTCTCACCCCCCTAAAAATATGCAAGTAACAAAAAAATGAGAAATACGAAGTTTTGGGTTAATCAAAAAAAAATTTAGAGGTGCCTCAACGCGACTGAAAATTTCAAGAGAGTTTATATGAGAAAATATGACTTTTTTTCAGATTTTATGAAAATTTCGTTTTATAGTTTAATTTTTTCAACAAGTTGTTATATGAATCGATTTCAGTACTAAATTATCTCTTTAAAATACTATATAGCTTCAAATCGAATAAAATCTTGCCATCTAATACCAAATGCCCCAGACCACTTTTGTGCCAAAAAACACTAGTTCGTAAAATTTGACGGAAATTTTTTCAATTTTAAGAAAATAGTTATTGCTACGTTGTTAACCAATTGAGCATGAGAGCAAAGATGGAAAATTTTTATGATAAAATTTTGAAAACTCAATTTTCAAGTTAATGTTCTTTAACAAAATTTAAAAAAATGGACCTGTCACTCTAAGGTTTTGTTAAATACATGTTAGAAATCAACTGTGTGAATTTTTAAGTATATGCCACTGCCAGCGTTTTTTACAAGGATTTTTTTTTTGCGGATTTCGAGAAAAATTAGATATTTGTGAAATATTCAGTAACTACACACAGAAAAAATATTTGTCACCGATTTGTTCTAAAATAGAACAACTGTATTTTCGATCGTCTCAACAGAAATTTAATATCATCTGCTAATTTTCTATTATGATAAAATATTTACTGTTAAGGCAATAGAATTGTAATCATCGTGAACCCGAAAATCGGTTATTAGCATTATCGCAATTCGGTTGGTAATAAATTCGGTAGCCACAATGAATCTATCTATGAATCTATTTTGCTATCAAAAATTAATCAGTTTCCTTCTTTTAAATGTTATATCTTATCTTAATAGCCCACGGTTTTGGAAAAAGATAATATGACCCCATTAGGACTTTAGGACTTGTTAATAAAAAACAATTTATTAAAAAAATTCAAATATTTTGTAAGTGCTGTTGAATATTTATAAGTGACGCTTAAGATATGACAACAAAATATGCATAACCAAATATGACGAACAACCTTAACCAATTCCCTGCCGAGGCCAAATTTTGAATTTTAGTGTATATAAAAAAATTTAATACATAAAATTAATATATTTTTCTAGTAAACTACTTGGTTGGGAAATAACATTTTGCTACATATGTGAAACTAGTCGAAAATAGAGAATTTATTCACCCAGAAAATTTTATAGATAACACAGTACACCACATTATTTTGGGACTCAATTTAGGCAATTGCACCTAAAAGTAGCCCCAAATATAACAACTTCTGCATTATTGGTTTTGTCACAATATGGTTACCGAGTTATAACCGTGTTAAAAAATACAAAAAGTGATAAAAATCCACCTTGTGCAAAACAATTCGCATGGCCATTAAATTATAATGGCAGCCAAACTGACAAAACGAATAATGCAGAAGTTCTTATTTTTCGGGCTATTTTTAGTTGCAGTTCTCAGAATTGAGTCCCAAATCAATGAGCTGAAAAACGTTGTCCTGTGTAATGCTTTAAGCGGTTTTGTGTCCCAGAAAACTAAAAATTTGTTCGGCTGTTTTGGTAATTCTACAGAATTTTTGTTATTTCCTCCATCGACATGGGAATTTAATGAAGATTTTAAAAAGAGTTACAATTTCTGTAAGGAATTATTTGTAGTAAACTATACTGCCGAAAGAGGCGTTAAATTCATAAAGGATTTCCATGAAGTGTTAACAAATAATGTAGAAGAAAATAAGTTTTTACTTCAGACAGTTGCATTATACAAAAAACAACATCATTCGTGTACAATGTCAAGTTCTATTTAACAGTGGAGAGTTATAGTTCAACAATGTTCGTATTTTATTTAGAAATAAAAATAAATAATTTTAATTTAATGAATAATTTAATGAATAAATAGTCGAGCTCGAGGTCTTTGTTGAATTTATTTATTATTTTAAATTATCTTCTAATCCAATATTTCGACCAGCTTCGCTGATCATCCTCAGGGATCTAATATATAAATAAAAACAATGTATTATAAATATGCGTCACTTAAATATAGTTAAACATCAAAGAACACAAGACACATAAAGACACATATATTAATATCTTACATTTATATAAATGTTTACACTAAAAAATTAATTAAAGGAACGATATTTCATTATCGTAGTCATAATTGCACTGATTTACTTAAAATATATTTATTGCACTCTATCCATCTTTTTGTTTACCAAATGTCTGTAGCTTTGAGCGCAACTCTCAGTGTCAGCTTTGAATAATTTTATAATAAAATTGGTTTAAAGTTTTAAATTTATATATATATATCACAGTGGATAATTTTGATCCAAGGAGCATTGAGGGGTTAATAAAAAATGAACCGAATTATATTTCATAAATTCAAAATAGCGGTTTCATCGAGTTTTGTAGAAAAACTCGTTTTTGGTAACCTTAATTTAAAACTATCTTAAGCTGGCCTTGGCAAATAACGGGTTAACGTTCTCAGATTTATCTGAAATTTTGGGAACGGGATATCTACACATTTTGTTATAATATTTTAAGTAATTCTTTTAGAAATTCAACAGCATTTACAAAATATTGGAATTATTTGAATAAATTGTCTTTTATTAGCTTGGGGTCATATGTGACCTCTTAGAGCGCCAGATCCATTTTTATACCCTATACCACTATGTGGTTTGCGTATAATGACTTTGTGCTGCTGTTTGTAACTACCAAAAATATTTCACCAGACCCATATTTTATTATACCGATCGAATCAGAATCACTATCTGATTCGATTTAACGATGTCCGTCCGTCCGTCCGTCCGTCTGTGGGTCCATGTAAACTTTGTAGTCAAACTGCAGGTCGCAAATATGAATATATTTTGACGAAATTGGGTATATAAGCTTTTGACGGCCATGGAATGAACGCTATTGAAATTGGTGAGCATCGGTCCATGTTCAGACCTAGCCCCCATACAAATGACTCCTAGGAAATCGACATAAATTGCCATAAGATCCGAATTGTCATACAGATCTTACTCAAATTGGGTTTCTATGCATGTATTACATCCATTAAGTAGTATAAAACTAATAATACGGGACAACTCTTAGTCATAGACCCCATAGAGAGCTGCTTCCCGATCTTCACTTAAATCTCTCAAAAAACAAAAATATTTTTCTCAAATTTTGTTTGTATATATTTTTGCAAAATACAAGAGACTTTACCAAACATAGTCAGGATCGGTACATTTTTGGGCCTAGTCCCCATATATATATAGCATCCGATATGAACTTTTTCATATCTGTAGCCAAAAACATTAATAAAAATCCCACTCAAATTTTGTTTATGCTTATTTTCTATATCCAGTTTGTTGGGCCTAAGAGATACGGTCTCTAAACGCATGGTATAGGGTATCGTATAGTCGGTCTAGACCGACTTTAATTTTCTTACTTGCTTAAATTTTGTTTGTATCTTCGGTGTCATTCGGAAATAGGTTAACAACTTGGAAATAAAATAATACTTCATGTCTGAGTATTTAATTTCTTAATGTTGGAAAAAATTCCGTCAAATTTCACCACCTAGTGTTTTTTTTTTGGCACAAAAGTGGTCTGGTGCATGTGCTGATATCGGTTATTATAACAACTTATCGAAAAAATTAAAATCTTAAAAAAGTCATATTTTCTCCACATAAACACACTTCGGGTACTTTGGGCCCCATTAGGCACCAAAAGGCACCGTCGGATTGAGCTAAAAAATGAAGGCTGCATTTATGACAGCAAACCTTATATTTTAGACAGCGCCTATATATCAAAAACAAATTTTTACGACCCGTCTATGGTATATGCTTTAGAAACATTAAATCTTGCTTGCTGATTCCTCTAACGTTATTGATTTTAAGAGGATCTTTAACTCAATTAGCGAAATTATAATTAACATATTTAATTGTATTATTAAGATCGGTTTTTGCGATAAGTGCCACCCTAAAGTAGACTTTTTATTTATGTGTCAAAAATACTTATGAATACAAAAACTTAACAGTTATTATTCCTTGCATAAAATGAAAGTTCATCAACATTTATATTCAGCGCCTATATTTATAAGGGTGGCTCAAATTTATATATACACAAATTTTTTATTTTATTTTTTTAGTACTTCATACAATCTTCACGATAGAATGCATAAGGACAATTTTCAAAACTACATTTCAATCTTCGAGCCAAAAAAGAAACATCTTGATAAATAATAAATGATGAAAATATATATTCGGAAAATTTTTATTCAAATTGTCATAACATAAAAGAAAGTTTCTTAGATATTGAGAAGAGAATTTTTAAAAAATTTATTGTTATAAAATTACAAATTTATAGAATGAAGTCAATTACTATTTGGTGAACAGAACTTAAGAAAACAATTAAGTACAAAATTTTATAAAAAAATAAATAAAAATTGATATTGGGTAAATGATAACAGACATGTTTATAATGAAATAATGAAAATTTATAATGGGAAAATTAAATAAAATATTTATTGGAAATATTTAAAAATAAATCGTTGAAAAATTACTTGTTCAAAAAATTTATTTGCCATGATAACCTATATACAGGTTAATATTTACTTAATAGGATCCATTAAAGCGAACTTCCGTCCATGTTGGAGGTGATCCAAATTTTCACAATCTACAAATCCTTCTGGGTATTAAATCAAATAAATAATATTCTTCCTTTCAGTTTATGTACAATTGAAATATTAATGAATTCTATCCAAATTATTGCATCACCCTTACATATTTTTATGTATGTATTTATACATACATGTAAATGGGTCATATGTATATGTTCTCGCATTTACTCATTAGTTTAAACATAAAACAAATTTAATGTTCATTTGTTTGTTTATTTACCAAATGTGGGTCAAAATATTCTTAAGTGCTTCTTAGCTATGTGCATTAAAATCAAAAGATTAAACTAAAACTAAAACAACAACAAAAATATTTATCTAAAAATTTTCAAAGCATGTCCTTCGCCTTTTTTTTTTAAATACACACTTGACACCAAAAACGTTTTTGATTGTCAAAAGGCTGCCAGTAAAATAGATTATTTATGATTTTGGCGTATGTTGAGATTTTCAAAAAGTTTTTAATTTGAATCAACAAAAGTAAATGAAAAGGGAAAATTTAAGTGAGACTTTCCACGTTCAAAAGAAATTTCAAGAGTTAAAAAAGCTTTTAGTTTTAGGAAAATATTTCATGGAATGTTTGTCATAGAACAGAATTAAGATTAGAGATGGATGATTTGTAAGTTTTTATTAAAAAAGAAGCATTTTGGAGACTATATTTATTTGCGTATTAGTCATACGAATGTTGGCGACCAATACGATTATATTTAATTACTTGTTATATAACTAAAAATTTCATAAAATATAAAAAGGTTCCCAGGATTTCGGCAACCGCTCCTCTATCTCTTGTCGCACTCTGAGGATATCCTACATTTTGGAATCCAGTCCCCTCCTGAATATTTGAAATCCAAGCAATTTCTTTTCGTCCCTTATAAGGCAGATGGTTTGTAACAATTTGTATTTAGGATTTTTCATAATATGTCCAAGGTAGGATGTTTTCCGTTTTTCTATGAATGTTATGAGCTCTCTGTTTCGATGCATTCTTCTCAGCACGTCGTTTTTTGATAATAAAGCGATCCATGGAATTTTTGGTGTACATCGATAAAGCCACATTTCGAAGGCTTGTAGCTTTTTCACATCTGTCGCTTTAAGGTATGACCTATGGTTCAAGTTCACAAAAATAACGTTTCTTAAAAGTGCTGTTGCTCAGTCGTTTTTCAATTTCTCAACTTTGGTTTATTTTAACGTGAAAGTTGACATAATTTTCTAAATATTTCCATACTAGTTCATGTTTCTATATTTTTATTTCCACCTAGATGAAACCCTTACTCTGGGTTGGGGAATAAAATTGTGCTATATTTTACGAAAACTTACCCTTATGTGCTCCTAGAGTTAAAATGATCCAAAATTCAGCAGTACTTGCAAAATATTTGAATTTTTTGACTTAATCGTCCTATACTAGCTTGGGTTCAGATGTGGCGCCAAGTCCAAATAGGTTAATGACGCCATATTATAAAATCATCATAAATAGTAGTAAATCTTTATTTTCAAAAATTCATTACAAAGATATAACAAAAAAATTACATCATTTAAAGAATATTACATTCGGCCTTGACTTTGTCATTAGCCGAAAAATCGGACTTAATGAATGTTATTATTTATACAATGTTCAATAGTGTTTTTTTTTTTGTTTTTTAATTTAATTATTATATTCATTTATTAAAAAATTTCGATATCGTAAAGCGTTGATAATGTATTTAACCAAAATTTTCCAGTTTTCAAATAAGATGATCATTTGTATGGGGATTAGATCTGAACATAAACTGTTTTCATGAATTTCAATAGCGTTCGTCCGGCCGTCTATGGCCGTTAGAAGGCCGTTAAATTTCATCAAAATATGTTCTTAATTGCGACCTATAGTTTGATTACCAGATTTACATGGACACACAGACGAATAGACGGACAGATGGGAGGACTTCGCTAAATCACATCATATACATCAGCACAGAGTCTTTATACCCTGACTACATAGTGGTATAGGGTATAAGAATGCACTCCATGCAAGTTTGTCATCGGTTTACAAAAAATAATAAAGAAAAAATGGTAGAAAGTAATAAATTTTAAAATTGCGTATAGAGAACAATATATAAGTTTTTGAGTAGTTCTTTGTCCATGCTACTGTTTTATCAAGTGCTTCAACACTTTAGAAAAGTAATCTATTGGTACAGGCGAGCGAGTATGCTTTATATAAATCTTACTGCCTCAGATTTTAACAGAATGCTTTAGTGCTTAAAGAGGGTAAATTAAGTATATACATATGCAATTTAAATTAATACTAATTTTTGCAATGCCGCACAGTGGGGCCTTTTAACTTTATTCGTTGCAAAAATCATAACTTTTAAACTAATCAAGGTATTTTAAAAATTATAAATGATTTTGAAAGATGACATCCTTACCTTTAAAATGGCGGAGGGTGGTTGGACCACAGGGGGCTTCAGTATAACCTATCAAAGTTCAATATTATTTTGGTGCTAATATTACATGTTGCAAATATAAAGATAATGTGCTGAAATTTGGAACTTAAAGTGTTTTTTTGATCCAAAGACGAACCCTACTTAAATTTGTTGGAATCGGCCCATGTTTTGGACCTAGTCCCCATACAAATTTTCCTTCAAAATTGGTTTTAATGCCACTGAATATAGTTAATGATATTATATGGCGCTGAAATTTGAATCATAAGGGTTTATTAGGTCAGTGACAAGATCTATAAAAAATCTTTGAAATCAGTACACTTTTAGACCCAGTCCCCGTACTAATTTTCTTCAAAATTTTGCTAAAATGCCACAAAAGTTGACAAATTTTTTTAATTTCTGTATTATATTTAAAAAATTAACAAAAATAGTGCAAAAAAACACTGTAAAATTTTAATGAAATCGGACCACTTTTAGACCTATTTTCTCGATTTTTGTTTATAAAGAAAACCACCCAAAAAGTTCACAAAATTCCAAATTTCACATTGAAATATTGTTAATTAACCACTCAAAAGACTTAGAATTTCACAATACATATTGTTTAAATCCGAAAGTCTAGAAAAAATTCTACTCTAATATAACATGTTAAACTAATATTAAATTTTTTGTTAATATTAAAAATACAAATCTTTGAAATATTTTTAATATTTATATTTTAATGATATATGCAGATATCAAATTATTAAGTATATTTTTTTTATACCAGTATAATTTTTTTTATTAGGTAGTTCTCTTTAAAATAGTCACTAACATTGGGAGCGGTATCTAATAGACTTAACATATCGGAGCTATAATTATGTTCTTCTTACATGTCTTCGTGATGAAATTAGTGGGTTTGAAAAGGCCGCCAACATATTGAAAAGGTCCTCATTATTCGTTGTTTTAAATTTCGATGTTTTAAATGTTTAAGTGCAAATTTTTTGTTATGTTAAATTAATGTTTTGAGCTGGCATCAGGTCAAAAGTTTCTAATTGTTGCAAAATACATACATTGTAAATTTTCGGCCTTTGAAAAATAATCTAGGTAGCGCAAGCAAATTTTCTTTTATTTTTTTTTATTTTTGAGTGTACATTTCTTATATTGAATTCATTAACAAAATTCGAACACTGAAAATTTTGGGCCGTTTAAAAATAATTCAGGTAGCGCAAGCGAATTTTTTATTGTACTGAATTCATTAATAAATTTGCAGTTTTTATTATTGCCAATACATAAAAATTACAAAACATTAATAATCTTCTAAAAACACTTCGCCATCCTATAAAAATCAAAATAAAAAATATGGAAAAATTAAAATTTCTGTTTTCAAGCAAAAAAAAAAAAGTCGTGAAAAATAAGATAAAAATCTACAACAATTTGGTAATATTTGGTATTTTATAGCCTTTAAAATAAGCCATACAACTTTAAAACCGATTAATCTTTCACTGAGTTACGGCAAAACGAGTCTACCCATCTATCCAGTGTATGGCAAGATGTTTTTATAACTTTATGGTTGTTGCGTGCAGATAGGCAAGTATATGCAGCCAAGTTCGCTTTAACTAGTTAGAGTCTTGTATTAGTAAACCATTTTAGGTAACAGCTGAGTAAATGCATTTTAAAATTTTTTGTTCTATTCTATTAAAGTATAAAAAACTACCAAAATATAGAAAATTTTAAAAACTGAGACTGTAGATAAAGTAAACGACCAAATAGCATCATTTTTATTTTGTTTTATAGAAACAAAAAAAATCCTTTCAAGCGACACTGAAAGCATTAGAATCGGTTAACCTGTTTGCTACAATCTGATTTGAAGTGATAATTTTCTAAAAATTTTGCGCCTTTTTCTAAAAGCTAAAAAAATTCCAACTTTAAGGATCTGTATCATCCATAATTTTTATCCGATTTTAAAACCGTTTATTGATTCTTAATCTGTGAGAAATCCTCTATATCCCTATACATTCATTAATTTGACTGAATGCTTCTAACAAATTTTTGATTTTTGCAACGCTATTTGGGGAAAACCTCCACTGTGGGCCGCTTGAAAATATTTCTATAAAATAACATCTAACTTATCATTCTTGAGTAGAGATCGCCGTCAGCACAATTTTTCTTGGAATAGTTTGAAATAATATAATGTCCTAATGTCGACAACTTCAAAAAATATATGTTTTTAACAAGTCGCGAAAGAAAATTCTCAGTAAATATCAACAAACTGGAAATAAAGGAAAATTTTCACACATTTGAATAGAAAGTGCCCAACATTTTTCGAGTAGTAATAGCACAATTATTATCGTAATTATCTTATGGATATAAAGTCCTCGTAAATGCAATTTTAGGAAGTAAAATTTTTTACCATGTGTTCCTTGAATATATTTTGTACATATATTTCTATGGAAACTAGCGGATCTTCTTGGAGTGGTAGTTCGCCAAATGTTGTATTTTTATTTCTGACCTTTTTCTTCCACCCAACCCCTTTTGTTGTGTTCTTTGTTATGTAGAATTAGCTTAATCTTGAAATAAGAGCAAATTTTCAGATTTTTGTATAGAAATGTCTAATCCTTTTGCAGCAGAAGTTCGTCCGAGCCACAATATTGTCCATATTATTTTGGAACTTGAAATATGTAATATCCTCATATTTTCAACTTTAAAAAGTAACAATATATCTTGTAACAATATATCTTGTAAATCGATGGCAAATTTCAATGAACTGCATATTTTCATCCATTTATATGAATAGGCGTCAAGCGTTTTTTAGAAGTAATTCACCAAGAGCACAATTGTTACCGGAATGGTTTGAAATTTTAATAAAATTATATTCATATATTTGCAATTACAAAAATTAAACATTTTTTTTATCAAACCGTGATGTAAAATTTCTTGTAAAATTACATCCAACTTGAACTAAGGACAAATTTTCATTTTCATTTTTCATTTATCGTTAATTACGGGTAATGAAAACAACTTTTTTTGTCGAGCAGTAGTTCATCAAAGCTACGATTTTTGGCGGAATGCTTAGAAATGAAAGAAAGCATTCTCTTTTAGCGTATACCTCTTTGGAATATAAATTGTCACAACAGTTTTATAACAGACGTCACTCCTCCATTTGAAATAAGTAGCCTATAAATTTACTAACCCTGGATTTTTTCATTTGTTCCATATATTTGAGTTCAGATTGTAAAAAAATCCTGTAATAACTTTATTTTGTCGATGGTGGTAAATATTAAAGAAAGTTTAGTTTATACCTTCCTTTAGTGCTACACATTGATACAGCTTACCGTTTGATATGTTTTGTAAGTTTAAATATACATTTATTTTACTAACACTGACAATATATTTCTTTGTATTAAAAAAAAAAAAAAAAAAGAAATGATGCACTAAATTGTAAATCGAAGTGAAAAGTAGCAACACATGATACTTTTTATGCAAGTATGTATGTGTGTAAACTTAATGTAACTCGTCCAAGCAGTTTATCTTAAATGTGTGTTACTTGCATCGTAAGTAGTTACACACACAAAGGATAAGCAATAAAGTGTAGTTTAAATTATTCGAAGTCTGCTTTTACGAATGTGAATTGTAACTTACTGCATAACGTCAGGATTGAATTGAACAAAATAACGAACATGTGTCAGTAATGTTGACTTTGTGTTCTCTTATTAAAATTTATTATTACTCGTACTAACGAATTTTGAGTAAAATATAGCATCTTTAAGGCATTTTTTTTATCCATTGGACTGTTGGATTGGCATGCATATGTGCATCCTTTAGCTTAGAGAAACAACTCACTTGGTGTAATATGCTACACTTGCCACCTAGAACATAATTCTTATACATTGTGGTGCAATGTTGTAGCAGAATGATATTTTTTTTAATCGATTTCCTACGTTTACATAAAAATTAGAAAATCTGTTTGTGTCATCTGAAAGGACATGAAAAATTAATAAGAAAACAAAAAAAATTTTATTTTTAGTGTTCTATAAACCATTACAAACATATTTTCTTTTGGTTGGTACGGTATTAATAAAACATATTGCTTAGCTAACGGTTAAGTCAGATATTGTTTATTTATTTTGTTTTTGTTTGTTATGATTAATTATTATTTGCTTTTTACATATCTTTTTCTATTAAATGCATAAAAGAAAGTATTTTTCAATACACAATTTATAAATCAAGAACGGTTGGGCAGATTTTAATGCTTTTTGATTTGTTAGCTTTGCTTCAACCATGAATAGGAAAATAACTATTAAAATTCATGTTACGCACAGTGGGACGAATCGCCACTGTTCCACTCAAATTACTCTACACCTCACATACATAGTTCAACTGTTTGAGCTGGGATTTTTTTAAACCCAAGTTTTGGAGATAAATTCCAGAAAAATGTGAGCCGAAATCAAAAATCCCAAAAGAGAGATCGATGTGTAAATTTAAGAAGAAGAACATTAAAAAAACCTAGCTCAAACAGTTGAAATATGTGAGGTGTGGAGCAATTTAAATAGAACAGTGGCGATTCGTCCATTGTGGGGCGTGGCACTTCCCATAAATAAATAAATAAATAAAAATAAATAAATAAAAATAAATAAATATTCAATACCACCTCTGTCATCTGTTACTACTAATATCAATAGGGCGGGATCGGATAAGTAAGCGTAGCACCTCTCATACAAATTGAGTTTTCAGTATCATATATCTTGAGCAATATAATAATAACGACACTTTGTATCACTTAACAGGTTATTTTGTGTGAGTAGCTGTTCTGAAAACTGGCAGTATTGGATCAGTAGGAATGGCACCTTCCATACAAAGCAATTATTCAATATCTCATCTCTCGAGGACTATAATATGGAGAGCCTTTGTGTGACGTCAATTATTATTAATATTAGTAGTCTTGCTGGTACTGGATAGCATCGAATAAATGGGCGCAGACTGCTGACGAGAAATAAACGCTTTCCTCGAATAATAAAATATGGCTCTACGTGAGTCAACTTCAGCTGGCAGCATATGTGAGAATTACATTGCTGGACGAATAAATTCTCCAACCAATTGCTTAATATCTGTAATGACCGTTTTCCTGACGGCGAATCGAAAGGCTTGATTGAATTTTTTCTGATTTTTTTTTAATTTAGTTTCATAGAAAGATGAGCTCATCAACAACGGTTTCCGAATTAAATTTTTTAATTCAGAATCAAATATTCGGTACTCCGCACTCCGCACTCCAATGATCCCAACCGATATGCCCTTTGAGTTTAACCCTTCTGCATCCCTTGGATATGTGCCCTTCCTATGAATTTTTGGGGTCAGTATGACCTAACATTAAAATGTAAACAAAATTTCATACTTAATAAAGGAATTTATTTGTTTTGTTGTTATACCCTATACCACTAAGTGGTTTGGGTATAATGACTTTGTGCTGCTGTTTGTAACAACCAAATATATTTGACCTAGACCTAGACCTAGTCTCCATACAAATTATCTCTATGAAATCGACTTATATTGCCATAAGATCCAAATTATTATATAGATTTGGGTTTGGGTGTGTTTATTACATCCGACATCGGACGGACATCGTTAAATCGAATCAGTTAGTGATTCTGATTCGATCGGTATAATAAAAGATGGGTCTAGGTAAAATATATTTAATAGTTACAAACAGCAACACAAAGTCATTATACCCAAACCACATAGTGGTATAGGGTATAAAAATATTGCACAGATTTTTCTTAAATTTGGTTTGTATATATTTTTTCAAAATATAAGTGACTTTACCAAATATGGTCAGGATCGGTCCATTTTTCGACGTAGTCCCCATATAAATATTATACCCGATATAAACTTTTTCATATCTGCAGCCAAAAAAAAATTAATATACAATGCCACTAAAATTTGGTTTATGCTTATTTTCTATATCCACTTAGTTGGACGAAGAGATAGGGTCTCTAAGCCATAGTACAGGGTATCGTATAGTCGGTCTAGAGTTATGTTCTTTTTTCCTTTCTAAATAAAACACAATTTATTATTTTTTTAACTTTAATTGTCCTTACTTATTTAATAAACTTTAATTGTTCTTATTTATTTATTAAACTTTAAATGTCCTTTTTTTTAAATTTAACTTTAAATATCCTTATTTATTTGTTGAACTTTCAATGTCCTTTATTTATTTATTTAATTTTTATTTGTTGCACTTGGCTTGAAATCTAGTTTAGAACTTGTAAATTGGTGATCGATTCTCGTTGATATACGTAAATCAATTATAATTATTTATGTTCGAAAAAATCGTGTAAGATCATGATTGGTCAAGAATTTTCTTATCCTTTCATACGCACTGTACGTAAGAAAGCAAAAAAAATATTTGTGGGAATATAAGTATGTAAATATGTGTATATAGATTTACATACATATTACTAGCTTTCTTATTCTTCATGCCCAATTGTCTTTCACTTAGTAACAAAATAATTTACTAAAGCAAGCTTATGCATGTTCGATCATGTCGATAGCGGTATACATACATGTGTACATATACATGTAGTTTTAAAACGAAATCTATAAAAACAAGATTCTGCATTCCCAATCATAATACTTAGCAACAATAAAATATATGTAACAAATCAAATGCCGTTATTATTTTAACTTTTTATAAATATTCAAAGCAAGCAAGCACTTAGCAACAAATATAATTACATATGTTTAAAAGGTTATGGTAGTATACAAATTATATTAAGGGTATTCATTATTAGTATAAATATATAAACATATATATAGCGATATGTAGGTGCATATAACTCTAGACGGACTATAATTTGCTTACTTGTTTTTTCTTGTGCCTGATAACAAAACATTGTATATCAAAGGTGCCTCAATGCAGGGAATCAACCCAAGTGCAACACAGTCTACACATATATTATCTTAATAAGCCATATAACATAATGAATTTTTAGTATTAATTATACTACGTAAAAATTTTAAACTAAGTTTAGCTAAAAGTTAACACGACTTTCATTGACTATTAGGCGGTAAAAAAGTTCGCCGGGTCAGCTAGTCATATTTTCGAAATGCCACTCCTTTGTTACTTGTACGATATTGAAAAAGCAAATTTGCTGTTTTTCAAGAAGAAGGTATTAATTTTCGTAAGGTTGATCGGTCTGATCAGACAGTTCGATATTTTTTAAAATGCCCTTCTAATTATGGACAGAAAAAAAACCAAACAGGAAGAAAATCCAAACTTTCAGTACAAAGTATACTCAAGCTTGTAACAAGCGCAAGCAACTCAACGAAAACTGGCCAGCAAATAGCCAGTGAATGTGTGCCTATAGAGAGTAAATCGCATAGTAAAGCAACCTTCAGTAATTTAGCTTGAAATAATGAAGAATGCTGCACAATTACGAGCTCGATACAAAAAAGCACGTTTGTTGTTTGCTAAAAATAATATGAGTCCGGACTGTAATAGGGTAAGTAAATTTTTGGAATCTGTAGTCAACATATTATTGCAAGTCTTAGGTGATTACAGAAAACAGTTTGAATCGCACGCTAAATCAACCTTAAATACACCAAAATAAATAGAATTAATTTTATATTTGATATTCTTTTGAATAAATGAGGTGTCCTTTTTCAAAATTGCCTATTCGCCGTTAAGCTATTTTTTTGGTAAAACGCAAATTTCATAAATTAAAAGTTTTTTTTGCGTTATAAAATTTTTTAATTTTTTTTTTATTATTGAGGTGCTAAAGAATAAAACTACACAATTTGTCTCGTAAGAAATTATTAATTACGGAGTTAATCGATTTATAAAAAACAAAATGGAGAGTTTTGGAAACAATTACATTTTTGGATTGTTTTGGAGCAGCTAAAACATTTTATAGAAAATTTTGAAAGAATAAAAAACATTCCTTGATTATAAAATAAAAATCTCAGGCTATTTATTTATTAAAAATTCAGGCTTTATTTTATTTTATATTAAATAATTCAGTCTCAGTAATAAAATATCAATATTTTAATATTAATTATAAAGAGAACATTAAAATAAAATATTTCAGAACAAAAAAAAAAAAAAAAAAAAAAAAAAATAACAAAACAAGAACATAAAATCATTTTTAAAATTAATTTAATTACATCATTAACATTTGTAAATGTTTCATCATCTTCGTCTAGAACATTATCTTCGAAATCATCACAGTTATCTATTGTATCCTTATAATATTTAAGTGATTCGGAATCTTTCCAATTGAATCCAAAATCTTTCGTCAACAATTTATCAATTTTTTTTACCATTGCTCCTAAAGGGATTTCGGTTGGAATTATATTGCTCGCATTTTTAAATCGTTTGAAAACAAATTGAAGGTTTCCTAACTCAACCCTTTGTCCTGAATATAAATAATATTTTCACTTTTCCGGTGGAAAATAAATTTCTTGGTCGACACAAATTGAAAATGCCAGCTAGTGAGTGGCTTAAATATTTGGTTGGCTGAGTATTTCCAATCGTAAACTGGAATATCGTCCAAATTGTACACATTTCCATGTCGTGTGAATATTTTAATCTATTCTTCAGGCTGTACCATTGCATTGTTTCTATTTTTTTTTTACCACTTTTTCTATGCGCCTTAAAACTCGATCCGGTAGGATAAAGGAGTGCCCTGGTACTGGAAAAGTTATAATCACTTTCCTGATTCTGATTGGAGCATTGTTCAGCCATTTGGTTATCATTGAAATCATTGACCGGTTTTTATTCTGGCCACCACATCCATCGCAAAAAATTTTAATTGCGTTGACCCTTTCATCAAATTCAGTTAAATTTAATTAGTGGTAAACTGCAGAAATAATTTCGTTTATTCCATGGGGTGTCCTTGCTTCAGTCTACAAAAAATATTTTCCAATGATTGGTTCGATTTTAAGTACCTTTACAAATCGTGAAATTGTACTGATACAGCTGCCTTGAGAAATACGTCGACTGATCTGGCAATTTTGGTAAAACCATATTTTTTGGGCAATCGAAAGAATATATAATTTCATCATTATTTTCTTGGCGCAATTTTTGATAAAACGCTTTTGATCTTAATTTGTGAATGTGTAATTCCGTCATCAATTGCCGTTTCTTTACAGAATTAAGAGTATTTTTTATCATTTCCTTAAGGTATAAGCATTTAGAGTACATATCGGTTGATCGAGAGGCAAAACTTAAATTGAATTTATTTACAAAAATTTTACAGAAAAAATCGTACTTTACTGAATATGCGACATTATCTGAATTAAATTGCTTCCACAACTTATTAATGCTTAATTCACTAGGCAGGTACTTTTTTTTTATGTTTACGGCAATAATGTGATTGCAGTGTTTGCAATTCGCGAATAAAGCCGATAACTTTCTCTTGTCTTTCCTGGTGTTTTTGAATAAATCGTTTACCACCACGTTTTCATTTGGTATTGCGCTATCTGCATGAAAATTTCGGCAAATGCGATGAAGACGAAATCTAGATATTTTTAAAATATCTAAAATATCCTTTTGACATACCTTCACAGGTTGGTGCGTTTTTCCAGAAAGTTTTGGAATGTAATAATTCGTGGATATCGTTTTCTTTGATTGTCCCTTGATTTTAATCGGTGCCGAAGTTACACAAAATTTGAGTAGAAAATGCTCCTGGTTGATTTTTGATTTATTATTATAAAATCTTTGGTGGAATCTCCTTATATCTTGCATATACAAGGAGTTACATTGATAATTTCATTCAAAATGACTGTTTGATAATAACGGTATTACTGATATTACAGTTGACCAACAAAAACTATCAATTAAAATAATTTTGAAAACAATGTTTCCTTGAGAGAATAGGTATACGTAATTTAAAACAAAACTGAAATAAATAAATAGAGAGTTTTGGAATAAATGCGATGAACAATTTAGAGAGTTTTGGAAAAGTTCATAATTTTTATTATCGATTTTTTTTTTATTTTTGTTTTATTTTCAAATAATATAGTATTACAAAAAATAAATTAAAGCCTCAGCACCAATATGGCATTAAAGAGGCTAAAAGGCCACTAGTGTTGATTAATTATTTACTAAAAATATTCATTATTTGAATCCAAGTACTAATTTAACAAGTTTAAAATTTTACAAAAAATTTGTATTAAAAATTTAAAATTACGCCAGAAGTGTTTCGATGTTTTTAAGTAAAAATAGTTTAAGTTCTCTTTTGAATGTTGGTAAAATTACAATGGATTTTAAATGAATTGGTAAATTTTTGTATTCAGATGGGCCCGAAAAACAAACCCGTTGCTTTGTTAATTCAAGGCGACATCTAGATATCGACAAGTTTTGTCCTTGTCTTGTAACTCGATGTGAGATCAAAATATTTTCTTGAAACTGAAATGAAGAATTTCCAAGATTTCGTATCGATTTGAAGATGAACTTCGTTATTTGCATATAAAAGATAGTTTTGGAACATTTTTTATACCCTATACCACTATGTGGTTTGGGTATAATGACTTTGTGCTGCTGTTTGTAACTACCAAAAATATTTGACCTAGACCCATCTTTTATTATACCGATCGAATCAGAATCACTTTCTGATTCGATTTAACGATGTCCGTCCGTCCGTCCGTCCGTCTGTGTGTCCATGTAAAGCTTGTAATCAAACTGCAGGTCGCAAATATGAATATATATTGATGAAATTTGGTACGTAAGCCTCTATTGGCCATTGGTTGAACGCTATTGAAATTGGTGAGAATCGGTCCATGTTCAGACCTAGCCCCCATACAAATGACCCTTATGAAATCAACACATATTGTCATAAGATCCAAATTATCATACAAATCTTAGTCAAATTGGGTTTGTATGTATATATTACATCCATTAATCAGTATTCTAAAAATGATCCCTATTGGAGAACTCTTAGTCATAGACCCCATATAGAGCTGCTTCCCGATCTTCACTTAAATCTATCAAAAAACAAAAATATTGCACTGATTCTTCTCAAATTTTGTTTGTATATATTTTTGCAAAATACAAGAGACTTTACCAAAACATGGTCAGGATCGGTCCATTTTTGGGCCTAGTCCCCATATAGATATAACATCCGATATGAACTTTTTCATATCTGCAGCCGAAAAAATTAATAAAAATCCCACTCAAATTTGGTTTACGTTTATTTTCTATATCCAGTTAGTTGGGCCTCAGAGATAGGGTCTCTAAACGCATGGTTTAGGGTATCGTATAGTCGGTCTATATTCTTACTTGTTTTATGTTGGGTTGTAACGCTGGTCGAGGACTTTAATTTGATATATAATACATACATTTTTCAAAAATGTCGTATAGGCAGTTTTGGAAATGGACACCTCAAATTGTCTTTTATTACCTTTGGGACATTTGTGGGTCTTTTTATTTTATTTAGAAAAATATATATAGTTTTTATACTAAATAATTTTATAACAAAATTGGGTAAAAGTTGTCTTAATTTATATTCGCGAACAATAAGCAGATAATTGCCCTAAAGATATATCACAATGGATTATTTTGATCCCAGGAGCACTGAAGGGTTAAATAAATAAAATTTGACCGAATTATTTTTCTTAAAATCTAAATAGTGGTTTCATCGAATTTAATAGAAAAACTCATTTTTGGTAATCTTTATTTAGAAATATCTTAAAAACAAAAGCTGGCCTTGGAAAATAATGGGTTACGTTCTCGGATTTATCCCAGATTTTAGAAACAGAAGATATATTTAGTTATAATATTTTAATTAACGCTTTTAAAAATTCAGCAGTATTTGCAAAATATTTGAATTTTTTGAATAAATTGTCTTCTATTAGTTTGGGGTCATATGTGACCCCAATTCCAATAGTTAATGGGGTCATATTATTTTTTTCCGAAAACCTAGGATATTTAGATAAAATATAATATTTAAAAGTAGAAAAGTGATGAATTTTTGATACAAATATTTAGAAAGATTGCATTTACAGAATATTTTACAAAAATCCCATTAAATCCTTGTCAAAAATGATTCTGTCATAGGGATTTACTTAAAAATTCGCACAGTTAATCTGTAACATTGTATTGTACTGTATTGTATTTATTCGTAAAAAATCTTAAAATAACATTTCAAAAATTTTAAGGGAATATACGGCAGTGACCGTAGTCGTTAGCCTGAAAAAATTTCAAAATTTCATAATTTTTAATTTACTAAATTGTATTCTAGTGTTAATATTTTTCGATAAGTCAAAACATTGATAAGATATTCTTCTAGGCAGTGCCAATTATATTCTCCATTTAATATTCTTAATATTTCGTCTTCTGACATTGTTACCTTGTTAAACTTCGAAGAGCCTTTACTTGTGCGTATATATGTATAAGTATATTGAAACACAAACTTTGGCGAAAGAGGATGAAACTGTGGTAAGTCATGCAAATAAATTAACTTTGATATTTTTTGTTGATGAACTATGTACCATTACTTCTTTATAGAAATAAACCAAATAAACTTAATGAAATTATCAAACGATTATTGTGTTTATTCGCTTCCTTTTTTGCCTATCAACGACATCTATGACTACTTAAAATAGGACATCTTCCAATAAAATGTTGCAAGTTCTCTCCTTTTTATTTCACAATGAAAAGTATTTAGAAACTTTTCTCAAGTGTCGAGAGACATTTAAAAATCCACATTTGATTATTGTTTTGAAAATAAAAACGTCCCATAAGTAGTTCTAAGCTTTAAAAAAAAACTTTCTGATCGATTTACTCTTTCAATTCTCATCCGATGATATTTTACTTTTATACAATGAATAAGCATGAATTGTGGGTTGTTTCACTCATTTACAGTCATATTTTGCGACCATCGCATATTATATTCCAGGCTTAAGGCATTCAGGCGCTTCACCCAAGCAATATTGTTTTCCAAGGCAAATAAACTTTTTCGGCAGTCTTGACTCTGAATACTAAAATATAGTGCGTTCAATATATTTTAAATGTAGATTCAGCGTGAAAAGATGTCCGTCTTCTATACCCGACTTTAAAATAAGGGCGTAGTTTGGTGTAAATTTTGGTAATTTTAATATTTTTTTCAAGAAAAATCTTTGTAAACTATCTACCTGTTCGAAATGTGAATGACTACAGATTTGTGTGCCATATGATTGGATGGAGCGATACACGGCATTAAAAAGATGAATTTTCGATTGAAAAGAAATGTAATTTTTGCTTAAAAAGTTACTCCATGTCATATTTATACAATTTCTTGCAGCTTTTCTCTTAACTTCATCATGCTTTGTAAATACACATTTTGGTGTGATTATCATACCAAGGTAATTGTATTCATTTACTTTTTCGATTTCGTTCCCGCCATAGGTCCATTTTTGTTTTTAACTTCCCTTCCACCATTTTTGAACACGATAATCTTTGATTTTAATAAATTGCAGATTCCAGTAACTACAATAGGCTTCTAAATTGTTTATCATATTCTGTAGCACTTTAACGTCATCAGCATATATCAGAATATCATCGGCATATAACAGCAGCCTTATGTTTAAATTTCCAACATATAAACCACCACCTACCTAGCTGTTCATGCAGATCATTTATATAGAGTGAAAAGAGTAGTGGGGACAACAAGCAACCTTGTTTTACCCCTGATATGGTCTCAAATCTTTCCTAAAATTCTGTTCCATTCCAAACTGTAGAATATGTATTTCTATAAACGTTTTCAATAAAACGAACCATTTTAGTGGACACTCCTATTGCATGGAGCTTGAATATTTGTGATTTCCTTGCAACCATGTCAAATGCCGCTTTGAAGTCCACAAAAAATGCATATACTTTTTATTTCTCATTTAACTTTAAGTGTGCTATTGTTGTTAAGTTATAAGTATTATCAACTGTAGAATATTTTTTCCTGAAACCGGCTTGATATTCGGAAAGTATGTTGTGTTTTTATATCCAGTTATATAATATTTCCGTTATAACAGCCATCAATACTTTAGCAATAACATTCATAAAGGATATGCCTCTATAGTTGCTTGGCTCATTTCTATCCCCCTTTTTAAATATTGGAAATATAACAGTAGAAATAAATGATTTATCGTCTTGCACATTGTTGAATAAAGCGTTATATGTATCTCTTAGTTAATGAATTAATTCACTCGGTGAGTTTTTAAGAAATTCGTTTAGATTTCAATCTTCTCCTGGTGCTTTATCCGGTTTGGCCTTTGCAAGTACTTCGTAAATTTCTGTGGTAGTTATATTTTCATCAAAAAAATCATCAGTTTGATACACTGGAGCATAATGTATATCTTTTGCAGTTTGAATAGGGTTTAATAATCACATGAAATATGATCTAGAAACGGATGAAGGTATATTTGGGAACTCTTGATAGCTTTTGTTTCTTATTGTTAGCAATTTTCCACCAGGATTTGCTGTCTGTTACGTGACTTAATTTAAGATCCACTTCTTTATAATATTCAGCCCTTTTAGTCTTACAAATCATTTTAAACTTTGCATTTGCCATTAAATATTTTCTTTTTGTTTCTGGGTTCCTGTCTTGTTTATAGTTTCCTAATAATTCAAACAAGGACTTTCTAGCTGCATAGCATTTCCAGTCAAACCATTTATTTTTGACTTTTAACAGTTGATTACTTTTGCTATTTTGTATTGCAAACATGTATTTAACAAAACCTTAAAGTGCCAGATCCATTTTTTTAAAAGTCGTTTAAGAAAATTTTTTAAAACTTGAAAAAGGAGTTTTCAAAATTTAATAAAAACAAGTAAGAGTGTTAATCTTTGATACCCTCCACCTCGGTTTGAGTCTTGATAATAAATATAAATGAAAAAGTAAACAATTTGTTAAACTTAATACCAAATTATTTCAGCAAATTCTTTGGGTTGGTTTTCGTCTTTTCTATTATTTCGGATTTATTTCGGTGTTTGCTTTTTGGTCATCGTGGTTGCTGATCGGCATTTAGGTTATATACCCATATGCATGCGTTTCCGGTTATATGACATAACTTCTCGTTTAATTTAGTTTTTGCTAATTAAATAGCTCGCCCTAACCTCCATTGCAAAGGTAGTGGTTGTGTAGGGTGGCTATATGCATTAAATCGTGCTAATTGGAGATGGCTGTATAGTTTCTTTTAACTGGCCAAATATTTCTTCATTGCGACCATATAGGTGGGATGGGGTAACAAAATAATAACCAAAACAAGCTCTCTCAACTTTTTTATTAAAATATTGCCATATTTGGAAAACATAGAGAATAAATTTATAATAAAAATAAATAGTCAAATTAGGGATGCCAAACGCAAAAAACCAAATGTCCAAAACATTTTAAATAAAATAATTTGTTATCTTTATTTTCTGAAAAACTTCAAATTTTCATCCAAAAAAAATTGTGAAAAATAATATATAAATAACATTCTCATCAAATTGCGTTTATTTATGTAACAATTTTTGTGTTCGAAATTCTTAAATATCATTTGAGGTTTTCTAAGATTCATTGAATTTAAATCAATGTTTTCTGTAGTTCGATTTTGTAAATTTCAACGATCCGACAATCGCAAAATATATAGACAGCTATTGTTGTTTGCACTAAGGATTAAGTGATTCACGAAGTGCAGACATCTTAACGACAATCGACATCTCTATTTTTCTATTTATTTAAATTGTAAACGAGTGGCATCTCTGTCAAAATAAGCGAAAAACACAAAGAAGAATAGAAAAAACCAAATTACTTCGTGTTTGACAGGATGATTTTATCTTTATGTTTAATATCTTTATTTTTTTACTTGTATTTCTGTTTATTTATTTGAAAATGAAATAATGAATTGAATATGCTATTTAATTTTTTTATTTATATAAAAAAGTTTTTTAATTAAAGCAAAATATTTTCACTATTTTATGATTTTCATTTATGTATGACGACATTTCAACCTAAAAATTTAAGTTTTAATCGATTGAATAACCAACACAAAAATGGTTGTCGTTTAGATAACAACAACAGCTGAGTTTAACAATAGCGAATATCGTTTAAAAATGTTACTGATAATTTTGCTATTTTCTTTTTTAACGATTCGACTATCGTTAAAAGAAGTTACTGAATCGCGGTACTGAAAAGCTATTAATTTCTCCTGAATGTTAATATTTTTTTTTAAATATAAAAATTTTTTGAATGTACACATACTTGGTGTTTTTTTTTTTTTTTGGAATTTCAATTTGTGTTTAACGAATAAAATTTATATATTAAAAATGCAATTGGTGTCTTTTAAATTTAAAATAAAATTATAATTTCCGACGTTTTGATATGATTTTCTGAAATTCAATTAATTGTAATTTATAATTGGAAATTTTTAATTCCAGTTCTTAGAATTGATATTTTCTTAAATTTGAATGGAAAATTTAAAATACAAAATTGATTTATGTGAATAATAATGCTTTAATAATTATAAACAATTTTTAAAAATTAGATGTAATCGCAATCAGATATTTTGTAGGTAAAGAAGAATAATATTTCTATATAACTATGTAGAACTCTTTTGAAAGCAAAAAACTCAGTGATGAACTCGGTAACTCTATTTTGTGAAGACAACAAAAACAACTTATATTCATATTTGTAAAAGAATAATGAAAAAACGTATGAATTAAAAGATCAGCCCGTGTATACTCTTAACATTGTTCTGTATGATATCTAGTCGAAAATATTGACATTCATGTTAAAATAGAAATAACTATTGCAAAGCTAATTAGAACAAAAATAGTGGCGCCATCTACTGCGGCATACTCAAGCTGAGCAAAATGAAGTGACACTCTGTTAATGCAAAAGAAATGTATTTTCTCCACAACAAAATATTGCAGAATTTTATGTAAATAAAATAATATACCGATTTATTTCTAACACGCAGTTATTATGGATATACATTTATATGGATATACATATATATATATATATATATATATATATATACATATATAGAATATATGTATATTATTTGTATTATTTAATATGTGTATGTATGTATATGTAAATACTACACACAAAAAATACAACATCGAACGTCATTTTTGTATTTTTCTCTTTAAATAAATTAATATATAAATTTTTTTTTTGCTAAATTTACATTGTTTTTTTTTTTTTATTAACAACTAGGTACATATTTTATCATTATTTGCTTTAGATGCTGGTGAATTTTTACTCCCTTTATATTAACTCGTAGTGTCTGCTTGTCGAAAAAATTTTTGAGCGATTTTAACCCCTTTCGCGTGACCCAATCGATCTGAGATTTTGCAGGCAGGCTCGCGGCAATGACAGTTATAATCTAGAAAATGTTTTTAATGATACCAAAACAATGGAAACTTTTAAATTTTTCTACCGGAGTTAATAAAAAAAATGTACAAAGGGTTAGTTTTTATTATATTATTACCAGAACGACCACGAAAACAACAAGTTCAGCTATGACAACAACATAACATTTAGAATAACAGCAAGAACAATATAGAAACATCATATTTTTCATTTTTTTTTACTTTTTCAGAGATTTCCCTGGACCTGTTTCACCGATTTAATGATTTTTTAAATAAAAATCTTCCATTGAATTTGGTGAATCATTGTCACTAAAAATGATGACTGTAGCTGCACTATGAAGGGCGTGGTCGTGACAAGAACAACATAGAAAATTATATTTTTTCAAGACTTTTTTTAGTTCTTCATTCAAATCTCGGGCCCTAATAGACCGATTTGGACGATTTTAAACAGCAAACTTTTCAGGATGTTAGTGAATCATTGTATATGTCAACGAGCATCCTATCTGCCCGATTGATGCCGTCATCGTGATTTCCACAGACGGACAGACGGACATCGCTATATCAACTCCGGTTGTTATAAGGATCACAAATATATATATTTTATGGGCTCCAAATTTTTTTTTCTAATTATTACAAACGGAATGACAATCTTATATATACCCTCTGCACACTGGAGTGGACGGTATAAAAATTTCCCATTTTCGGTCAATAGGTTAACAACGTGGTAATAAAATACAGCTTCATATCTGAGTCGTTACAAGGAGACCAAAAAAAAAAAATTATGGCTTTTATCAATTTCTCAATGTTGAAAAAAATTCTATCAAATTTCATGACCTAGTTTTTTTTTTGGCACAAAAGTGGTCTGGGGCATTTGCTATTACTTGGCGAATTTTTATTCGATTTTGAACTTTTATAGCTTTTTAAAAAAGATAATTTAATGGTGATCCCGATTCTTATAACAACTTGTCGGAAAATTTAAACTATAAAACAAAATTTTCGTAAAATCTCAAAAAAGTCACATTTTCCCCATATAAACACACTTGAAATTTTCAATCGATTTCCGGCGCGACTTTTCTTTATCCGATTGTTCCCAAACTTCACACTTATCAGTTTTATATTGAAAGATAACAAACTGGACCCCGCCTATCACCAAAATCGCAATTTGGAAAAATGTCCATATAACGTAGGACCTTTCTAGTGTCCCATGTAAACCTTAAAATCAGGTCACGAATATGAATATGAATGAATGCGATACAAATGGAATGACAAACCTAAATATACCTTCTTCACAGTGGCGTGGAGGGTAGAAAAAGATAAAAAATTACAATTTTTTGATGATTTCGTTCGGAAAAATTAGTCCAACTTGATTTGCAGAGCAATGAAATGAAAAACTAAGAAAGGAAACATCGAGGTAATGAAAATATATAAAAGTCATATAAAAGAGTTGGACTGAAAACGGCAAACACCCTGGCCTAGTACCTTCACTTTGACTT
Source organism: Cordilura impudica (assembly GCA_963682025.1). Lineage (NCBI taxonomy): Eukaryota > Metazoa > Arthropoda > Insecta > Diptera > Scathophagidae > Cordilura > Cordilura impudica. The sequence goes on from OY821521.1 coordinate 65,681,652, forward strand.
GAAGTTTCTCATCCCCGCACCCCTTCTCAATACATCCATAGAATGGCTTTTGCACTATCTTATCAACGCTTTGGGGTCAATATATCGCCTGTCTACATACTGTGTAGGTTTTGAACTATTTCGTAATGACTGAGGTCAGCAAATTACTCGAGTTGATATGCCGAAATACAAAAATAATTTAATTTGAATAATAAGTTTACTCGTATCAAACCAAATGCTTGTACTTTTTTTGATAAACCCTTTTCAACTTTTTTTTTAGCCTCTGGCCTTCTAGAGAAAATTTTATTTTTCGTATTTACTATAAGAATTTTATATTAAATGGGAATATGCTTAAGTCAACATGTCGCATAATATTCAGTATTTGCTCGACTCTACTTAAAATACCTGCAATGACTTTTTGATTTTAAAAAACATGCACTTGTGAAACATTTCAAATATGAAAAAATAAAACACTTACAACATGTTGTTTCTGTTGCACGAGTTATGTGTATGTATTATTTTTTTTTTTTTTTGTCAAAAGTACACCAATAGAAATTCAAATAAACTAATGTTAACAGGAAAAAAAAAAAAAAAAGGAAAAATAAGTCGTTAAATGTGCAAATCATGGCAAAAAGCACACAATATTCATGGGACAAATAACAAAAACAAATGAACATGAATTGTATTACAATGTGGTTTAGGAGAGCAGAGACTTGCTAAAGTAAAACCATAAACTGTAACCAAAATGCGCGCCATATATAACTTCAATGCATTTCCGTTTCCGTCTTCACAACAAGCGCCTTTGTAGAGCTTAATGGAACCATGTTTTTTTATTCCGCTAGCTATGTTTTCTTTGTTGTTATGCTGTTTGGGTTGTGGTTTTTTTTCATAAGGAGAAAAAATGTTTTTTTAATGAATAAAATTTCTAACAAAATCAGTATCTGAACTTTTTAATCAAATTTTAGGCAACATGAATCCATAATATTCTTTGAGCAATTTATAATGTTTTTGTTTTGTTGTTTTTTATAAACAAACATTAAAGATTAGTTTATTTATACCCTACACTACCTTATTGTTTATGGGTTTGTTTATCAAAATGGCATGACTTTGATCCAACTTTTGTTTTTGCGATTGAGTCAATTTATAGGGGTCCAACCATTCTCCCATTTCTAAACTTTCAACCAATCAAATCACTTATGTTTAAAGGTTTTATTTTTGCACCAAAATTCTTATAAAAACTTTTACATTGTCTCGGAAAATCCCAAAAATGTTTCCCTTACACTCAGTTATAGGAAGAATATGGTACATGACTGTCGTTTATGACTAATTTTTAATATTTGTTTTCGTTTGCGGTTTAATGTCGCTTCACTCCTTGTTACATAATTTAAATATATTTTTTTTGTTTAAGTTTATTGAACAAAAAGGGTTCCATTCTATAGAAATAAAACTTTCAGTTACACATTGTACACGATTGTAAAGAAGTTACTTATTTTCTATGTTGTTTCTCTATGTATGGCCTTTGGTTATATGCCATCATTAAATTCCTTTGAGGTTTACTATTCTTATTTTTTGATACAAAGATACAAATTTCTGGAAAAACCTAAGTGCCAACACACTCTTATAAGCGGACACTTATACAAACACTTGTAAATATTTAAGAATGCATGAGAACTATGTAGAGTTAGTTATCTTTATTTAATGTATCTATTTCTGTATGAATACGAATATTGTACGACTATGAATGTTTGAGTTTTGTCTTGTTTGAGAGAATATTTTATGAATAGCACGCATTTTTTGCTTTGTAGGCAGAATAAAGGGCTGCCTTTACTCGCATATGTATGTATGTGTGTACGATACCTTTCAGCGTTATTGAAATCTACATTATTTCTAATAATATTGATTGTAAAAAAATAGAACATAAAAAAGTAATAAGTATTATGTTAATATTTGATGCCTGTAACTATTTTATGAGATGGGCAAGCTTTAAATTTTTATTTTTCTTGCCTTTGGTTATGAATTGAAAAATAAGTAAAACATTTAATAACATTGCGAAAGATAAAATCAACATACACTTACACAAATATATAAGATACTTTAGGGATTTCACTAATGTATTGGAAAATGTATTTACATAAACTTATAAAATTTGTGTATTAGCCCAGCCAAAAAGATCATCTTAATCTTGGATCCGGATTAGTGTAAATGTGGTAGATCACGAATGATTGTAATTTGGTTTTGTTAAAGGAAGGAAGTTTTCTTTTATAATTTCTATGTAGTACAATTTAACTACAGCATAATTGATTAACTTTCAATCGCGTTTGGTATCGTGAAAGTAGATACATTCTACGTTACTATTCGAAATAACAAATGTTCTAATTAAAAATTCAATAATTATACCCTCCACCACAGTGTGCAGAGGGTATAAGTTTGTCATTCCGTTTGTAATAATTATGAAAAAAAAATTTCGACCCCATAATTTATATATTTGTGATCATTATAACAAGTGGAGTTGATATAGCGATGTCCGTCTGTTCGTCTGTGGAAATGACAATGACGGATTCAATCGGGTAGCTAGGACGATCGTTGGCATAAAAAATGATTCGCCAACATCCTGAGAAGTTTACTGCTTAAAATCGTCCAAATCGATTGATTAGGTCCCGAGCATTGCATGAAGAAGTAAAAAAGTCTTGAAAAATATGATTTCTGGGAACGATTGAAGGTTTCTGTTTCAAAAATCATGAAAATCGGTTTAATAGGTCTCGAGAAATCAGTGAATAAGTGCAAAAAATTTAAGAAACTATGTGTTTCTGTATTGTTCTTGTTGTTATTCTAAATGTTGTATTGTTGTCATAGCTGGACTTGTTGTTTTTCTGGTCGTTGCGGTAATAATATAACTAGAACTAACCCTTTGTACAATTTTTTATCAACTCTGCTAGAAACATTTTTAAGTTTCCATTGTTTTGGCATCACAAAAAAAGTTTGTTAGATCATTTTTGTCATCCCCACGAGCCCGCCTGCAAAGGTTCATTCGATTGCGTCAGGGTAAGGGGGTTAAAAATCGATCCAAAATTTTGACTACAAGCGAACAAGCAGAAACTACGCGTTAATATAAAGGGAGTAAAAATTCACCAACATCTAAAGCAAATAATGCTAAAATACCAAGTTGTTAATAAAAAAAAAACAATGTAAATTTACCTAAAAAAAAATTTCATGTATTAATTTATTTAAAGAAAACACAACAATAACTTTTGAGGTTGTATTTTTTGTGTGTAATATTTACATATACATACCTACATATATTAAATAATAAAATAATATACATACATATATTCTATATATGTATATCCATAATAACCGCATGTTAGAAATAAATTGGTGTAATATTTTATTTTTATAAAATTCTGCAATATTTTGTTTTAGGGAAAATACATTTCTTTTGCATTGACAAACAGAGTGTCACTTCATTGTGTTCAGTGTGAATATGCCACAGTAGATAGCACCACAAAATTTTTGTTCTAATTAGCTTTGTAATAGTTATTTCTATTTTAACATGAATGTCAACATTTTCAATTAGACATCAAACACAACAATGTTAAAAGTATACACAGAGCTGAGTAAAGAAAAAACAATGTGTTTTTTGCTTTAAAAACAATTCTACATAGTTGCATAAAATTATTATTCTGCTTTACCTACAAAATATCTGATTGCGATTACAAAAATTGTTTATAATTATGAAAGCATTATTATTCACATAAATGCAAAATTGCACCTTTTAGATTTTCCATTCAAATTTAAGAAAATATCAATTGTAAAAACCGGAATTCAGATATCCAATTATCAATTAGAAAATATCAATTGAATTTCAGAAAATCATATTAAAACGTCGAAAATAATCACTTGAAATTTAGAAGACATCAATTGAATTATAAAAATATAAATTTTATTCTCTAAACACAAATTGAAATTATAAAAAACACGAACTATGTTTACATTTAAAGGTGTTTACATTTAAAAAAATATTGCCATTCAGGAGACATTAATAGCATTTCAGGATAAGAAAACAATAATTTAAATTGAATGAAGTTTAGAAAGTCTCAGGTGAAATTTAAGAATTGCGATTGTTTTTTTATATATTATTTTTCACAATTTTGTTGAATGAAAATTTGAAGTTATTCCGAATAAAATAAAGACAACAAATTATGTTAATTAAAATTTTTCTGATTTTTTTTTGCGGTTGGCTTCCCTAAATTGTCCCAGTGTTCGAGATGACTTCAAAATTTGACTTCTTGGTAGGCAAAGTAAAACCCAAATTAAAGTTCGATAATAATTCCCAGGTAGTAGTATTTGGAGTCAATAAATGAAAATATATTTTATTAACATAATATAATTCAAAATCAATAGTTGGCATCACTGGGTTAGATTTTGTGTTGCGTTGTGTTATTTTGTGTTACCACAAAATCTAATAGTGAAAACTCCCTTTTAATATGTAAAAAAAAATTTATTCTCTGTGTTTTCAGAATATGGCAATATTTTAACAAAAATACTTCATCCGACCGCATACGGCCGCAATAAAGAATTATGTGGCCATTTAAAAGAAACTATACAGCCATCTCCAATTAGCACGATTTAACGCATATAGCCACCCTACACAACCACTACCTTCGCAATGGAGGTTATGGCGTACTATTTAATTTGTAAAAACTTAAACTAAATTAAACGAGAGGTTATGTCATATAACCGGCAACGCATGCATATAAATATGACCAAAAAGCAAACACCGAAACGTGTTTTCTTTTATCCGAAATAATAGAAAAAACGAAAACGATCTTTCCTCGTTTTAGCGCGAATTAATAATGTGAGAGACCAACTCTTTAAATAAACAAAAATTATCTGTTAAGCGGATCAACCCAAAGAATTTGCTGAAATAATTTGGTATAAAGTTTAATAAATTGTTTACTTTTTTAAGTATTTCGTTTACATTTATTATCAATACTCAAACCGACGCACAGTGGGTTGAAAAGCATGAAAAGTGAGGATTAATTCAGGGAAGACGTAATTTCAAAATATCGTTAATTTTTTTTAATGGATATTCATTAATGCATAAAAAAACAACCATTTGAAAAAAAAAAGTGGAAAAAAAATTAGTTTTAACCCGTTGGGAGCTTTTTTTGTGTTTTGGAAAAAATGATCTTTTCTTACAATTTTCGCTGCAACTTTGGAATAAAAAGCGATAAATTAGTAAATGAAATTGCAAATTAGAACTTAGTTAATGTGCTTTTAGAAAAAATAAAACTTTTTTTAAAAATAAAAAAGGAATAAATATTTAATATGTATTTATATTATAAAAATTGAATTTTAAAATCCGATTTTATATTCCAAATTCCACAATTCCACAAATTTAACTCAAAAAATTCACATTATAAAATAATATTATGTTTTTATTGATGAATTATAAGCACAAAACAAACAACCATTTCAGAAAAATTAAAAAAAAAATTTAAAAAAATTAATTCAATTAATGTTGAATATATTGCTACATTTATAATTGAAAATTTTGTATGCATTTATTGTTATTGTTTATTATACCCTATACCACTATGTGGTTTGGGTATAATGACTTTGTGCTGCTGTTTGTAACAACCAAAAATATTTGACCTAGGCCCATATTTAATTATACCGATCGAATTAGAATCACTTTCTGAGTTGATTTAACAATGTCCGTCCGTCCGTCCGTCTGTGTGTCCATGTAAAGCTTGTAATCAAACTGCAGGTCGCAAATATGAATATGTTTTGATGAAATTTGGTATATAAGCTTTTATCGGCCATGGGATGAACGCTATTGAAATTGGTGAGAATCGGTCCATGTGCAGACCTAGCCCCCATACAAATTACCCATATGAAATCGACATAAATTGCCATAAGATCCAAATTGTCATATAGATCTTACTCAAATTGGATTTGTATGCCTTCATTACATCCACTAATGAGTAGTCCAAAAATGTTCTCTTTGACCCCATATAGAGCTGCTTCCCGATCTTCACTTAAATCTATTAAAAACAAAAATATTGCACTGATTCTTCTCAAATTTTGTTTGTATATATTTTTGCAAAATACAAGAGACTTTACCAAACATGATCAGGATCGGTCCATTTTTGGACCTAGTCCCTTTATAGATATAGCATCCGATATGAACTTTTTCATATCTGCAGCCAAAAAAATTAATAAAAATCCCACTCAAATTTGGTTTTTGCTTATTTTCAATGTCCAGTTAGTTGGGCCTAAGAGATAGGGTTTCTAAACGCATGGTATAGGGTATCGTATAGTCGGTCTAGACCGACTATAATTTTCTTACTTGTTTTTTATTTCATATTGTTCTAATTTAAGAGAAACTTAAATATATATATATATATATATATATATATATATACAATTAAAATCAAGGATCCTCCGTATTATCATCACCTTCATAAATATAATCAGCATCTTCATAATTATCATCATCAGTATCTTCATTAATCTCTTCTTCATCAGAAATCTTGGGCAAAATTAATAAATCTAGTGCCATCTGTGGTATATTATATATCTTTTTGGCATAATTTTTGCTTTTAGTGGTAATTAAAGGATCCGAACTAAGAAATAACCTATTGAATATATAAGTTCATTTGACTTCTCCCGACTGCATTTACGAGAATAGTGTTCTCTGTAATTTTTAAAATCTTTATTTCTAGCTTCTTGAGCTTCCTCAGATAGTTTACATATTGGCAACAAGGCGTATCTTACTATTTCTGGCCCGTGAATAAGGAATTTATTTAAAGTTGGAGGCATATAATACCACGGATAGAGCTTAACAAAATGTCTGGCTATATTCTGAGTATATTTTCTAAATTTTTCTACGTGAATCTCGTGCCCGCAAGATACAGCAATAAGTATCACATGCATTCTTTCTATCAATTCTGCATCAACTTTTGTGATTTGGGCAGAAACATCTGCATTTTGAAAAAACTGTCTGGCAGTGTTGCCATCATTAGAGTTTCCAAAACCTGGCTTTGGTTGGTCCACGATCAGTCCAGTTTTCTCTTTAAAGTCTTTTTGAATCCGTAATTTTCTTACTGAAACCATTTTTTTTTATCATCATCAGACCTAGCCTGCCATTTTTTGATTGGAATTTTATATGATAAGTGAAGAAGACATTCAAAAAATCGTATCCATCCATGAAGTATTGGTAAACCAAACTGTAATGTTTCTGTATTTACTTCTTTACCAATCATTCTATCAACTGAATTATTTTGTAATTTGTAATTTCAGAGATTCGATTTTTCGCTCCACTATAATGTGCATGATTATTAAAATTATTTATTGTAATACTAGGTTACACATTTACAACAGCAACAATAACAATCACAGCTCCGAAAATAAACACAAAACAAAAACTAAAAAAAGATTTTTTCTCTTGTGTTTTCAAGCATTTTTTTTTTAATTTTATACTGGGGACTTTTAATAAAAACTTGAATATTACATTCGTTGGCAAGTATTGGCAAAATATTTTTTTGGAATACACAAGTAGAAATCCCATATTTTACTACAATGTAAATAATTTTACCCGATCTCATCTAGAATTACGTTGAAACTCAATCTCTTTTTAAAAAAATACCCTCTTTTTAGGACAATTTTCAAAAAATTATTAAAAATATTTCTAAGACATTTATCTAAAAATTTTTTTTTAATAATACAGTCAAATACCTGAAGTTGATGCATCCATTTGAAAAAAGTTAGAAAAAAAATTAAAAATTAATTTTTCACTTTTTACCAATTCGACCAAAACTAAAAAAAAATTGTTGAACTTTGAGAGAGTATAGCAAGAAAAGTAAACAACTAAATAAGAACAATAATTTTGACAGTTAGTGATGACCCATTTTATACTCTGGTACCCGGTATAAAAATTTATTACAAAATACTCATTTCAATTTTTGAATTAATCCTCACTTTTGACCCTTTTCAACCCAATGTGCGACGTGGAGGGTATCAAAGAATCGTCACAGCCGAATTTAACACTTGTTTTTATCAGTTTTGCACCCATTAAATAAAAGCGAAAATTTTGAGGACTATTATGTCTTCTAAAAGTTAAAGCTTCATTATGGAATCGTCTACTTCAAGTATTTGAGCATATAATAAATTATTTTTTGTTTAGATAAATGCCTTGCAAATATCAAAAAAAAAAAAAAAAAAATTTCAAATTGCTCTCAAAATGAGGTGTTTTTAATATATAATACATTGGAAACTATTACAAAATTTTGAATACGGCTATTTTGTTAAACCGTCCGCACCAGTGTGCAGATGATATATATAAGTTTGTCATTTCGTTTGTAATAATTAGAAAAAAAATCGGGACCACATAACTGATTTTAACTGTAATATTCTAATGGATTCGAACTTACAGAGTCAATTGATATCTATCGGCTTACATATAGCAAACACTGAGCACCCTACTCACTTCACGAATACTAGTAGTACACTAATATATATTTTTATATTGGGTAATATTTCAAATTTATTACTGTACGATCAACTTACTGCGCCATGTTTTTCAAAACACGACTTAATTTTTATGTCATATGATTTCAAATTAATGACAACAGAAAGTTCCATTAGTTTTCGAGATTTTCGGAACATTAGCTATAGTTTATTGGAAGAACAATTTAACAACACTAACTGGAATTTTATATACAGCATGGTATCTGCTGAGGAACAATTACAATTTTTTAATAGCCATATACTGCGCCTCTTTGATATTACTGTTCCCTTGTGTATTTACAGAGGTGATAAAACCAAAAATTGTTGGTTTAATTCTACTATCAAAAGCCAAATTAATGATCATGATGTGATTTACACACGATGGAAGAGATTTAGAACCTCTGAACTACATGAAGAATACCGTATAGCTCGTCGGAATATTAATAAGAGCATAAGACGGCTGCTGACTCTAACAAGAAATGGCAAACGATTAAGGAAATTGGAATCGGAAATAAAAAACCTACTATTTGTAATGTTGATGCAAATGAATTAAATGCATCATTTATCAATATACCCTCAACTGTGCTATTGGATCAAAATCCAACAATTAATCAAATATATGAATCCAGGCAACTTCCACCATTGCATCAATTTGAATTTTCATGTGTCTTGCCTATTGATGTATTATTAAGTTGCTTATCCGTCAAGTCCAATGCAGTCGGGTTTGACCAGATACACCCAAAATTCGTAAAACTTCTTCTACGTAAGGTATTACTTTACATCACCCACATTTTTAACACCATTATTACCACAAGTCACTTTCCAAATTGTTGGAAACATGCAAGGATCATTCCAGTCAAGAAAACTGGAACTGAATTTCGCCCTATTTCAATATTACCATACTTATCTAAAGTATTTGAACGACTGGAATATGAGCAAATGAGTAAATATTTAACTAATTAGCATCTCCTAGCCAAAAATCAATCAGGCTTTAGGCCAAAGCATAGCTGCGTCACAGTGCTCATTAATGTATCTGAAGACATCAGATAAAATCTTGACAATGGATGTGTTACGTTTCTGGTGCTTTTAGATCACTCTAAAGCATTCGATTCTGTTAATCATGGAATTCTTTGCAATAAACTATCAAATAAATTCAACTTTACTTCAACTGCTGCATCGCTGCTAGTTTCTTATCTTACTAATCGTTTCCAATCTGTTTCTTTGGGTGACACAATTTCCCCTGCACTACATGTATTTATAGGAGTGCCGCAAGGTTCTATTCTTGGCCCACTATTATTCACATTATACATTAATGATTTACCCAGTCAACTTTCACACAGCAATATCCATATATATGCGGATGATGTCCAAATTTATATTAGCTGTAAAAAAGGATTAATTCGTGAATGCACTGAAAAGCTTAATGAGGATCTCAATATAATATTTGAATGGGCTTCTTCAAATGGACTTTACTTAAATCCAAAAAAATCAAAATGTTTAGTTATAACTGAAAGAAATCAAACGATCCCTATAGATATTCCAGTATCATTAGGTAATCAGAATATTGAAATTGTGGAATCTGCTAGGAATCTGGGAATCATTTTTAATAAATCGCTCACATGTAGCAATCAGATTAATTCTGCATCTGAAAAAATATTTGTAATGCTAAGAACGTTGTACCCTATACAACATCTTACACCTTTAAACATTCGTGTGCTTCTCGCGTAAACTTTCATTAAGCCGAACTTACTATATGGTTGTGAGATATTTGCTTTTTGTGATTCAGAAAGTAAAAGGAGATTATTAGTAGCTTACAATGCGATCCTACGTTATGTGTATGGTATAAAGAGATATGATGGAACTTCTCTATATTCTAAGTCTCTGTACGGAGTTGACCTCGTGGCCTTAATAAAAATAAGATCATTAATTCTACTTCACAAAGTAATATACACCAAAGAACCATCTTATTTATTTGAATGCCTTCAATTTGCACGATCCAATAGAGGAAATAATCTTATACAATTACGATATCGAACATTAATCTCTTGTTGGCAATTTTTTATAAACACCATATGTCCGTGGAACTCGTTACCCAACAATTTACAAATAACAGACAACGCTTTACAATTTAAAAATGAATTGTTTAAAAATGATTTGGTCTCTAATTTTCAACTTTCTTAATTATTGTTTCATTTGTGATTATATTATATTCTCTACTCTCCCATTATGTATTAATCCTTTGCTTATATTTTTATACTTTTGTAATTTAAAATTATTTTTGTTTTTATATTTTTCTTGTTTCTTAAAAGTGTTGTAACTAGTATCACAAATTGATTGTATCATTATAAGATCACATACTGTAATTAAAAAGATTTATATCTTGTTGTATGTGATATCCACATTTAATAAATAAATAAAAAAAAAAATAAAATATAATTGTGATACTTATGACAATTGGGGTTGATATAGCAATGTCCATCTGTTCGTCTGTCTGTCTGTCTGTCTGTCCATCTGTTTGTCTGTGGCAATAACGCTTTTGCCCTCAATAGATCAACTAGGATGCTCGCTTGTATTGTATAAAAAATGATTTATTGACTTCCTAGGAAGTTCGCTATTTAACATCATGAATATCGGTATAATAGGTCTCGAGATTTCACTGAAAAATTAAAAAATAATGTTTCTATATTGTTTTTGATATCGTTGCTATTTTAAATTTTGTATTTTTGTCATAGCTGTACTTGTTGTTGTTTTTGTGATCGTTATGTTGCTTCATTTGCTTCTTAGATGTGTATTTATGGTTATAATACAAAAACCCACTAATATCAAAAGTAAATAATGCTAAACTATCTAGTTATTATTAAAAAGAAGTAACAGTTTAAATTTTCCAAAGTTCCTTCTTTCGTAAGATGTGTAATACAACTGAAAGCTTTTTAAATTTTTTCTTATATATCAATTTATTAAAAAAACACGACAATAGATTTTGATTTTTTGCGTGCAATATTTACATATACATTAGGTCGGGTCGATTTGTAAGGAGGCAAAAAAGTGTCAAGGAAAATCATATTTTAGGGATCAAAATAAGAAACTTTGCCCAAGGAAACATACCTCTAAAACGAATATTGATGTTCGGACTTTTAACCTGTCTATCTGTCTGTCTGTCGTGGGACAACCCCATTCCCTCTTATGCAATTGATCTGAAACTTGGCCCATAGTCTTGTTGTGACTACAGATTAATTTTGGGGTAGTCATGCAGAGTCACGCATAGTCACGGAGTGATCTAAAAGTTATTTACTCTCATCCGATCGATTTTTTTGAATAACATAACATAGTCAAGGCGTATGATTATTATTTATTAGCAGAGTAGATACGAATACGAATACGTATGAGTGTTAATTTTAATATTAAATCAAACATAGTCAGCCCAATTCGAAACAAAAAATGGTGATTTTTTAAATGTTTGTATGGGGAACCTCCTATGGCGGTTCAAGGGAGTGTGTCACTGACATGGTTGGGTCGGCCCTCCAAAGTTAGTGGAGGTCGACCATACATTTGGACTCGATTCAGGCACTTTAAATGAGTCAAAGTGAGACAGACAGGTCAAAAGACGGGACATCAGAATTCGTTTAGAGGTATGGTTTCTCGGGCAAGTTTTCTTATTTTGATCCCTAGAATACGATTTACCTTGTCACTTTGGCGATTTTTAAATCGCCCGCCCATACATATGTATATTAAATAAAAAATATGTAATGTCAAATATAATGTCAAAATTGATACTAATGTTGCAAATATCAAAATACTCTAAATAATTTATTTATTTATTTATTTATTCGTATATTGGTCTATGGAATTAATCCTTACAGACTATTTTCAAAGAAAAACATTTTAAAGTTATTTTAGTACATAGCTATTCATGAATTTAGAAAGCATATTATTTTACTTTTAATTAGATTAGTATTTAATGAGAAATCAATAAATCTATGAGAAATCATTAAATTGAATACACATTCTCCTAAGAGGGTCTGCATTTGCATAATTAGCTCTATAGAACTGTACAGATAAAGGTGAGAAGTATCGTGTTGGTCGTTGAGGAATGTTGAATGATATATTGTTAATCAAAAAACCGGAACCAAACACACCATTAATTATATTAAGAAGAAATGAAACATTTAGCATAGTTCTCCGGCTTTTTTAAAGTTGGTAGCTTAATAAGGGCAAGTCTGCTGGTATAGGATGGATTACTTGGATTGAAGTTTAAACTCCGAAGACAAAACAAAAGAAATTGTTTCTGCACAGATTCCAGACTGTCGGCATGAAATTGGTAGATTGGGTCCCAAATTATAGAAGCATATTCCAGGATAGGACTCACAAGTGACGTATATAAAGTTTTGGTGACATAGGGATCATTAAACTCTTTAACCCAACGTTTTATGAAACCAAGTACACCTCTGGCTTTGTTGACAGTAATTGTTATATGAGGAACAAAGGTCAGTTTATGATCCAATAAAACACCAAGATCTATAAAGTTATCTACTTTATCGAGACAACAATCATCCAGCACATAGTTGACAGATATCGGCCTCTTTCTGGCGAAACGCATATGTTTACACTTTTTAAGGTTTAGCTCCATTGAATTTAAATTACACCAAGAATAAAATGAATTCAAATAATTTTGGAGAAAAACATGATCAGAGTGCTGATTATAATAGAAGAAAATTTTGACATCATCCGCATACATCAAGATGTTTGAAAAACGAATAACATTCGGAAGATCGTTTATAAACAAAGAAAAGAGAAGCGGTCCAAGATGGCTGCCTTGTGGTACTCCCGACATTACATCTATCGGCTTTGAAATAACATTTTTAAAACTTTTTGTGTTCTATTGGTTAAATAAGAATATATCCACTTTGCGCAAAGATTTAAAAATCCCATCATATGTAATTTCGTAAGAAGAAGCTTATTGACTTTATCAAAAGCCTTGCTGAAGTCAGGATAAATTGCATCGAAACCATGTTGGAAGGGAGAAATTAACGTATTTACTTGATGGCATAGATAATCCGTTATAATTTTTTCAAAAATTTTAGGTATAATACTTAATTTAGCAATTCCACGATAATTAGTAATATCAGCCTTGTTACCAGATTTGAATAGCGGAATAATGAATGAATCCTTCCACATAATGGAAAAATAACCGTATTTAATTGAGGTATTAAACATGAGTGTTAATGGTACAGCTAAAACATCAGCACATTTTATTAAAATACAGGACGGAATTTTATCTGGACCACTGTTGCAGGAAAATTTAAGTTTTTTCAATTCATTAGAAACCACAGATATAGCAAGAGAAGGAATGGATATAATTTGAGTAGCAGGCAGTGAATATCAGCAGACATTAGAATCATCAAAAGTTGTATCGGAGTAAGTAGTAGAGAAGAAGTCAGCAAATAAATTGCATACAATAGTATCATCACAGGATTCATTATGTAGAAATTTTATAACAGCAGGGTAGCCCTTAGTTTTTCTCTTAGAGTTAACAAATTTGTAGAATAACTTCGGATTTCGTTTAAAATAATTTTTCATTTTGTTCAAATAGTTTAAATAACATGAATTATTCAGAGTATTGTATTCGGCACGACAAATGGAGTATATTCAGTGTTTTGCCTCTTTTACATCTGCTTGTGTAGTGTTTCTTGCCCCAAGATATTTGTCTTTGTCTTCCGGATTATTTGACTTTCTGAAATCATTCAGCAGAGTAAATTTTTTATTTCTAACTTTTAAACATTTATAATTAAACCTTTTGGTATTGAATTCCCGGTTATTCATTGGTTATTCATGGTTTAGTAAAGATCTTTTAATTAGCGCAACCAATTCTTCTAAATACATGAAGTCGGCTAAAGTTTTTTGCGTTAATAAGTTTTCATTATGATTTTCTTCATATTTTCTATTTGGAAATCTTTCCACAGTAGTTTGGGATGTAAATTTAAATTTTTGTGAACTTCAGTTGAAGAAGTACTACTTAGCGTTAATCTTAGTGGGATGTAATCTGGCCATATATTGGATTAAATTTCAAATTTTTCTATAAAGTGCAGTGCATCCTCAGATATTGCACATATGTCATTGGCAGAGTTTCCTACTGTATTCAAAAATGTATATCCCCATTTTCATCATTTAGAATTACTAGCCCGATAAATTCATAAAATTAAAAAAAATTTTCTTCCTCTGGCATTAATTCATCTCTTGATTTTCTTTTTTCTGATCTTGCTGGAATATTGATTTTCTGATATGGGTAATTCCATGTCAAATCAACCAATGGGTGTACACTACCTTCTCCAAATTGTATGATTTTTCGTAGGAAGACAGATTATTACAGAAATAAAATAAGTGCAAAGTTTGAGGGCACTGGCACTTCTGTATCCGGAAATATGTGGTCTTGAAAATCGTAAAAAAGGTCAAAATTTACAAAGTTGTACTTACTTAATTATCATTTTCTTGAAAAGTATTATAGTTACGCAACTCACCAAGGTTGCATTTGAAAGGCTAATTAATTACCTTTAATTTGATATACAACATGATTTTTTTTTTTGGAAAAGTCCAAGGTCACATCTCTTGACCTATAATTCGGGAGGCTATAGCTGTAAAAACGACAATTTTAAAAATCTGAAAAAATATATGTTTAAGATTGGTTCCTTCCCCTAAAGTTCCAAAAAATTTCAGACTGGGGGTATGCTTGGATCCAGAAATATTTACAATAGAGTAAAGGTAGATATTTAAAAAGTCGGTGCTGTTACTGTTACTGTTTATGAATGTGGTTGGTTGTGCTCGTGAGCGTCGGCGGGCTATGCACGCACGCCGCTATTTGTTCTGGTTCTTTAGCTCTGTACTGTACTCAGTACAGACCTGTGTTAGAGTTGGTTTGACAGGTAATTATGTTAGAGCGAGACAACAGTATAAATGTTGTCGGTTGTGGTTCGTAGTGTCAAATAACTTAGATATAGAGAAATTATTGAAAAACGAGAAGTCAAAGGAAGCATCACGAAAAAAAACCATTCTAAGGCACGTTGCTTTAAAAAACCACATGTATTGCTATAAATCAATATTTTTAAATAAAACCAAAAGTGTTCAAAGTGATTGTTTTTTGCCTCTGTAAACAATATGTCATTTAATACAATATATTGTTGTAATCCATTTAAAAAAGTTGCTCATGTCCGGAATGCAAGAGAACTTCGAAAAGTTCAGCAATGGATGACTGGAATTAGTAATAACATTTCAATATCAAATAAAATATGTGATATATGCAGAAGAGAACTTTATAAATTAAAAGGAAGTGTAAACAATAATATTCAATCTATGAACGAGCCAGAAAGCGAGACTTCAGACTCGGAAAGTGAAGCATCAGTTTCGGGAGATGTTCGAATTTCTAAGTTAAACAAAAGTTTAACATATTTACAAGAATCTCCAATATGTTCGAGAAAAATTCCATTAAAAGGGTGTACAACTAGAAAGTTAGAAAAAATAACAACATCAATTAAAACCAACATTTTCCCAAATTCAACACCTTCAACCTCTCACGTATGCCCAGAATCGGAAATAATCGAACAACTAAAAGAAAAGTTTAAATCAATAACTAAAAACAGTGATAAAATTCAACTTTTAACTATTTTACCTAAAAGCTGGACATTGAAAAGAATGGAGGAGGAATTTCAAATAACAAATTTCATGGCACGAAAAGTAAAAAACTTGGTTGAGACAGAAGGCGTATTGAGTACACCGAATCCAAAACTTGGAAAACGATTGCCATTAGAAATTGTTGATGTGGTGAAAACCTTTTATGAAACTGATGATGTCAGTAGATGTCTACCAGGATGTAAAGACTACGTGTCAATAACAGAAAATGGTGTAAAAGTAAAAAAAATAAAAGTCTTTTACTCGGAAATCTTCGAGAAGTTTATGCTTTATTTAAAGAAAAACATGAAGGGATAACTATTGGAATTTCTAAATTTTGTGAACTTCGGCCAAAAAATGTGTTTCTAGCAGATGCGTCAGGAAGCCATAATGTATATGTTTGTAAAATACATCAAAATACAAAACTAATGCTCCACGCAATAAACCTGAGAAAATTGACAGAAAATGTGCAGGATTTTGTGCTGGAAACTTATAAAGATTGTTTAAAAAGACTTATATGCAATCCCCCATTCACCAAAATTGCTACCTTGGCAGATGTAGCATGTGTCCAGATATACAAAATTTTAAAGAGAAACTTGGTGAATTATTATTAGAAAATGAAATTGATGAAATCATATATAAACAGTGGATAAGTGTAGATAGAGACCCTTTGGAAACTATTATTAAAGAAACTGATTCTTTTCTGGATTCTTTATGCGAAAAACTGCAAACTCTTCTACCCCATTCATTCGTATCTAAAGAGCAGGGTGCATTTATGGCTCACAAAAAGTCTGCGTTGGAAGAAAATGAGTATTTAGTAATTTGCGACATCTCGGAAAATGCAACTTTTGTGGGTTCAGGATTCTGTGCAAGGCTTTTTATGGAATAATAGCCAGGCCACACTATACCCAATAGCAATTTATTACAAATCAAATGGAAAATTAGAAACTACAAATTTATAATAATATCAGACTGTCTAATACATAATACCATAGCAGTTCATTTATTTCATCGCCACCTAAATGAGTTTTAAAAAAACATGTTTTTGAAAATAACAACAACAACAACAACAACAACAACAACAACAACAACAACAGCATTCATCATAATAATGTCAACAACAACAACAGCATTCATCATAATAATAATATCAACAACGCCAACAACGCCAACAACAACAGCATTCATAATAATAATAATTCACTTGTTAAATATCTACCTTTACTCTATGATAAATATTTCTGGATCCAAGCATACCCCCAGTCTGAAATTTTTTGGAACTTTAGGGAAGGAACCAATCTTAAACATATATTTTTTTCAGATTTTTAAAATTGTCTTTTTTACAGCTATAGCCTCCCGAATTATAGGTCAAGAGATGTGACCTTTGACCTTTCCAAAAAAAAAAATCATGTTGTATATCAAATTAAAGGTAATTAATTAACCTTTCAAATGCAACCTTGATAAGTTGCGTCACTATAATATTAATCAAGAAAATGATAATTAAGTAAGTACAACTTTGTATATTTTTATAGTTTTTCCCGATATTCAAGACCTCATATTTCCGGATCCAGATGCGTCAGTGAACTTAAATTTAGGATTTTCCTTATTTCTCGGATACACTTTAATCCTGCCAAAATTCAGCCAATTTGGAAACAGTGATGTAAAAAACAGCCATATTTTAAGTTGAGTTCAGATGGTTTAACCCATATACCTCTTGGTCTTGTTGAAGTCTACCAATGATATGAATGAACATTTCACCTACAAAAATTATATTTTCGGCTGGGTTATTTAAAAATAAGTTTTCTAGTATCAACAAGACCGACTATACGATACCCCACACGATACCTTATATATACCATGGTTTAGAGCCCCTATCACTTTGGTTCAACTAATTGGATATAGAACATAAGCATAAACCAAATTTGAGTGGCATTGTTATTAAATTTTTTTGGCTGCAAAAAATTTCATATCGCGTACTGTATTTATATGAGGACTAGGTCGAAAAATGGACCGATCCTAACAGTATTTAGTAAAGTCACTTATATTTTGAAAAAATATATACACACCAAATTTGAGAATAATCTGTACTACTGATTAATGGATATAATATACACATACAAACCCAATTTGACTGAGATCTATATGATAAGTTGGATCTTATGGCAATTTATATCGATTTCATAGGAGTCATTTGTATGGGGACTAGGTCTGAACATGGACCGAATTTTTCCAATTTCAAAAAGCGATAAAAGCTTATCTACCAAATTTGATTAAAATATATTCATATTTGCTACCTTTAGTTTGATACAAAATTTACATGGACACATAGACGGACAGACGGACGGACATCTCTAAATCGAGCAAGAAAGTGATTCTGAGTCGATCGGTATAATAAAAGATGGGTCTAGGTCAAATATTTTTGGTAGTTACAGACAGCAGCACAAAGTCGTTATACCCAAACCACATAGTGGTATAGGGTATAAAAATTCATTTTCCTAGTCCGCTCGTCTAATGTAAACAGGTATAATTCTAAATTTTATTGTGTTTGTTTTTATCTGAAGGATAGCTGCTTCGCTAATTACAAGAGTGCGTAAGAAAATTATTTACTGATTTTTTTCTAAAACCGTAGATACATCCTCCACTTACTCTTCTACGAACACTTGTACGATTTGTTGACTTCCAGTATATCTCAAAATTTTTAAAGAATTTTTTCCAATTGTCGATACTATGTTCGTCTACGTGCGTTTCAAATAAGGCAAAAACATCAGAATCGCATACTTAAAAAATTCTTCAAACAGATATTTTTTTACCTATAACATGCAATTCTAGGCAGCTTTATTTTTCAACTTAGCCAATTCACAAACCAACACTTTTATATTTTATTATTATTGTGAATGAAGGTAACATCATTAATAAAATTAATAAAACACCCATGGCATATATATATGTGTCAGTAGCAACTTTAAATGCATTTTACTCAAAATAAAGGAAAAAATTTAAAAAATCTGTAAATCTGCAAAACGGCGAAAAAAAATACCTTTCAAATAATATACGTTTGGTCAAAATCAGGATAAAATTGTAGAATAAAACATCGGTCACAAGAAATCACCTAGCCTATTAATATTATAGATATTTTGAGAGTTTAGTTTTTTGAAAATGATTTTTTTTAAACAAACTTTGATAATAGTGTTAATTTTATCTACTTGATTTATATATTATTCTTTTAATGTTTCGTAAGTAATTTTCACAAAAAAAAAAACAAGAGAATTATATCTGTCTAGACTGACTATACGATACTCTATACCATGCTATTAGAGACCCTATCTCTTAAGTCCAACTAATTAGGAATGCCAAGTTCTTATTTGCTCATGTTCATTACTAATCAGGGAATGGAAACGATAAGTTTTCTTGAAATTTTAACTACTATGTCAAGGCCACGATTTATAGACAGACCGACAGATTTGAATTTTAAAAACTTAACTATCTCGTGTTTAAATATTTACAATTTATGGATATTTTGGAAATATTTTCCTTTTATAAACCCGTCCAAGTCTAAATTAATTTAAAAATTCGTATATTTTTCAATGATTGCAAATTTATAAAGCTATTATTGTTTAAAGATACATTTTTTGATTTTCGACCAATTGTTTAGCGGCTAGGAACAACTCTAACTCTGGTAAGTACTGGACCCTGTTATACATACATATATTAAAGTAAGAAAAAAATCAATAAATTGTAACAAATTTTATTTACTACCACCAATTTGCACAAATGCAATGGTAAACCATACGCTCTGTCGCATGTCTGCATATGTGTAAAGGTACTGAAAGGGACATGTAATATGTTTATGTTTGGCATACGGCTCCTCTTATAGTTGTGGTCTACTATAGTTGGCAACTTATGGTATCAATTTAATATATTCGAATACAATGCTTATTACGTTTGAATTAACGTCTGGGTTTTACAGTTGTTATACATTTGTTAAAGAACAAGCAAATAATTTAGTTGGCATTGAGCCAAATAAATGTCTGAAAAATTTTATATGAGGCGCCAGACTTACAATAAGGGTATTCATTTCAGCAAGCATATAATAAGCATAAAAATCCAACAAATACAAATTCTGCATTTATGTTACAACTTAACAACTTATGTAAAAATGTAAAAAAATCAGGGTAAAAAGTTAAAATTATTCAATTATTTAAAGCGTTGCCAATTCCTAGATGTCAACTATATGTAGTTGTATCTCTTTTTACTTTAAAAACTGCATTTTTCAAAAGGGGAAAAAAAAATCTATAGATAAATAAACAAATAAGATATAGTTGAGTTAGTAAGACTATATGTTATCCTATAATGTGAGATACAAAAAAGGACATAAGTGATAACGTACTGCAGACTATGCCACTTATTTCTTCAAAAATAAACTAAGTTTGACAAAAAAATGTTATACTAGTAAGTCTTACATTAGATACGTTTGAGATTAAAAATATTGGGTGGTAGAGTTTAAAACAGGCTGTACGTGCTGCCAAAACGAACATCGCACAGTAGGATCGCTTCCATACATTTCTTGGCAAACAGTATAAAGAGAGCTCGTAGAATATGGAAATTTGGGTCAGAGCCTTCTATCAACGCAGTTAAGAGAAATTTAAAGCTTCATCAAAATTGACCACGCCCATCGCCTCCCGCCCATATAATCCGACAAGATTTTTTCACCCCAAACTTTTATTTCTTTACCAAAATTCATGAAACTTGACACGAGTCATCAGTGTTATAAAGCAGTATCGGCCATATCGGCTCCAGCGAGCCGAACACTAATCACTAAATAGTAAAGGTAAACAGCAATTTCATTCAGTCTTATGAAAGCTTTTGAACAAAGCATGTCTGTGTCGAATTGCCTTTTGAAATTCTTAATTTTTTTTTTTAATGGTACACAGAGAATATTTGCAACAAGGCACAATATTTTTGTATTATTAAAGCTTATATTTTATAAATATATTTTTAATAAAAATAAATCATTCATGTAGGATGAATAATGGAAAAGTAGTTTTTCCTCTTGTTTAAACGCGCTAAATGATGCGGAGTGCCTGGTGTGTAACCATGTACTTAAGATAGTAAAGGTATTTAACCTTAAGCAGTTGACTCTAAAAAATTTGGAGATTGAGTTAAGGAAACTACAAGTACCCATGTAGATATATGTAAGCAACGGTTCACAAGATCTATCAAAGAAAGCTCAGGTAAAGAGGAATAAGGATTAAAGATTTTATAGAGAGCAAATTACTAGAAAAATTTCACGATATTCCACTAGTGAAGAAAAAAATTTTTAATTGTTCAGTAATAATAACATTTATTTTTATATTATTTTTTGGAGTGTAAAAATTTTTTTGAGTGTAAATATTTAAAAAATCTCAATATAACAACAAATGTTTATAATCATAAAAAAACCTTATTTCTTGAAGTAAAGAAAAAAAAAAAAATCAAAAATTAAACTTTGACCTAGAATTCCTTAAAAAATAATCAATTTTAATTAAAACTGGGTCAAGTTCAACTAAATATCTATCCATTAAAAAAAATATGTGAGTCCGATCACAGGGCGGATGCGTAAACATCTAGTAATTAAATATTTTTTATGACACTTTTTTTAAAATCAAACAGAAAGCGTCATCTACGTATCACTTAGAGCAATCAACGGCAGGGGCTCCGCTAATATAAAGATATTTATTATTATTTATTATATCAACAAGCTAATTTTTATATTTTCATTTTTATACCCTATACCACTATGTGGTTTGGGTATAATGACTTTGTGCTGCTGTTTGTAACACCCAAAAATATTTGACCTAGACCCATCTTTAATTATACCGATCGAATCAGAATCACTTTTTGAGTCGAAATAGCAATTTCCGTCCGTCCGTCCGTCCGTCTGAGTGTCCATGTAAAGCTTTTAATCAAACTACAGGTCGGAAATATGTATATATTTTGATGAAATTTGGTATATAAGCTTCCACCGGCCATGGGATGAACGCTGTTTAAACTGGTGAGAATCGGTCCATGTTCAGACCTAGCCCCCCATACAAATGACCCCTATGAAATCGACATAAATTGCCATAAGTTCCAAATTATCATATAGATCTCAGTTAAATTGGGTTTGTATGTGTTTATTACATCCATTAATCAGTAGTTCAAAAATACTCCCTACAGGAAAATTCTTAGTCATAGGCCCCATATAGAGCTGCTTTCCGATCTTCACTTAAATCCAAAAACAAAAATATTGCACAGACTTTTCTCAAATATGGTCAGTTTATATCAGTATAGCTTCCGATACGAACTTTTTCATTTCTGCAGGAAAAAAATGAATAAAAATGAACCTCAAATCTGTTTTATGCTTATTTTCCATATCCAAGGCTCTTATCATTCTCTAAATGCATGGTATCGTATAGTTGGTCTAGACACTCCATAAATTTTTTTCTTGTTGGTTTTGCTTTCGAAAGTTAAAATATTTATGAGAGTGAGATCTTAAATTTTTATATATATATATATATTTTTCCAATGAATATCCCTAATACAATATTTCAGATGCGAGTAAAAGGTAATATTAAATTAAGTATTTATTAAAGTCTATAAATTTAAAGTAGAAGCCGTAAGGATTTCATATTGAAAATCAAACCTATGACTCTGCTAACTTTTGTTAAAAATTTCAATGTAAATTTAAGGTAGGCGTTGGTAAATCTAGTTTGTAGTAAATGCCAAGTTTTTATTAGTGATATTTCAAATTCTAATTGAATTTGTGTTGACTTTAGATACCGAGTAATATTTTGATTGTAATGACCTCTACATTTCAATTGCTTGTACACATATTTTACTAAATTAGCTTTGAAATAATGGTTAACTTTATTAAATGTCATATTTGTTTTAGCTACACTACACATATACATACATATTTAAATGTATTTGAATATAAAAGAAAAACCTAAGCACTTAAGTATGTTATTTATTTATTTTTTTGGTTTGTTGTATATGTATGTAAATCACAAATCAATAGATAATTGTTGATCGATATCATTAATATAATTAGATATGCGTGTAATTACTGGTATTTAGAAATCATTGAATTATATTTTGTGTATTAAGCAACCTATGATAATGACTGTATATATCATAAAAATTAATCACTTTTATACCAAATATGTCATGGAAAAACTGAAAAAAAAATACTAAAATTTGTAGGCATACTCTTTAGCGAAGAGAATTAATAATGCGCAGCAAAGCAGTCACCAACATTTCTATTTAAATATTTCATTTGAAAGAACCGTCTTTTCATTTAATTAGATATTGTAGCCATTAGTACTTTTATTATAAATTTCTATTTTTTGGGCACTTTCGAAAACAGTTTTATTACGATTACAAATTTATTATCTTTATATGGCTTATAATTAAATGTTTATATTGATTTTTTTCCTTTTTTAATTTTCAATTTATAACTTCTATAACTGAAATATTACTCTCGTCTAGAAAAATTGTGTGGAAAAATACAAAAAAAAACTATACCTTCTATATGAACATAAACTTTAAATTACTTTAAATAAAATTACAGTGTGAGATGGTGCATTAAAGTATTACCAAAACCTAGTTGTCTTTTTGCATATAGCTTCGGTCAAATGATGCCTAGCACTCGAGTAATATTGTTTTTTGACAGGTTGGCCGGGAAAAGGAAACCACTTCACTATAATAAACGTTTACTTCTCATGATATGATTTCGAACTATTGGAACTACACGCGATTCGAGAACAAAGAAATGTCAGCTGAAATCGACAGCAGAATTCAAAAAGACCAAAGATAGTTCTGCTCTTACTTAAAGAAATTTTCATGCTCTTACTCTCTTTATACAAGCAAGAATGTGATTGTATCCTTTTGCATTTGTACAATTAAAACAAGTAAGAAAATTAAAGTCAGTCTAGACCGACTATATGATACCCTATACAATGGTTTAGAGACGCTATCTTTCGGTCCAACTAATTCGATATAGAAAATAAGCATAAACCAAATTTGAGTGGCATTGTTATTAATTTTTTTGGCTGCAGATATCAAAAAGTTCATATCGGGTGCTATATTTATATGGGACTAGTTCAAAAAATGGACCGATCCTGATCATATTTGGTAAAGTCACTTATATTTTGAAAAATATATACAAACCAAATTTGAGAAAAATTTGTGCAATATTTTTGTTTTTTAATAGATCTAAGTGAAGATCGGAAATCAGCTCTATCTAGGGCCTATGACAAAAAATTGTCCTCTAGGCATTATTTTTGGACTACTAATTAATGGATATAATAAACATATACAAACCCAATTTGACTGAGATCTATATGATAATTTGGACCTTATGGAAATTCATGTCGATTTCATAGGAACTAGGCCTGAACATGGACCGAATTTCATCAGTTTCAACAGCGTTCATCCTATGGCCGGTAAAAGCTTATATACCAAATTTAATCGAAATATATTCATATTTGCGACTGTAGTTTGATTACCAGTTTTACATTAACACACAGACGGACGGACGGACGGAAATCGCTAAATCGACTCAGAAAGTGATTCTGAGTCGATCGGTATAATAAAAGATGGGTGTAGGTCAAATATTTTTGGTAGTTACAAACAGCAGGACAAAGTCATTATACCCAAACCACATAGAAATAAAAAATTTTTTTGCTTCGTTCTTTTAAAAAATTTTAGAGGTTGCCTTACAAAAATGGCTCTAGCTCGGGTGTTTTTTGCCCGATCAACTTGTTCCGGTCCTCAAAATTTTAAGGAAAGACGCAGCTTTAACATGTATTTTTTGGAAAATTTTTTAAGAAATTTATTTTTTGTTAGACCAAGTTTTTTAAAAAATATCGTTTTTTAAAATAATCTTTTAAAATTTTTGAATTTTTTTTTTCAAAATATTTTTTTTCCTAAAGAGATTCATGTCGCAGGTACTGAAAAAAAGTTATATATCAAGCTTTTACCGTTTTCAAAACTTTTGACTTTGAAAAAATTCGATTTTCACCATTAAAAAATCAAGGGAAGTCCGATCTAGCTCAAAATTTTTTTGCACTAAATTTTAGCCGAATCGGAGATATGGTGCTCAAAAAGTATTTTTTTCACTTAGACCGCCCCATAGATACATTGCTCTATAGCAGGTTTTTCCAGAATTAGTGAACTGTTTTTGCGAGGTCTATTGAATAAAATTTCGATAGTTAGATTTAACTTTGAACGTATTCCATAGGAAAAATATGTTCTACTCTGAAATTTTTCTTATAAAACAAATATAGGAAATTGACATTAAGGAAATGTTTTGAAGATAAAAGTTATAATATATAAATTTTCCTATAAAAATCAAATTAAGAGTTCATAAAATAAACCAGCTTACATCTGAAAGGTTAAGATAAGATAAGGAAGGCTTACGCACTGCGACCAATTTGTCCTAAAGATTAAGGCTTCTTATGAAGCCAATTACCCTATTTGGCATTAGTTTCCCTATGCCCCGGGGGGATACAGTGTATCCTCCAAGTGCAAGGATTCTCTTACCACTTAGTCTTGGACATTCACGGATAATATGTTCTGCTGTTTCCACCTCCTGCTCGCAGAACCTACATGTGTCTATAGCAGATTGTCCTTTCATTCGTAGATGATATCTAAAATTGCAGTGTCCTGTAAATAATCCCATCAAGGTCCTTAAGTCCTTTTTATCAAGGGCAAGAAGTCTTTCCGATTGAACACTGGATGGAGTTATGAATCTCTTGGCCTGCCGTTGACCTGGACTATTGTCCCAGTGTTCGGCAATTTGTGATTTTCTCCACTCCCTCATTTTTTCTTTAATATGTCCCACTGGAACACCACAGAAAGGTTCCGGACTGATGAAAGGACGACGGGCCCCTCGATTGGCTAGGCAATCCGCCCTTTCGTTCCCTACATGTCCTTCATGTCCCGGAATCCAGCATAGAGTTAATTTGTTGCATCTACCTAATTCGTTTAGCCCTTCGATGCACTCCCACACCAGTTTGGACGTTACTTTGTAGGCCATTATTGCCTTTAGTGCAGCCTGACTGTCGGATAGTATATAAATGAGTGCCCTCTTTGTCTTTCTTCTGAGACATTCAGTCACGCATATAAAAATAGCGAAGACCTCCGCTTGGAAAATGGATGGGTATTTACCCATGGGTAAGGCACGTTGAAAATTGGGACAAAATATGCCGCGCCCGTGTCCCCATTTGTTTGTTTTGAGCCACCTGTGAACCACAAATGAGAACCTTGCTCCGGTTCCCAGGTCCCACTGGTCCATGCGCTCCGTTCCAATATCATGGTTTCAAATTCCCTGATGAATATATTTTTTGGTAACATTCTGTCCGTGATTCTCGCCACCGGGTCGTGGATGAAGAGCCTCGCGACTCTCATGTGACCCTTTAGGTCACCGTCCTTCATGCTACCAAAATCCTGAAGTCGTACGGCACTCATGCACGCACAATCAATGATCGAAATATGTAATGGTGTAATGTTAAGCATGATGCCGATAGCATCGGTTGGACACGTTCTGTTCGCCCCTGTGATACCAATACAGGCAATGCGGTACACCTTGTTCAGGATTGATCTTTTTTTTTTGTAATCTGAAAGGTTACAAAAAAAAAGTTCCATGTAAGGCGCTTAATTTCTCCGTTCAAAAATTATAAGCATACTTTTTAAAAAGTACTGTTTTTAGAACTGTAGCTTTTTCAGAAAAAGGTATTATTTTAAGAAGAAATAGTTTTAAAGCGAATTGTAGGGTTTGACGTGCATAATATAAGCATTGTGTGATTCGACCAATAACCTAATATAAGCATTGTGTGATTCGACCAAAATCTCATGTGTATACAGGTAACATGTTTATTTGTAGACATGGAAGCATAATGCTTTCATAAACCTATAGGAAATAAATCAGACTATATATTGAAAAATAGGCGTAATCCATAATCCATCCACAAAATGAAAGGAGATAGAATCTAATACTTGTAGTTCAGAAATAAAGTAATTGTGATAATTATTTTGAAATAATTTGAAAAAATCTTAACATATGTTTTTTTTTATTTATGAATAATTATTTTAAAACATAAAAACTTTTAAAAGAAGCATAAAAAATATAAAATGTTTAAAATCACTTTTTTAGTAAACATAAACATAATTTTTTCAGGCTGTTAACAGATTTTGACTTTGATAACTCATAAGTAAGCACCTAGAAGGCGCAGCACCTTGTTCTATCGCTTATTTCATACGTTGGACAATTGTCTATCATTGGTTCAATTAGTTCAAAAACTTAAATGGCAACGTTTGAAATAAATAAATGTGGTGACGTGAAAAATGTTACCGGTTTAATTTTGAATTAGCCTTTATTATAAATGTTGCCACATGTCACGTCAGTTATTCTCAAACAATTTAATTAATTATCTTAATAGTTTTTACACTTTCCGTAACAGTTAACATACTCAGCGCTAAATAATGAATACAATCCTAATAAAAAAATCTTATTATAGATTAGTTGGTAATACTTTAACAAACCATTTTTATGGAGCACAAATCATCATGATTAATATAACAAGAACTGTTAAAAGTTTATATTATATGCATCTTTGAAGCAACCCTAGAGATTTGTTAACCTATTAAACTAGACATCTATAAAAAAATTACTCCTTTTCCATTGCAATATAAAACAATGGCGATGACTTAACGCCAACTTGAAAAAAAAAACTTAAAATTCAACAACAACATGTCATATTGTCGAACAGAAAATAAATACAATTTGTTGATGGTATTTGACACGCAGAACCAAAATCCAACGTAGCGCAACATAATATTTGCCCTAGAAATATGTAGTTTTGTAATCCTGAAAATATAAAACCTTTATATTTGTAAATAAAGCAAATGTCAAACACTTCTGCTGGTGAAAAACAAAATAATTTTGGAAATGTCACGTATCTTTGAGACATAAGTTTAAGTTTGCATCACATTGTATTGTATTCCTGTTACTACTTCAGAACAAACAAAAAAAAAAAAAAATAAAAACACAGCCAAACTCAAATTTGCAAAGTACTGAGAATGAGGAAAGTAAAAATAAAATGTGTTTTAATATTATTTTTAATGTTTGTTAACATTTGTACATTTGTACAGCATTAAGAGTAAAACTGTTCCGTGGTTGTTTGTAAATAAAACCTCTACACTAAATTAAAGAAAATCCACAGCATTGTAAGCTTAAAAGTTTGCTGGGTTACTTATTCACCATTCTTATTGTTTAGTAATATGAAAAGAAGATGCGTGTTAAGAATATTTTGTAAACTTTTATATTTTTTTCTTCATAAATGTCTGAAAATTCTTTTTTAATTTCTTACAAGGTGTCTTGTTAATTGTGCCAAAACTTTCCGCAAGAGTTGTAAAAGTAATTAATTTTACTAAAAAATACTTTTAATTGAAATCCGTAAAGAAACAAAAAAGTTTTATATTCTACTTTGCTTAGTTATGTCTGTCACAAACAAATTTCATTTCTACTAAGCCAGCTAAAATCTTTTTTTTTTATAATCACTAGGTCATGTGCATGCAGCAAAGGATTTTATTTGTTAGAAAGGGTGTTTTTTTTTTAAGTGGCTCACAATTTTGAGTTGATAACAATATTTTATTGTACAACTGGCTTAAAAACTGTATAGTTTGGCTTGCATTTCATCACGGATAGACTAACACGAGAGCAACGCTTGTTAACTGTTGCAATTTTCTATCAAAATAATGATTTATTCTGTAGTTATAATCGTCCACCAGAGCGGCCAATTCAAATAACTATGGTTCGTTTTCAATCGTGAAAATGTTCATCCCGTAAAATGCCAAAGAGTGCCCACCTAACACACTGTAGCCGCTGTACAGCAAAGCAATGACACATCGATCAATTCCAACCATTTTATGGAAGATTTTATGAAAAAATCTTGCTTACGAGCTTTTAAGATTGCAATCTGCTCTGCGCTCGCAAAGGTGATGGAGAGCATGATCAATTTGCATCTTGTGAACTACTTAGAGGCCAATTCACTTCTTAAAGATCGACAGTATGGCTTCCGTAGAAATCGTTCCACGGGAGACCTGTTAGCTCTACTTTCTGAGCGCTGGAGTCGATCCATTCGCAGTTTTGGCGAAAGTAAGGTGGTTGCTCTGGATATTTCCAAGGCATTCGATCATGTGAGGCACGGTGCATTGATATCAAAGCTTATTGCATTTGGGGTCGGTAATGACTTCTCTCGATTTATATCGAGTTTTCTCAGAGACCGAACAATACGTGTTTTTATTGATGGAGTCTCATCCAATGAGTTTCAGCTTAATTCAGGGGTACCCCAAGGTTCCGTTCTTTCTCCTTCTCTTTTCCTTATCTTTCTGAATGACCTTCTTGGTCAAACTTTTAATACTATTTACTCTTTCGCAGATGACAGAAGCATTTGTCATTAATTTTCCCTTAATTGTAGGCCAAGCCAGAAGGGGCAGAAGGAAGACAATGTACGACACACTCAATCAAGACCTGTTAACAATCTCCGAGTGGGGTAAAGCGAATAGGGTTGATTTTAATGCGCTGAAGACTCAATTCTGTATATTGACCCATAGGGCCATAGAATCAACAATGTCATCCGTATATATGGGTGGTATAGGTATTGAGGAATCGGATACTCTTGATGTTCTGGGCATAAGAATTCAATGTGATGTTCGTTGGAACGAGCATGTTTTTCAAGTGTCGAAAGAAGCATTCAAGTGTCTTGGTTTTCTAAAACGGTGTAAAAATTACTCCACTCCTTCTGATCTCATTAAAATCTATACCACTTACATCCCACCGAAAATGGAATCCAGGACAGGAGCTTCAAAGTCTATTTTGGAGCTACTGGACCGTGTATAAAGGAGGGCGTTGGCGCTCATCAATGACAGTAGGGTATCCAACTCTATAGATTCATTGGAACACCGTCGGAATGTGGGTTATGTAGCACTGTTCTATTTATATTACCATGGGAAATGTTCTTCTGGGATTAGCGAGCTTATTCCAAGTGCCCGAGTTTCGGTTCGCTCTACCCGCTTTTCTAGTAGATCACATCCGCTTGTAGTTTATTGTCCAGTTGACCGCACATCGCATTACAGAGAGAATTCGTTTATCAGTCGAACTATCCATATGTGGAATAAACTCCCCGCAGAGGTCTTTCCTGACAGTTATAATCTAATAAAATTTAAGCCAAATATCCACAAACACCTTTTTCCTCCTTCTCACAACCTACTTTCCTGATATCAACACAATGCACTGTATTTGTAGGGGCATCCCCTGTGTGTTGGTTAATATAAAAAAAAAAATTGTTGCGTTTGGAATGACGATTTTGTCCATATACCATTATGGGATGGGATGACATTCAGGTAACTCGGAGAATCCCTGACAAATGTAAAGTTTTTCAGGCCGAGATTCACGCAATTCTCATTGCAACGAAACTAATTCTGGAACGGGATATGGATCCAACGACCATTAGTATTTTCGTGGACAGTCTAGCTGCTCTCAAAGTTCTGAAATCGAGGACAGTTAGATCGAAGTGTGTGAGGGAATGTATCGAGTCGCTCGGCCGGATCCGGGAGCACACCGTGGGGCTGATATTGGTTCCAGGACATAGTGGGGTCAAGGGAAACGAGCTGACTGACGAGTGCGCGCGGAAAGGTGAATAGGAACGATGAATATTGATATTAGAATCCCTCTATCAGAGATGTCTAATCTGATTCAAGAGGCAGCGGATCTTGAAATAAGGACAAGGTGGACGCAACTGACCTCTTGCAGAATATCCCAAAACCTACGGCCCTTGCCGAAATCACTCATTGGTTTTGGTAAAAGGATAATCAGCCTACTTATAGGAGTACTCACTGGACACTGTGTAATAGGGCGGATGGCTGAACGCATAGGTGTCCCGAGAGCTGACTTCAGGAGGGATGCATAATGGACAAAAGGGGTCTTTTTCACTTGTTCTTCTCTTTTCTTTTCTTTTTATTTTCATTTTCCATACCCCTTACACTATATATCTGTGTTCTTTAATCTCTATTCCCATCACTACCTTTAAGGCACTTTCTAAAGGGTATCACAATGGGCCATATGGCCTCCGAGTGTAGCCGCCTTCGGGCGGGCGACCCATCCAACCTAACCTAACCTAACCTAAGTGTCACATCTAAAAATTCAACAGCACTTACAAGATATTTGATTTTTTTAATAAATTGTCTTTTAATATATTGTGGTCCTCTGTGACCCCGATACCAAACGGAGTTAATGAGGTCATATTATTTTTTTCCGAAACTCTAGACTATAAGAATAAAACATGGTATTCAAAAGTAGAGAATTGATTAAGTTATGATATAAAGAATTTGAAAGGATTACATATAATGAATATTTCACTAAAAATCCCATTTTCCTAGAAATCCGCAAAAATAAAATCCTTGTCAAAAAAATTCTGGCATAGGGATTTACCTAAAACTTCACACAGTTAATTGCTTACTTCTATTTAACAAGACCCTATAGTGCCAGATCCATTTTGTTTTTAAATTTTGTTTAAGAAAAATTTTTAAAACTTAAAAAAGGAGTTTTAAATATTCTCTCAAAAAATTTCCATTTTCGGTCTCAATGCGCCATATGTTAACAACGTGGTAATAAAACAATACATTATATCCAAGTATAGGTATAGAGACCAAAAAATGTTAAATGATTGCTTTAATAAATTTCTTAAAGTTGATAAAAATGCCATCAAATTTCATGACCTATTTTTTTTTTGCCACAAAAGTGGTCTGGGGCATTTGCTATTGCTTGGCGAGTTCTTACTCGATTTTAAAGTTATATAGCTTTTGAAAGAGATAATTTAGTACTAAAATCGATCCTATAACAAATTGTCGAAATTTTCATAAAATGTGAAAAATGTCATATTTTCCTCATATAAACAAACTTAAAATTTTCAGTCGCGTTGAGGCACCTCTAAATTTTTTTGATTGACCCAAAACTTTGTATTTCTCAGTTTAAATTCTAACATTTTTTTTCCCATCCATATAATGAAGGGTCAGCCTAATATATACTTAAGATATTTTACGAAAACGAATATTTTGCCTATCTGAATATTTTAATTTAAGGCCACATGAGTATGACGTTTGTTTCTACTAAGTTTATTTAAAACTGTTAGTATGGGTACGTTCGTAAGTGCAGTAGTTATGCATCACTGCAGTATAATAAAAGTAAAACGTTCAAAAAAGCATCACTTGGCAGCACTGATTTCCGTCAAAAGTTTTTGTATGCAAACAATTGACAGTGCTGCCGCAAATTTTTGCAACTATGGCATCATTTTAATTACTGATGCAATAGAGCGCGAAGCTTAAAAAATATTACATTGGTGCAGAATGGAAGAGCAAGTTGTGCGTTATATAAAAATTTTTAATACCAATTTAAATAATATCGTTTTATTATTTTAAAGTAATTTTTTATTTTAGGAATCCGCCTTCTTTTTCGTTTTAGTTGCTTTCTTATAACCAAAAGTCGTGTATCTTTCTTTGAATTCTGTTTTTATTATAAGTTAACAAAAAGTTGTCATTTTTAGAATCAAGATTTTCAATAATATTTGTTGATGTTATTGTGGTGAACATGTTTTTGATCTTTTGCAAAACGTTCTAAAAAGCAAACTCTGTGCTATTGTTGAGCAGTAACAAAGCATCTGCAACAACTGATCACGCATCAGCAACAAAATTTGGCATAACTGCCGCAGTGATGCCCAAATTTACTGCATAAGTTAAAAAATTAAGTTTAGTTAAGATGTTATGAGGTTTGAATTAATTTTCAAAATCATTACAGTTGAAAAGTAAGCTGCTCTAACTTTTCTAATAATTGATATACTTGAAACAAGTAAGAGTGTTAAATTCGGGTGTGCCGAATCTTTGATACCCTCCACCTCGGTTTGAGTATTGATAATAAATGTAAACAAAATATTTGAAAAAGTAAACAATTTCTTAAACTTAATACCAAATTATTTCAGCAAATTCTTTGGGTTGGTTTTCGTCTTTTCTATTATTTCGGATTTATTTCGGTGTTTGCTTTTTTATCATCGTGGTTGCTGATCGGCATGCATTCAGGTTATATACCTATATGCATGCGTTTCAGGTTATATGACATAACTTCTCGTTTAATTTAGTTTTTGCTAACTAAATAGCTCGCCCTAACCTCCATTGCAAAGGTAATGGTTGTGTAGGGCGGCTGTATGCATTAAATCGTGCTAATTGGAGATGGCGGTATAGTTTCTTTTAACTGGCCAAATATTTCTTAATTGCGGCCATATAGGTCGGATGGAGTAACAAAATAATAACCAAAGAAAAACTCTCTCAATTTTTTTATTAAAATATTGCCATATTTGGAAAACATAGAGAATAAATTTATAATAATAAATAATTAAATTAGGGATGCCGACCGCAAAAAACCAAATGTCCCAAACATTTTAAATAAAATAATTTGTTATCTTTATTTTCTGAAAAACTTCAAATTTTTATCCAAAAAAAATTGTGAAAATTTCTATATAAATAACATTCTCATCAAATTGCGTTTATTTATGTAACAGTTTTTATGTTCGCAATTCTTAAATATCATTTGACGTTTTCTAAAAGTCATTGCATTTAAATTAATGTTTTCTGTAGTGTGATTCTGTAAATTTCAACGATCCGACAATCGCAAAATATATCGACAGCTATTGTTGTTTGCACTAAGGATTAAGTGATTCACTAAGTACATACATACATCTTAACGACAGACGAAAAATCTATTTTTCTATTCATTTAAATTGTAAACGAGTGGCATCTCTGTCAAAATAAGCGAAAAACACAAAGAAGAATAGAAAAAATCAAATTACATCATGTTTGAAAGGATGATTTTATGTTCATGTTTAATATCTTTATTTTTTTTACTAATATTTCTGTTTATTTATTTGAAAATGAAATAATGAATTGACTATGCTATTTAATTTTTTTATTTATATAAAAAAGTTTTTTAATTAAAGCAAAATATTTTCACTATTTTATGATTTTTATTTATGTATGACGACATTTCAACCTAAAAATTTAAGTTTTTATCGATTGAATAAACAACACAAAAATAGTTGTCGTTTAGATAACAACAACAGCTGAGTTTAACAATAGCGAATATCGTTTAAAAATTTTACTGATAATTTTGCAATTTTCTTTTTTTAACGATTCGACTATCGCGGTACTGAAAAGCTATTAATTTCTCCTGAATGTCAATATTTTTTTAAATGTAAAAATTTTTTAAATGTAAACATAGGTATTTGGTGTTTTTTTTTTTGGAATTTCAATTTGTGTTTAACGAATAAAATTTATATATTAAAGATGCATGTCTACTAAATTTAAAATTATAATTTCCGACGTTTTGATATTATTTTCTGAAATTCAATTAATTGTTATTTATAATTGGAAGTTTTTAATTCCAGTTTTTAGAATTGATATTTTCTTAAATTTGAATGGAAAATTTAAAAAGTCCAATTTTGTATATATGTGAATAATAATGCTTTCGTAATTATAAACAATTTTTAAAAATTAGATGTAATCGCAATCAGATATTTTGTATGTAAAGCAGAATAATAATTCTATATAACCATGTAGAACTGTTTTGAAAGCAAAAAACTCATTGATGAACTCGGTAACTCTATTTTGTAGACAGCAAAAAGTTAATATGCCAAACTTATGTTCATATTTGTAAAAGAATAATGAAAAAACGTATGAAATAAAAGACCAGCCCGTGTATACTCTTTACATTGTGCTGTATGATATCAATTTGAAAATATTGACATTAATGTTAAAATAGAAATAACTATTGCAAAGCTAATTAGAATTAGAACAAACAAAAATTGTGTTGCAAAATTTTATGTAAATAAAATAATATACCGATTTATTTCTAACATGCAGTTGTTATGGATATACATATATAATATATGTATATTATTTGTACCTATTATTTAATATGTTTACATAAACTTATAAATAAATTTATACATAAAATTTTTTTTGCTATATTTTCATTGTTTTTTTTTTTAATTAACAACTAGGTATTTTAGCATTATTTGCTTTAGATGTTGGTGAATTTTTACTCCCTTTACAATAAATCGTCTGCTTATCGAAAAAATTTTGGATCGATTTTAACCAATTTTCCGTGAGCCATTCGATCTGAAATTTTGCAGGCAGACTTGTGGTGATAACAGAAATGAGTTAACAAATTTTTAGAGTGATGCCAAAACAATGGAAACTTTTAAATTTTTCTACCAGAGTTAAAAAAAATGTACAAAGGGTTAGTTTTTATTATATTATTACCACAACGACCACAAAAACAACAAATCCAGCTATGACAACAACACAACAATTAGAATAGCAACAAGAACAATATAGAAATATCATATTTTTCATTTTTTTTTTAATTTTTCAGAGATTTCCCTGGACTTGTTGCACCGATTTTAATGATTTTTGAAATAGAAATCTTCCCATGAATTTGGTGAATCAATCTCACTAAAAATGATCACTGTAGCCGCAGTATTATATTTTTATATTTTTTCAAGACTTTTTTTAGTTCTTCATTCAAATCTCGGGCCCTAATCGACCGATTTGGACGATTTTAAATAGCAAACTCTTCAGGATGTTAGTGAATCATTTTTTTATATCAAGGAGTACCCTAGCTGACCAATTGAAGCAGTCATCGTGATTTCCACAGACGGACAGACGGACATCGCTATATCAACTCCGGTTGTTATAAGGATCACAAATGTATATATTATATGGGGTCCAAAATTTTTTTTCTAATTATTGCAAACGGAATGACAAACTTATATATACCCTCTGCACACTGGAGTGGAGGGTATAAAAAAGCTCTCTCAAATTTTTTTGTTAAAATATTGCCATATTTTGAAAACATAGAGAATAATTTTTTTTTATATATTAAAAGGGAGTTTTCACTATTAGATTTTGTGGTAACACAAAATAACACAATACAATACAAAATCTAACCCAGTGATGCCCACTTTTGATTTTGAATTAAATTATGTTAATAAAATATATTTTTATTTATTGGCTCCAAATACTACTACCTGGGAATTATTATCGAACTTAAATTTTTTGGGTTTTATTTTGCCTACCATGAAGTCAAATTAGTAATGCCAAACGCAAAAACCAAATATCCCAAAAATTTTAATAAAAATAATTTGTTATCTTTATTTTCTGAATAACTTCAAATTTTCATTTAAAAAAATTGTGAAAAATAATATATAAATAACATTCTCATCAAATTGCGCTTTAGTTATGTAACAATTTAAATGCTCGCAATTCTTAATATCATTTGAGGTTTTTTAAACTTCATTGAATTTAAATTAATGTTTTCTTATCCTGAAATGCTATTCGCAATATTTTCTATGACTTTGTGCTGCTGTTTGTAACAACCAAAAATAATTGACCTAGACCCATCTTTAATTATACCGATCGAATCAGAATCACTTTTTGAGTTGATTTAACAATGTCCGTCCGTCCGTCCGTCCGTCCGTCTGTGTGTCCATGTAAATCTTGTAATCAAACTGCAGGTCGCAAATATGAATATATTTTGATGAAATTTGGTATATAAGCTTTCATCGGCCATGGAATGAACGTTGTTGAAATTGGTGGGAATCGGTCCATCTTCAGACCTAGCCCCCATACAAATTACCCCTAAGAAATCGACATAAATTGCCATAAGATCCAAATTGTCATATAGATCTTACTCAAATTGGGTTTGTATGCGTTCATTACATCCATTATTAAGTAGTCCAAAAATGATCCCTTTGGCCCCATATAGACTGCTTCCCGATCTTCACTTAAATCTATTAAAAACAAAAATATTGCACTGATTCTTCTCAAATTTTGTTTGTATATATTTTTGCAAAATACAAGAGACTTTACCAGACATGATCAGGATTGGTCCATTTTTGGACCTAGTCCCCATATAGATATAGCGTCCGATATGAACTTTTTCATATCTGCAGCCAAAAAAATTAATAAAAATCCCACTCAAATTTGGTTTTTGCTTATTTTCTATGTCCAGTTAGTTGGGCCTAAGAGATAGGGTTTCTAAACGCATGGTATAGGGTACCGTATAGTCGGTCTAGACCGACTATAATTTTCTTACTTGTTTAAATTTCAGTTGCTTTTTAAATGTAAACATATTTGGTATTTTCTGAATTTCAATTTGTGTTTCAAGAATAAAATTTATATTTTTAAAATTCAATTGATATCTACTAAATTTCAGTTAATTTTTCCGACGTTTTAGTATGATTTTCTGAAATTAAATTGATATTTTCTAAGGGATACGTATATAATACTGTTATAAAATTCATTTCATTAGAAATAACTTCAACAAAAGTATATAATTTACAAAAATTAACAAAAACATTTAACATTAGATTAATTTCAATGCATTTCATAAACTTAAGCTGATACAGGATTTTTTACAATTCGCTTTAGGTAGCCTGTATGGCTTAATTCACACCTTTTTCTTATAACTCTTTTAATGTTTGTGTACGCTTTTATTGAAATGGTATTGAAATGGTATTAAAATGATATTGAAGTGGTATTTTCAGCTACTACGACCTCATTACCCAACTGCCTGATAACGTGGTATAATACTGAAATGAAGATTTTTGTAAAAATAAAGCAAAGAAGAGCGCGCTTTTTTGCTTTATTTTTACAAAAATTTTCGCCGCCCAGTAAAACAGGATTTTGCAAAACAGTATTGCGTCATAGAGTATTTTGTAAAACAGTATTATGAAATGCAGTATTTTGTGAAACAGTATTATGAAAAACAGGATTTTGAAAACATGATTTTGTTATACACAGGATTTCGACCCGAACCCATTTTCTAATTTATATTAGGAAATCTGAATTCCAGTTTTTACAATTGATAATTTCTTAAATTTCAATGGAAAATTTAAAAGGTGCAATTTTGTATTAATGTGAATAATAATGCTTTAGTAATTATAAACAATTTTTAAAAATTATATGTAATCGCAATCAGATATTTTGTAGCTAAAGCAGAATAATAATTTTATGTTACATGTAGAACTGTTTTTAAAGCAAAAAAACACATTGCTTCTTCTTTACTCAGCTCTGTGTATTACTTTTAACATTGTTGTGTTTGATATCTAATTGAAAATGTTGACATTCGTGTTAAAATAGAAATAACTGTTGCAAAGCTAATTAGAACAAAAATTGTGGCGCCATCTACTGTGGCATATTCACAATGAGCAAAATTAAGTGACACTGTTTGTTAATGCAACCTTTACACCTTTAAGAGGTCGGATATTGTTGGCAAAAGCATAACTTATTCCTGGTCTAATATATGGATGTGAGCTCTTTTAAAATTTTGATGCCAGTAGCAAACGTAAGATGAATGTGCTGTATAATAATATCGTTAGATATATCTTTGGTATCAGGAAGTATGAACATATTTCATCTTTTACAAAAAGCCTTTACAGCGTATCTTTTGAAAACTTGCTTAAGACTCGAGTACTAATATTTTTTCACCAAATTATTTATACTCAAAATTCACCATATCTTTACGCAAAAATCCGTTTTGCAAGATCACAAAGAAGTAGGAAGATCATTCTCCGTAGGCTTGTGTCAGAATGGCAGTTTTATACTAGTGCTATACGTCTTTGGAATATTATTCCACAAGACCAGCAACTTAACAGCAACGCAAACACTTTTAAACTATTTTTATTTAAATTTTTTGCCTGATTTTAAAATAATGTTTTATTGTGATAAATTAAAATATTATTATTAGTTTTAAGTATTCAAATTTTGTTAAACTTGCACATCTAACAATAATGCTTTCCTGTACTGCAATTATAAGATTTAATCTTGTTGTACAGGAAATTATCAAATAAATATATATAAATAAATAAAAAAAATATATATATATATATTTTCCCTAAAACAAAATATTGTAGAATTACATATAAATAAAATAATATACCAATTTGTTCCTAACATGCGATTATTATGGATATACATATATGGAATATATGTCTGTATATTATTTTATTTTTTGAGGAGCATCTTTTCAAAACATGACTATTCCACTTTTTGTGTTTTCGCACAAATTGAGAAATTGTTTTTTAGGTATGTCCTTATGTATTTAACCCGAAACTTTCTTGCATTATTATAGACTACAAGATTAGTCATTGCTTTGTACAGGTTTAAAAAATTTAGCAGTAATATGTTTAGAATAAATGCAAGATTGGAAATGGAATAATCTTGTTTTCAGGCGGCTGATTTGAATAATCATGTTCTGATGCAAACCACTTTGGATTAATCTTGTTTTGCTGAAACTAATTAGGTATCAGATATCTTATGTTGAATTAAAATAACCTTAGCTTCATCTTTAAATAAATAAAACTAAAATAAAATAAATAAAATGTAGGGATAAAACATGTTTTGCTGCAATTTAGACTAAAATAGTTAATTAATTTCTGGATTAATCATATTTTGCCCCAAAAATGATTATTTGAAATGGCTAATGCCATTTTGAAGTGGAA
This sequence comes from Cordilura impudica, assembly GCA_963682025.1. Lineage (NCBI taxonomy): Eukaryota > Metazoa > Arthropoda > Insecta > Diptera > Scathophagidae > Cordilura > Cordilura impudica. The sequence continues at coordinate 65,721,431 of OY821521.1, forward strand.
TAATCTACTTTCGATGAAATCATGCATTTCATTTTTTTCCTGGTGTAATTATAGAGATTTCGCAAAATTTTATTATCGCTGAGTTTTCATTTCAATGCTACCAAAAAAAAAAAAAAAAAAAAAAAATCAGTTTTGTCATAAGTTTGTTTTGTCATGTTTTGACAAGATGCTCCTCATTTAATATACATATATAGGTATGTATATTTAAATATTACACACAAATAATACAACATCAAAAGTTATTGTTGTGTTTTCTTTAAATAAATTAATACATAAATTTTTTTTTTGGTAAATTTACATTGTTTTTAAACTCTTCCTTTTAACTCATACTCTCTGTCTGTCTGTCTGCCATGGGTGGACCCCATTCCCCCTTATCCAATTGATCTGAAACTTGGCCCATAGTCTTTTCGTGACTACAGATTAATTTTGGGGTAGTCACGCACAGTCACGCATGGTGATACACAGTCACGGAGTGATCTAAATGTCATTTCCCTTCATCCGATCAATCTCAAACTTGGTATATACACTTGCTGTGAAAAAAAGATTAACTTTAACTTAGTCACGCGCAGTCACGCATGGTCACGCACAGTCACGGGGTGATCTAAAAGTCATTTCCCCTCATCCGATCGATCTGATACTTGGTCCATACACTGGCTGTGAAAAAAAGATTAACTTTTACTTAGTCACTTACAGTCACGCATGGTTACGCACAGCCACGGAGTGATGTAAATGTCATTTACCCTCATCCGACCGATCTGAAACTTGGTCGATATACTTGCTGTAAAGAAAGATCAACTTCGACATAGTCACGCGCAGTCACGTATTGTCACGCACAGTCACGGAGTGATTTAAAACCAATTTTCCCTTATCCGATCGATCTAAAGCTTGGTCGATAGACTTGCTGTGAGAAAAGATTAACTTTGACATAGTCACGCACAGTCACAAAGAGATTAAAACCCCACTTCCCCTCATCCGATGGATCAGAAACTTTGTCCATAGACTTGTTGCGGTCAAGGACTAATTTTAAGATAGTCACACACAGTCACGCACAATCACGGAGATAGTCAAAACTCATACATAAGGAAAGAAAGAGTTTTAAAAAAACTTTGTTTTTATGGGTTAGATTATTTTTTATTAACAACAGGTAGTTTAGCATTACTTGCTTTAGATGTTGGTGAATTTTTACTCCCTTTATATTAACGCGTAGTGCTTGTCCGCTTGTTGTCATAATTTTGAATCGATTTTTAACCCCTTTACCGTATCCGAATCGATCTGAAACTTTGCAGGCGGGCTCATTGCAATGATAAAAATTATCTAACAAACTTCTTTTGTGATGCCAAAACAATGGAAACTTTTAAATTTTTCTACCAGAGTTGATAACAAAAATGTACCACAACGTCCAGAAAAACAACAACACTACAACATTTAGAATAACAACAAGAACAATACCGAAACATATATTCTTTTCAATTTTTATACACTATACCACTATGTGGTTTGGGTATAATGACTTTGTGCAGCTGTTTGTAACAACCGTCCGTCCGTCTGTGTGTCCATGTAAAGCTTGTAATCAAACTGCAGGTCGCAAATATGAATATATTTTGCTGAAATTTTGTATATAAGCTTTTATCGGCCATGGGATAAAGGCTGTTGAAATTGGTGAGAACCGGTTCATGTGCAGACCTAGCCCCCATACAAATGACCCCTTTGAAATCAACATATATTGCCATAAGATCCAAATTATCATACAAATCTTAGTTAAATTGGGTTTGTATGTACATATTACATCCATTAATTAGTAGTCCAAAAATGATCCCTATTGAAGAACTCTTAGTCATAGAAGAACTCTTTATGCTTATTTTCTATATCCAGTTAGTTGGGTCTATGAGATAGGGTCTCTAAACGTATGGTATAGGGTATCGTATAGTCGGTCTAGACCGACTATAATTTTCTTATTTGTTTATACTTCTTCAGTGATTTCTGGGACATATTAAACCGGTTTTCATGATTTTTGAAACATAAATCTTCTCATGATATTGGTCAATCATTGTCACTAAAAACGAGCGCCCAGTTATCCAATTGAGGGCGTGATCGTGACAAGAACTATATAGACAAATCATATTTTTTCAAGACCTTTTGTACTTCTTCATTCAATTCTCGGGACCTAATCAACCGATTTGAACGATTTTAAATTGCAAACTTCTCAGGATGTTGGTGAATCATTTTTGATGCCAACGAGCACCTAGCGGCCCGATTGAAGCCGTCATCGTGATTTCCACAGACGGACAGATGAATAGGTGTACATCGCTATATCAACTCCGCTTGTTATAAGGATTCAGATATATATATTTTATGGGGTCCAACATTTTTTTCTCTAATTATTATAAACGGAATGACAAACATATATACCCTCTGCACACTGAGGTGAAGGGTATAAAAGTACAGATAGAATTATGCATTATGAGAACAAGAAACACATTATAAATATAACTCCATTATCTCTTAAGTCGAATTAAGTTGTTATGTCGTATTGCCACTGATTTATTTTAAAAGTAACAACGATACTGTATAATAATTACAAATAAATAAAAATAATATTTGAGTATTAATACAATATTTGTATTAGTTTTAAATGAGCTCTGAGTGTGTGATGGAGACCCGTTCTTTGGTTATAAATAGAATGTCTCATATTTTATGTAAAAATTAATTAAAATTTCACTAAATCAACTTTTTTTTATGGTGGTGGCTTGTACATAATTGTTTTCATTGTTTGAGCTAATAGCAATAGACTGTATAGTAAATCATAGTGACTCTCGAAAAATGTTAAATTATTTGAGGTTTTTAAATTAACTTTATACTGATCGTAATTACTTAATTACATGCTCAATAATTGAAACTCATTATCAAGCAAAAAAACTTCATATTTATTGTTCATAATTGTATTGAAACTTTTTGAATTCTTATTGAGAAAACATATTTACACAATCAACAAATTTAAAAAAATAGTGTTCTAATTATAACTACCACCTCCCTTAATTAAATAGTCTTTTATGCAACAGAAATATTTATACTCGTAAATTCAAACATACCACTAGAAAAGTTTGTGCTTCTTACTTGTGGTTTGGCGCCTTTTGGTATTGTAAGTGTTTTTTGATTGTATTGTTTTAATAAATAAGCAATATTGTATGCATAGACAATGTGCCGCAATGTTGTACCACATGTTGCAAAGGCACAGTGTGTGGTTTTTTTTTTCGTTCACTGAGCTATTAATATTTAAATGAAATATAATTTCCTCTATATGTTCCTTCAATGACTTTTAAATATTTTTCTTTGAAAGGCTTGTTCAAAAAATCATAATTTTTAATAGCTAATGATGAATATGAGTGCTATAAATAAAAGCAACTTCAGTAAGATAATGGAAAACTATAAACTAAAAAGTGATTTAACATCACCCTTAAAGCAAAATGATTTTGAGTTTGTGTGTAATTAATGTTGTGTGGAATAGTGAGATGAAATTGTTCATTATGTTAGTAATTATTAGAAATAAATTTCACGAATTGCATAAAATAGTATTTTCCAGGCACTCATGACAATACCCTTAGAGACTAAAATTTTATTGACATCATTAAATTTTTTACTTTATGCTTTTAAATTCAAAAATAGTTTGCATTTAAAAATATTTTTTGAAATCAAAAATAATCTGGTGGTGAAAAAACTGTTCCTAAATTTTTCTTAAAAATATTTTTTCCAACTTATTATTTACATTCAATAATTTTGGCGAAAAAAATATTTTGATTAGCAAGCTTTGAAGGAGAAGAAAACATTTTTTGTAGAAAATGTTCGAGAAGGACGCAAAGTTATATTCAATGTATTCCCTGTTCTATAATAAAATCGTCTGCTCTGTCGACTAATGGTCATGTATTCAATTTGATACAAATAACTTTTATTTCTTGCGAGGCGTTTACAATACAATAGCCTTTTAGAATTAATTTGATAATAGTATCCGCATCCATACAATAGTGCTGGCCGAATTTCTAGTATTGTCAATTTATTAAAAAAATATTATATTCAAGATCTGTATGTGAACTAGACTAATTCATTCAATTTTGGTTTTCTGGCATCTGTATCTAAAGATTATATAATGAAAAAGCCATAATTTATAATACTTGTTGTTCGACCCACTCTAATAGGAATATATCACATTTGTTCATATTACTCAAATGTTTGTTTCAACCAAATAATGTGTCAAACATAAACACATACATATATACTTGGTAATTAATCACATTTCTAAATGTAAGTATATACTACATTCAGTTTGTATGTATGTATAACATATATATATATATATATATATATATATATATATATATATATATATATATATATATATATATATATATATATATATATATATATATATATATATATGTTATACATACATACAAACTGAATGTATATATATATATATATACATATATACATATATCCGTTGCCGTCATGTAGAATTTCCTTAGTTTTGAAAATGGACAACAGTTTGCAAACTTAATTTTTTGGACAAATAAAGTTATTGGGACACGTGTTTGTTTATGAAAGAGCAACGCTTTTGTATGATTTATCTGTAAACGATAAAAGTTGGGATAAAGAATATATTTTTTTTTCAGTCTCCGGAAATAGATTTGAATTCAGTATTTGTGGTAAGGTTAAGAATTATTCGATTAATCGATCAAACAAAATACAAATCTTGGATCGAACAAGTTAAAAATTTTGATTTTCGACTAACAACTAATCCGAACAATTTGTGGCAATTTATTTAATAAATGGAATAACTTTAAATGTTTTTAAAGAAAAAAATAAAGTTTTATTTCTGAAAAATTACTAATGTCTATAAAAAAAGCAAGTAAGAAAATTATAGTCAGCGTTTAGAGAAAGGTTTATAGGGTCAACTACTTGGATATAGAAAATAAGTATTGTTACTTCTTTTGGGCTATGATGGTCAGCTTATAAGTTTTAAATAAAATAAATTAAAACAAAATTTATTTCATCTTAACTTCATAAGGAATGTATAAAAATTTTTTTATTATTAATTTCTGGCGACAAAAAATTAAAATAAAAAAACATATCAACATAATGTTATATTAGTCACAATAGTTTATATTACGATTAATCCAAACTTATATCAGGTTATTATTATTTAATAAATTTAAAGATAAAAAACTGGACATCGCGACACAAATTTAATAAAATTAAATAAATTAATAAAAATAAATAATCAAAATAAATGTAAAAAATCACAGTTTTAAACTTAACGACTAATATCACAGAACTAATATTTAAGTAATTGAAATTGAATATTGCAGCTTAGTGTTATCTTTGTCTTCTTTGTTGTTTAATGTTTTGTGTATTTATACCCTATACCACTATGTGGTTTGGGTATAATGACTTTGTGCTGCTGTTTGTAACAACCAAAAATATTTGACCTAGACCCATCTTTAACTATACCGATCGAATCAGAATCACTTTCTGAGTTGATTTAACAATGTCCGTCCGTCCGTCCGTCCGTCCGTCCGTCTGTGTGTCCATGTAAACCTTGTAATCAAACTGCAGGTCGCAAATATGAATATATTTTGATGAAATTTGGTATATAAGCTTTTATCGGCCATGGGATGAACGCTATTGAAATTGGTGAGAATTGGTCCATGTTCAGACCTAGCCCCCATACAAATTGCCCCTATGAAATAGACATAAATTGTCATAAGATCCAAATTGTCATATAGATCTTACTCAAATTGGGTTTATATGCGTTCATTACATCCATTAATGAGTAGTCCAAAAATTATACCTGTGGGCCCATATAGAGCTGCTTCCCGATTTTCACTTAAATCTATTAAAAAACAAAAATATTGCACTGATTCTTCTCAAATTTTGTTTGTATATATTTTTGCAAAATACAAGAGACTTGTAGTGTGTTTGATAAGTCATAGTTACCCTACCTTCTGTACGGTAACTAAATAGTAAAATTAAATTACTAATTGTAACTAAATATATCCACCTGCACCGAACTCAAGCGTGAGAAAAGTATTTCTCACAATTGTACTGTAGTATAGTTACGTGTGAACTGCTTAATACGCAAATTCACTCGTCTACTCAGTTACACATAATGTAAGTGTATGTGTACGCGTGTACAATGCATGTGCGCGCGTACGTAGGTAGATATACGTTAAAATTAGTATAGAAAAATAATTAATAAAGAGACGTGAAAGTAAACAGTCGCATGAGCGGCTGTTTTTAAACAAATAATAAAAAGTGTAATTATTTAAATTATATGGCGATCCTGCCAATGAAAAAAAATAAAATATGAAAAAAATAATAAGTCAATTAAAATTTTAAGAAAAAATTTAATTTGTGAAAAAATCAGAAAAACAATAACTACATATACCAAGCATGAAAAGTCGAAAAACGTATATTATTAATCAACATTTAAATTTAATCAACAATTGAAAATTTGTTAAGAAGGAATACCAAAAGTGTAAAAGCCAAAATAATTGTAAAAAAGTGAAGAGTCGAAAAACGTACATTATTAATCAACATTTAAATTTAATCAACAATTAAAAATTTGTTAAGAAGGAATACCAAAAATGTAAAAGCCAAAATAATTGTAAAAAAGTGAAGAGTTGAAAAAGGTAATAACGACATGAATAAGCAACCGCAGCAACAACGGATTCATCAAACTGGAATACCAAAAGTGTAACAGCCAAAATAATTGTAAAAAGTGAAGAGTCGAAAAACGGTAATAACAACATGAATAAGCAACCCCAGCAACAGATTCATCAAACTCTACGTCAACAACAGTAACCATCATCTACAGCAGCTGGAGAATAAAACAACAGCTAAGTAGCATATTTTATTTTTTTAAATAAGTTGAATCATACATATTACATAGTAGTTAAATATTGATTTCTTCGATACTCGTATTGATAACATTTTTTTTGTTAAAATCAATCAATTGAAAAGAAATTTGAATACAAAATATTAGAAAAAAAATTATGTATTTAATTATATTAAAAAAAAAAAAAATTTTTTTTAAAAACAAAAAAACATGATTATTAATATTGAACTCACTTTAAAATTAATTAAACTGTGAATTTTTCTATAAAATAGAATAACTTAATATATAGAACAGAACATAGAAAAGTCATCATATTTAGGAATAAATCGACAATTTAAAATATTTAATGTATCATTAAAACTAAAATATTGATTCTTTAATATAAATTTAAATATTGATTTTTATTGGGAATAGGAAATTAAAAGATAAATTATATTTTAACATGGGTAAGCCGGAATCAAAATTAGAAAACCCGAACGCAAATGTAATAACCAACGTTGAGGTTGTCGACCACACAAACCAAATACAATCCTTGTGGTACCTCACATTGTGCTTGGTATTGATAAGCGGGGTAAACTTAACGCTAAAATTATACCTACTGCACAAAAGATCTCTCCGTAAGAGATATCTAAGTAGAGGCGACAACCTTGACAAGGTTTAAAAATGGGCCCATAAGATTTTAAAATTATATACTCCTCGAATAGATTTAAACAAAAAAAAAAAAGAAAGAGAACAAAGCAGAGACTGCGATAACATCATGTTATATATTATCAAAATTTTTTTATTTTGTCATCATTATTAAAAATACTGACTAAAGAGAATAAAATTTTACATAAAGTGCCGGAGGAGTCCTATTATTGAATTACTTTATTTTGTTGAATATTTGAATTAATTGCTAATATAGCAGGAACTTTGGGGGACAAATCCTAAATGACAAATATTTTGAATATTTTTTTTTGTGCGATTTTCTGGTAAGATTTTCTGTCCTAGCAGACAAAAGTCAATTTTAATCTGCATGTATGGACTGGTCTGCGATACTAGGCCAGTGCAGACTTATCAGAGAGGAATTTGACAAGTCCTATAAATGCCTCAATAGCGATAGGCCTACCAAAGAGGAAACTGTTGAAAAACATCTAAAAAACCTCTACTTACGACTTGAAGAAATAAGAGTCGTATTAAACGTAAATTATCAGCGTTTAACACCCGCACATAAGGTTGCAGCAGAGGGTTTTTTCATTGACCTAAGAAGTAAACTCATCAGTGTAGCAGCTCGTAGGGGTCTTGAAGTAGAATTGCCCAACTCATTACATGAAAGGGTAGAATTTGCGGATGACAAAAATAAATTAGCAATACAGACAGAAATAATAAGCGCAAACATGCCACAAACAGCAACGGAATTTTTAAGGACAGCATCCAGAATCATACCTGATTTTGATGGTAGGGCAGAGAACCTACAAAGTTTTCTGGATGCATTAACACTGGTGGATTCAATTGCGGAAGACCAGGATGCGGTGGCCGTCAATTTAGTAAAGACTAAATTGAAGGGAACGGCACGTACTCTCATAGAGGGTAATGAAGTAAATTTAGCCGGCATAATAGCTAGGTTAAAAACAACAGTCAAGGGCGAGTCCGTTGAGTTGCTTTCGGCAAAGATAATGAATCTCAAACAGTGTGGTAGGACACCAAATGACTACACCAAAGAGATGGAGGAACTGGCGAAAAGATTACAGGGCGCCTACATAGTGGACGGTTTAAATACTACACTAGCCGAAAAATACACAACAAACATTGCTGTAAAGGCAATGACAAAAAACAGTACCAACGACAGAGTGGGACTCATACTAGAAGCAGGTCAATTTAACACTCTCAATGATGCGGTAGCTAAGTTTATAAGTTGTTCAACCGATGCGCCTAAAAATAGTACAATAATGTACTATAACAGGGATATGCACAATACCCAGGGTCAAAGACGTGGGCGATCCTACGCAAATTTTAGCCGACGTGGAAATTACACCGGAAATAGCGGTCGTAGTAACAATAACAGGAGATACAACAGTGGGAGTAACCAGTCCCACAATGGTAACAATGAGGTCAATAGGCAATATAATGGCCGTGACAGTTACAACAGGAACAATAATAACTACAGCGGGAACTATAACAACCGCAATAATAATAGAGGACGTGATGTCCGGGCTTTGCATGGGAGTACGGAAAACGTACAATCCCCGGGTACTCAATAGATGAAATAATTAGAAATAGTAGAATCTTAAACGTTAATCTGAATTCAGCATCATATATTTCACTAAAATCAAAATTCAATGAAGGAGTGTCGACATTTTTGGTAGACACAGGTGCGGACATATCAATAATAAAAAGCGGACAGAATAAATTTGAAAGAATAGATACATCCAACACAATTAGCCTACATGGCATAGGAAAGGGTATAACCTATACTAGGGGAAAGATCACAACGGATCTGATATTTGAAAATCTGTTAGTTAAACATAAACTCCATGTGGTAGATGATGACTTTCCAGTTCCATCTGATGGAATATTGGGACTTGACTTCATTAGAAAGTACAATTGTAAACTAGAATATGGAACGGATCAAGATTGGATAGTATTAAGACCAGATGATTTCCCACAAAGTATACGGATGAAAATGCGAAAATACCCAAACATCAACACAATATCATTACCTGCGAGATCAGAGGTAATTAGAAGAATAAATGTAGGAGATTCAAAGGGGGACATATTAATTCCTAACCAAACCCCTAAGGAGGGGATATTTATAGCAAATACAATTTCTAACGCCTCACAAACTTTTGTACGTATAATGAATACAACAGACGAAGAAGTTGTTATATCTGATGCTCAAATAGAGACTGAAAGCTTGGATAATTATGAAACAGTATCAATGGTCGAGTGTCAGAATAACGATGATAAATTTAAGATATTGTCCGAAAAATTTCCTAAATTCATTGAGAATGAACTAAAGGAAATATGCATGAAATATATTGATGTTTTCGCACTAGAAACAGAAAAAATATCTGCGAATAATTTTTACAGGCAAAAATTGCGTTTAAAAGATATAGAACCAACATATATTAAAAACTATAGGATACCTTATGCGCATAAGGAGGAAATAACAGGACAAGTGGATAAATTAATAAAAGATGGTATAATTGAACCATCAGCTTCTGAATACAATAGCCCAATATTATTAGTACCGAAAAAATCTTTAGCTGGAAGCGTTAATAAAAGATGGAGATTAGTAGTAGATTACAGGGCGGTTAATAAAAAATTGATTGCAGATAAATTTCCATTACCAAGAATAGATGACATTCTTGATCAACTTGGCAAAGCGAAATATTTTTCTTGTCTAGACTTAACGTCTGGGTTTCATCAAATTGAATTAGATGAGGACTCCAGGGATATCACATCATTTTCAACAGATAAGGGATCATTCCGTTTTAAGCGCCTCCCATACGGGCTTAAAATAGCCCCAAATTCATTTCAGAGAATGATGACAATTGCATTCGCTGGTTTATCACCAGCTCAAGCTTTCTTATATATGGATGATTTAGTTGTAATTGGTCGTTCAGAACGACACATGATTAGGAATCTGGTAGATGTTTTTGAAACCTGTCGGAAATATAACCTTAAACTACATCCAGGAAAATGTTCATTTTTCAGTCATGAAGTGACTTATTTGGGACACAAATGTACAGATAAAGGCATTCTTCCAGACGATAGCAAATTCAAAATAATTCAAGACTATCCCACACCTAAAAATGCCGATGAAACAAAACGATTTGTAGCATTTTGCAATTACTATAGACGTTTTGTTCCTAATTTTGCGGAACACGCTCGTCTCTTAACGAGATTATGTAGGAAAAATACAAAATTCGAATGGAGTAGAGAGTGTGAGAAAGCATTCGAATATTTGAAAAACTCACTACTGAACCCAAGAATATTACAATATCCCAATTTTGATGAACAATTCTGTATCACAACCGATGCAAGTAAATATGCATGCGGTGCAGTGCTAAGCCAAGAGCATGATGGAATACAACTTCCAATAGCATATGCCTCACGATCGTTCACGAAAGGTGAAGCGAACAAATCTACTATTGAACAGGAATTAGCAGCTGTACACTGGGCGATTACATATTTCAGACCATACATATATGGCACGAGATTTTTAGTGAGAAGCGATCACAGACCACTGTCGTACTTGTTCTCGATGAAAAACCCTTCCTCAAAATTGACGCGAATGAGATTGGATTTAGAAGAGTATGATTTTACAATAGAGTACCTGAGGGGAAAGGATAACCATGCGGCAGACGCTTTATCCAGAATAACAATAGCAGACATAAAAACTAGCAGAAACATTTTTATGGTAACCACTAGAACAAAATCTAGAAAAACACAACCAGGAATAGATGAGAAAATAAAGAGTATAACGACAACCCCAAGGGTTTATGAAACACTTAGTATAAAGGAAGTAAGAAAAAATGTTCGCCTAAAGTTTGACTTACAAGGCAAAACACCGAGGTGTTACCTTAAACACGGGAAAATAACTTTAGAGGAGCTTAGGATAGATGACCTTATTGTTAATGGGAAAGTTGATCTAAATCAATTCTTCCCTAGGTTGGAAAATATGACCGACAACAAAGGCATCAAAAAGTTGCAACTATCACTAAATGACAAAATATTTGAGAAGATTCGAATCAATGTGTTTAAAGAAATAGGGAACAAAGAATAAAAAAAATTAATAATAGCTCTAGCGCCACGGAGAATAAATGTTACTGCTGACGAGCAGAAAAACACACTCCTAGAAAAATATCACAATGATCCTTTATACGGAGGTCATCCAGGGATAACAAGGATGACAGCAAAAATAAATGAAAAATATTTCTGGAACGGAATGTCAAGAGACATACGTAACTATATAAAAGGATGTAAGCAGTGTCAGACAAATAAATCCCTACCGAAAACAAGGGAACCAATGGTGATAACGGAAACACCAGTGAAAGCATTCGATATAGTCGTTATTGACACAATTGGTCCTTTTATTAAATCTAATAACGGCAATGAATATGCCATAACCATAATATGTGATCTAACGAAGTATTTGATCACTATACCAATTCCTGACAAACAGGCTAAAACCGTAGCCAAGGCTATTTTTGAAAATTTCATTTTAATATACGGTCCAATGAATAGAATTCTGACTGATATGGGAACGGAGTATAAGAACCAGACCATACAAGAGCTTTGTGGATTGCTGAATATTGAGTACACAACATCGACAGCATACCATCATCAAACGTTGGGTACTATAGAAAGATCACATAGAACATTTAACGAATACGTTCGTTCATATCTTTCAGCGGACAGAACAGATTGGGACGAATGGTTGACATACTTCACGTATTGCTTCAATACAACACCTTCTACTGTCCATGGGTACTGTCCGTATGAACTGATATTTGGTAAGAAATCACCTAACATACCATTTCTTGATAACAATATCGTTGACCCAATATATAACATAGAGTCATACGAAAAAGAGGTAAAGTATAGGCTTCAGACGGCGCAGCAGCGAGCTGCGAGTATGATAGAAAGGCAAAAACAAAGTAGTAAGACTCTGTACGATAGAAGAATTAATCCCATTGAAATAAAAATAGGAGATTTGGTTTTGATAGAGAACAATGCGGGCCATAAACTGGAAAGCTTGTTTAAGGGACCTTATTCGGTAGAGAAAATAGACGAATTAGGTAATTGTACCCTATCAATGAGTGACGGTAAAAAAGCCAATGTACATAAAAATAGACTAAAACAATGTAGCTAAAAAAAAAAAAAAAAAAAAAAAATTTTTCATTCTAATTTTAAAAATACCTGGCCAGGTCAAAATAAGTTTAAGATTAAAATTTAACAACAATTCTAAATATAAAATTTAAAATTTTTAAAATTAACATTATAATTAATTTAAGAAAAAAAGAAGAATTTATTGTAAACCAACATTAAAAATAAAAGAAGAATTTATTGTAAACTAACATTCAAAAAAAAAAAAGAAGAAAACATTTTACATATAAATTATAATTTTACCTACAACATTAATTTTAAATAACTTTATAAAATTTAAATTAAAATTAAAAATAAATTTCAAAATCGAATTAATTAAAATTTAATTTTATTTTAAGGAAAAAAGGGAAGGTGAAGAACCCAAAATAGATCTTGAGACCTAATATTTTTTTTTCAAACTAAATTTAAAAATACTATAAGTATATGAAAGAATGATCAGGAATATATATCATTCTTTTTCTGTAAAAGGGAGGTGTAGTGTGTTTGATAAGTCATAGTTACCCTACCTTCTGTACGGTAACTAAATAGTAAAATTAAATTACTAATTGTAACTAAATATATCCACCTGCACCGAACTCAAGCGTGAGAAAAGTATTTCTCACAATTGTACTGTAGTATAGTTACGTGTGAACTGCTTAATACGCAAATTCACTCGTCTACTCAGTTACACATAATGTAAGTGTATGTGTACGCGTGTACAATGCATGTGCGCGCGTACGTAGGTAGATATACGTTAAAATTAGTATAGAAAAATAATTAATAAAGAGACGTGAAAGTAAACAGTCGCATGAGCGGCTGTTTTTAAACAAATAATAAAAAGTGTAATTATTTAAATTATAGACTTTACCAAACATGATCAGGATCGGTCCATTTTTGGACCTAGTCCCCATATAGATATAGCATCCGATATGAACTTTTTCATACCTGCAGCCAAAAAAATTAATAAAGATCCCACTCAAATTTGGTTTTGGCTTATTTTCTATGTCCAGTTAGTTGGGCCTAAGAGATAGGGTTTCTAAACGCATGGTATAGGGTATCGTATAGTCGGTCTAGACCGACTATAATTTTCTTACTTGTTTTTGTTGTATTCTTAAACTTTCCAATGTGTATCTTTTGTTTTCATTTCTCTCTTTATCTAAAATCTTAACTCCTTTTAAATCGACGTTATGTCCGCTCTCTTTTGCATGTTGAGATAATGCTGTCGATTCCTTGCGTTTTTTTATGTCTGCTTGATGTTCCGCAATTCTTACTCCTAACATTCTTTTTGTTGTTCCTATGTAGACTTTATTACACACCTCCCTTTCATTACCATCGCATTTTATCTCGTAAACTACATTGTCAATTTTTAATATATCTGGTTTTGTTTTTTGTGTGTAAAAAGGGATCTAAGTGTTTCATTTGATCTGTGTGCTATTGCTACACTCTTGTCATTTATTTATTTGTCATTTATTATCTATTTATCTATTAATTTTGGTATGTATGGTACACTGTAAAAATAAGTATTGTTATTAAGTTTTTTGTCTGCAGTTATAAAAAAAATTTCATATCCGATGCTATATTTATGTGGGGACTAGGTCGAAAAATGGACCATTCCTTACCGTATATGCTAAAGCCATTTAATATTTGTAAACACATACAAACAAAATTTGAGACACATCTATGCAATATTTTTGTTTTTATAGATTCAAGTGCATATTGGGACGCAGTTAAAAACGGTCCTACAGCATTTGTATTAGGACCACTACAATAAACGCACACATACCCAAATGACTAAGAAATATATGATAACTTGGATCTTACGGCAACTTAAGTCGATTTTATAGAGGTCATCTCTATATGGACTAGTTCTGAATATGCACCGATTTTCACCAATTTCAATTGCGCGTCCCCTACGGCTTATTAACGTATTATACCATGTTTCATCAACATGTAACTCATCGAAATAAATATATGTTCTTGATCATTATAAAAGGAGAAGTCGATCTAGCGATGTCCGTTTGTCTGTCTGTCTGTCTGTTGAAAACACGTTCGTTCACAAAATAAACCATTTACCAGTGTAAGGTTACAATAGTGTTAGTTGCCAACATTTGCAGCAGGTTGGCACTTAAAATGGGGTAAAGCGGGTGTCATTGTACTGAAATATGATCTAAAATTTGTATACACCTCGAAAATAAACTAAAAACCCAGAGTTTCTCTTGTAATATTTTAGTGGTTGTACAACAACAGTCACAGTTAAAAAAATCCACAAAAAAATTATGCAAATATATTAGCCACACCAACAAACACAACTAGCTTGAGCTATGTTAGTAGTTTTGCCACATATTTTTTTTTATCGTTAACACGATATAATAAAAAATATCGCCAATATGAAAGAAAACAAGTAAGAGTGTTAAATTCGGCTGTGCCGAATTTTTTGATACCCTCCACCTGAGTCTCAAACTCTATATTACACCCAGTGTTGAGTACGACTACCACTTTTAAACTTTTGCCGATACTGAAACATTAATTCCGAATACCAAAATACAAATGATTTTTGGCTAAAAATTATTATTATTAAAAATAAGCTTATTTGGCCATTTTTCATTTTTCAATTTTCATTTTCCATTTTTCAGTTTTCATTTTCCACTTTCCATTTTTCATTTTTCATTTTCCATTTTCCGTTTTTCATTTTTCATTTTTCATTTTTAATTTTTCATTTTTCAATTTTCAATTTTCATTTTCCATTTTTAATTTTTCAATTTTCATTTTCCATCCTTCATTTTTCAATTTTCCATTTTTCAATTCTCATTTTTCATTTTCCATTTTCCATTTTCCATTTTCCATTTTCCATTTTCCATTTTGCATTTTCCATATTCCATTTTTCAATTTTCATTTAATTTTCATTTTCCATTTTTCAAATTTCATTTTCCATTTTCAATTATTAATTTTTCAATTTTCATTTTCCATATTTCATTTTCCATTTTTCATTTTCCATTTTTCAATTTTCGTTTTCCATTTCCCATTTTCCATTTTTCATTTTCCATTTGGCGTTTTCCATTTTCCATTTTTAATTTTTCATTTTTCAATTTTCATTTTCCATTTTCCATTTTTCATTTTTCATTTTCCATTTTGCGTTTTCCATTTTCCATTTTTCATTTTTCATTTTTAATTTTTCATTTTTCATTTTCCATTTTTAATTTTTCAATTTTCATTTTCCATTTTTTAATTTCATTTTCCATTTTGCATTTTCCATTTTTCGTTTTCTACTTTCCATTTTTCATTTTTCATTTTTCATTTTTCATTTTCCATTTTCCTTTTTTTAATATTCATTTTCTTTTTCATTTTCCTTTTTCCATTTTTCATTTTCTATTCCCCATTTTTCATTTTCCATTTTTCATTTTCCATTTTCCGTTCTCCATTTTTCGTTTTCTACTTTCCATTTTCAATTTTTCATTTTCCATACTCCATTTTTCGTTTTCTACTTTCCATTTTCCATTTTTCATTTTCCATATTCCTTTTTTCAATTTTCATTTTCCATTTCCCATTTATCATTTTCCATTTTGCGTTTTCCATTTTCCATTTATAATTTTTCAATTTTCATTTTCCATTTTCCATTAAGCGTTTTCCATTTTCAATTTTTCATTTTCCATTTTCCATTTTTGAATTTTCATTTCCCATTTTTCAATTTCATTTTCCATTTTACATTTTTCGTTTTCCATTTTCCATTTTTGAATTTTCATTTCCCATTTTTCAATTTCATTTTCCATTCTCCATTTTCCATTTTTCATTTTTCGTTTTCCATTTTTCATTTTCCGTTTTTCATTTTCCATTTTTCGTTCTCATTTTTTCTTTCATATTGCCGATTTTTTTTATTATAACGTGATAACGATAAAAAAAAAATTGAGGCAATACTACTACATGAGCTATTGTGTTCTTGGTATCGTTAATATAAAGGGTGATTTTTTAGCTATTATCTTTTTGGCAACACTGGTTTAAACAGCTGACGAACGTTTCGTATTTGGTTCGTAGTCAAACATCTTCAGTTTGGTCTATAATTTAACCATGAATCGTCTTACAAACGAACAACGCTTGCAAGTTATTGAATTTTATTATCAAAATGCGTGCTCTGTTAAGAAAGTTCATCGCGCGCTTCTTCCATTTAATGGTCAGTTTAATCGACCCACTGAAGCGGCTATTCGGGCTATTGTGACTAAATTTCACACCAAATTTACATTGTTGGACATTAAACCACCAACACGCTTACGTAGAGTGCGAACTGAAGAAAATATCGCAGCTGTATCGGCCAGTTTTAATGATGACCATCAATTATCGATTCGTCGCCGTTCGCAGCAATTGGGCCTCTGTTACTCAACAACGTGGAAAATTTTGCGAAAGGATTCAGGTGTGAAGCCTTGCCTTGACTTGCATGGCATGTGGATTCAACAAGACGGTGCCACATGCCACACAGCACGCGCAACAATGGACTTATTGAGAGGCGAGTTCGGTGAACATTTTATTTCACGTTCGGGACCGGTCAATTGGCCGCCTAGATCGTGCGATTTAACGCCTTTAGATTAGTTTTTGTGGGGCTATGTTAAAGCTCATGTCTATATAGACAATCCCGCTTCAATTGACGCATTGGAAGACAACATTGAAGCATTTATTCGTGAGATACCGGCCGAAATGTTGGAAAGAGTATGCCAAAATTGGACTAAGCGGATGGACCATTTGAGGCGCAGTCACGATCAACATTTGCATGAAATAATCTTCAAACATTAAATTATATGGACCGTACTATCGATTCAAATAAAGATTTCATGCATTTTTCTGAATTTTATGTGTTTTTTTTTTGGAAAACTTTCCTATAGCTCATAAAACATCACCCTTTATATGTGACCTTCTCCGAGAGAAGTGACCTAGTGTGTGAAAATTAAGTTTTGAGAAAAAAACGCATTAGGTACCAGAATCCACCGTTTTTGACACAACCCGTTTTTTGAAACACTAGGTCCTTTTTCTCGGAGAAGGTCACATATGCATAAATTTTTTGTGGCATTGTTTTATGTTGTACAATTATTATGTTCAACCACTAAGCTGTTACAACAAACACACTGGGTTTTATGTTTTTTTTAGAGGTATCTACATATTTTTGCTCGTATCTAATCACACTGATTCCCGATTTAGCCCGTTTTTAATACCGTCCTGATGGGAATTATGGCAAATGATATTATTGTAACCTTAGCCAGTTAGCTGGTTTTGTATAGTCGGTCTAGATCAACTATAATTTTCTTACTTGTTTTTAATTTAAATTTATAATATCTAACTTTACATTTTTAATTTTTCAATTTTGTACCCTCCACACGTCAGTGGCAGAGGGTATATATAGGTTTTTCATTCCGTTTGTAACGCATCGAAAAACTAATTTCCAACCCAATAAAGTATATATATTCTTGATCCTTATCACAGCTCGATATAGCGATGTCCGTCTGTCCGTATGTCTGTCTATCTGTTGAAATCACGCTCATACCATGGTTAAGAGACCCTATCTCTCCGGTTCAACTAATTGGACATAGAAAATAAGCATATACTAAATTTGAGTGGCATTGTTATTAATTTTTTTGGCTGCAGATTTCAAAAAGTTCATATCGGGTGCTATATTTATATGGAGATCATATTTGGTAAAGTCACTTATATTTTGAAGGAATATATACAAACCAAATTTGAGAAATATTTTATTTCAACCTATTTTCTTTATATCAGATTTCTAGTCATGAATATGTTCTTCCCAAAATTTAAGTAGAAATTCCAAATTTATTTGTAAAGTTTGGAAAATGCATTTTTTTTAAAGAACATCATATTGATTCATTACAAGAGGTGAAAACCGCATCCAAAGATTATTCCAAATTATTCTCATACAAAGAAGTATTTCAGTTAAAACAACGGTTTATTTGCTGCCATGTATTCAATAGCATTTTCGAGTTTTTTCTTTAACTACTTTTCCAATTCAGAATTTTTATTGTTCGTTACTCAATTGATGAGAATCTTAGTTATTGTTTTACACCCCACAAGGAATACAAGTAGACTTTAATTAATGATAATATTTGCCTTGTGCTTGCACATATCTTTCGCTCTTTTTGTCTTAAAATTCTTTATCATTAAGGGAATATTTCCTTTTTAATGAAAACAAGAAAGCCAACACAGCCCCATGTAGGAATGTCATTAATAGACAATACAATTATTTGCAGCATGTCGAATTAAAACAACATTTGTATGCATTTTTTTTTTTAATACTACTATTTGACTTGTTTCAGTTGGTGAAAGCCAACGTAGAGCCTAGGATACATGTAAACATCATTATCCAAAGGGCATTCATCCTATGTAACATTACTCAACATCACTCATTTACGATAGCTGTATTTTCCAGGATACTAGAATAAAGCAAATGAACTTCCGTTAAATATTCGTAAGAAATCTAGAATGAGTATTACGTGTACTATGCAAGAAAAATTCTTTTCATATTGGTTTAAGGAAAAAGTAAAGTCTTGATAACTATGGAAAATGTTTAAAATATGAAATACCTCTGCTATCCTATGCTGCGAATTGTATCCTGTTGTAGGAACAGAATCACAATAAAGAATATAAGTGTTATTACCCGATGTTTTTTCCTTAGTACTTAATCCAACGGCATCTAATGAAGCCCATATGCATGTATGTCTTACTATTATTATATTATACCAAAAGTACACATAGCAAATGTCCACTGTTCCTTACAAGCTTGGTTAACATTTGTTGTTACAAAAAAATGTTTGAAATATCAGCTATTGCTCCAGCTTTGACTATTGTCATTGCGATTTATATAACAGAAAGCTGTACGAAGTTTTATATTTAAAACCTTTTTATTTTTCTTAAAGCAAAAATTTTTCAGTTAATCCTTCTATTTATACTAGTCAACAACATAGTTAATAAACCAATTAGTAATATGTACGAGCATATATATCATATATATCAAACGGTCTTCGAATATGCTTCTCCCTTGATCCAATGTATACCTATCACTAGAAAGATAGAAAAACATAACAGAGCATGTATTTTAGATCCGGTATTTTAATATTTGATGTTTGTTATTCCAATATTAAATTATATATACGAAAAAAAATATGATAAACAAAAGATTCCAGACAAGTTGAATTGTGGCATACTCTTGCCACTTAGTAGGTATCTGTACTATTACAAATTCTCACAAGGATGGTAAATTTAAATGTCGGTACTAATATGAAAAGCTCAAAATTTAAGCTTTAAGTAGTTTGTAAGTGAGATGATGATAATGATACCACTATGTGGTCAGGGTATAATGATTTTGTGCTGATGTTTGTAACTACCAAAATTGTTTTACCTAGAGCCATATTTTGTTACACCGACTGACTCGGAATCACTTTCTGAGAATCACTCAAAATCACTTTCTGAGCCGATTTAGCTATGTTCGTCCGTCCGTCCGTTAGTCTGCCTGTGTGTCCATGTAAACATTCTAATCCAAACGCAAATATGAAATATATTTTGATGAAAGTTAGTGTGTAAGCTTCTATCGGTATTAGTGAAAATCGGTTCATATGAGAACGACTTAAATTGCCATAATATTATATAGATCTCGATAAAATTGGGTTTGTGCATAATTATTACTCCATTTATCAGCAGTCCAAAATTACCCTATATTGGACAAGTCTTAGTCATAGCTCCCATATGAAGCTGATTCCCCATCTTCACTTAACCCTTTACAGCGCAAGAACGGCAATTTTGGTAGTTTTATTCTTATTAGGTGGAAAATAGGGTGTTAATAATGAAAAAATTAAAAAAAAAATTTTTATTAAAAATTCAAGTCGTATTTTTGTAAAAAAAATAATTTTTTGCAGAAATGCAACATTGCAGAAATAGATCTTAAAAATTTAAATTGAACTTAAGTAATATGAAAATTTTTAAAACAATTATTTTGATTATTGTAACACAAACTATTTCCGCATTTTTCGCACAATATTTGCGTATAACCCTTACAGCCTGGAAATTTGCATCTCATTCGTTTACTGACCCAAACAGGCCAGTGACCGTATTGGTCCAAAGTCACATCTTTCAGGGCAACGTGTTGAACCGGACCTTTCTTCTTCTTATTTTTAAAGAGACACTCAACATCACTTCCGCGCTTTTTACGTTTAATAGTTTTAAATTTGCGTAAAGTCTCAGAAATTCTGCAGAGTTGATGTTTTTGCTTTTACTACCCTTTTCAGCCTGTATTCTCCTACATAAAAGCCATGAATTGCACAGAGTCATGTCTAATAAACGGTAAAAAAATATGCATTTACCAACCAAAACAGAGTCTAAAAGCTCTACTCCAACTGTATGTCGGTTGTATTCTGCTGCTACAAAAGACGTTTAACAGAGATATATTGTTTCCTTGACTTGTCCCACCTTGTGATTACAGATGATGGGTTCTTTGCTTCAAAATTATATACCAGAGTGACGATTTTGTTGTCTCTCGAAGCAACAACTGCTACGTCAATTCTTGCAGTCACCGACTTGTTCTATTGACATACCACGCGATTCTTTTTTTAGAACTTTTTCATCTGGCAGCTTGCAGTTGGGACTACACGCTCTTTTTATAGTCCCCAAAGCCAAAATACCGCGAGTAGAAAGGTGTTCAAGAAGCGGGATCGAGGTGTAATAGTTATCAAAAGAAATGCGGTAGTTCTGATTGGTTGGGATTCACGAGAAAGGCGGACTACTACATTAGATGATGCCCCTAAATCAGGCTCGCCGGTTGCACATCTGTTTTCCTGGCCACTATAGACTTCAAATTTATATCCATATCCAAATACGCCACATATAACAAATAGTTTGAATCCCTGTTTATAAGCTTTATCTGGTAAATACTGTTTCAACACATTTATAGCTTTTGTTGAACACATTTGTTCATCTACTGACAAATGCGCTTCAAATGGAACTTTTTTGAAGTTGTTGCTGATTTTCACTATCAACGGCCGAATTTTAAACAATCGATCGGAATCAACATGATCATATCATAGCATTTTACTATTGTCGTTGAAGTAAAGTAACTGCCTAAGCAATTCAAATCTTTTCGATGACATTGTGTCTCGTACCGGCGCAAAGCATATGTTTTGAGACCAAACATTTTTACATTTGGCATATATACTACCGACATATAATAAACAATACCAATGAATTGCCGTATCTCTTGACTTTTTACATCTACAGGCTTATTCGCATCCTTCTGCACAGAGTATAAATTTGTCTGGTCCCTTATAGGTCGAAAATGTCCTCAGTAAATAAATAGGAAAATACCTCAAATGGGGTATCAAGGCAAGAGGTAATATTTGGATCCATGAAAATATAGTTGGTCCTCATTTAAGCTTAGCCTTTTTGTTTTCCTTGTTGTCTTAGTCCTAGGTCCGCGATTAGTCACCCTTGAAGATGCTTCAGCAGTAATACTAAGAGAAGCGGCAACCAGGCATAAATCTGTTTCGGTACTAGTAGTGAATGCTGTTACTAGATTGTCGGTGGATTCAAGTTCAGTTTTAAAGTCAGGTGATACCCCTAATTCTTCATCAAAGCTTTCATCCTCATTCGCCTCCAAGTTGAACGTTGGATCGGCTGCATCGTCGTTATCAGAAAAATCCAGACCATATTCACTACCTTTTGTAAGTTATGAAACAACTTAATCGGGACTAATACCTATACTAAAAAAAACTAAAATCCCATGCGCATTATGCAAATTTTCAATCTTGAGTTTTAAACTTTTCTAAAATCTGTCAAAAATCTGACTAAAGAATGTTTGTGTAGCTAAAAGCAATTTAAAAAACAATAAAATAAAATAAAAAAACAAGTAAGAAAATTATAGTCGGTCTAGGGTGTTTGGAGTAAAAATTAATCAGTCTTCCTGAAGCAATTAATTAATTATTTGCAATAATCAAAATAGATGATATTGAAGAAACATTAAAAATATTAAATAACTTCCACAAACAAATTCAATTTACCATGGAAACAAAAAATTACCATACTTAGACTGCATAATATTAAGACAAGGAACTCGGCTTAAATTAGATTGATACCAGAAACCTATTGCCTCAGGAAGACTGATTAATTTTTACTCCAAACACCCTAGAAAAATTATAATTAACACGGCTTCAAACTTTATACGTGGAGTTTTAGAAATAAGTGACAAGGATTTTCATCGCAGAAATATGGACATAATAAGAAATATATTAACTATAAATGACTTTCCAATAACAACAATTAATAACTTGATAGGACAATGGAAAAAGAAAAGTAAAGGCAATATTCGAATAGAACAACCTCCAAATATATACAAATCCATGACTTATATACCAGGCCTATCCTAAAGACTTAAAAATTTCAATATTTATAATAAAGAACAATATGAACTAGCGCTTAAGACCGATAATACACTTGACAAACTCTTCAGTAAAACAAAATCAAAATTGGAAAGAAATGACAAATCTAACTTAGTTTATGAGATAAATTGTAAAGGGGACGAATCCAACGTATGCCAAAAGGTATATGTTGGCACGACAAAAACTAAACTTAAAGCTAGACTTGCATCACATAAGTCAGATCAGAAACAAATTGACAAACCTTTATCGCAAAAAACCGCATTAGCAGCCCACTGTACTTTGACTGGTCATAAACCAAACTTTGACGATATAAAGATATTAGTGTGTGAGAGTAACTACAAAAAGAGATATACTCTAGAAATGATACACATTATTGATGTACCGACAGAGAAGAAGCTAAATTACAAAACTGATGCTGACAAATGAGCTCAAGTTTACAGACATACAATTGACAAATATAGATTAAAATCAGATATAAAGTGACAATAAACCAAAGAACAAACAGAAATATTCGCGGAATATTTGTTTTTTAAAAAAGTATGTAATTAAACTTTTTGTGATAAATGTATTATCCGTTTTTATATGTATATTTGTATTTATTGTGTTATTTGTTTTTATACATAATTCATTAAATAGATCCCCTGAAGATGATCGAAGATTTCGATCGAAATATTGGGTTTTAAATAATTTAAAACAATTCTGTTTTATTTAATTTCATTAAAATTTATGACTTCAAGCCGAACTAAAATTAAAATTATCTAACAAAAAAAGGTCAACTATACACACATATTATTAATTAGTAATTTTTATAATTTTTTAAAATAAATAGAAATTCAAATATTTTTTTTAAGTACTTATATATTAATTAAGCCAAAGCAAATAAAAAGGCAGCCAAAAATCATTTTTTTATGGTTACACACAGAAAAAATATTTGCCAACCGAATTGGTCTTAAGTGGAACAACTGTATTTTCGATTGTATCAACAGAAATTTCATATCATCTACAAAATTTTCTATTTTGATAAAATATTTACTGTTAAGGCAATAGAATTGTCATCATCGTGAACCCGAAAATCGGTTATTAGCATTAGCGCAATACGGTTGGTAATAAATTCGGTAGCCACAATGAATCTGTTTTCTGTGTGTACCGATTTTAACCTTATGTTATTTGTTTGAAAGTAAATAGCTAAAATTAAAACTGTTTTTGTAAATTTTAGTTTCCAAATATAAAGTAAGATAAGTTTTGTGTTATTTCGTAACTTCCAAGTTATTAATGTAAGCAATATAAAGTCACTGAGTCGTTTAGAAACTAAAAACAAAATATTTTTAAAAAGGTCAAAATTTTCCAAAAACCTCCTACTCAATAGAGCATAACTCCTGCCCATCAAAACCCATCAAAAAGTCCTACACTTATCTGTAGTCCGAACTCTCCCCTACGCTCCTCTACCCCATTGTATTCCTGCCAGTTTCCGCCCGTGTGCACCAGAACAATTTTTCTGACCCAACGTCAGATATTTTGTGCAAAATTTATGAATACGCAAGTGTTCCACTACCAAAACTACCATATTTTGTTATACGGATCGACCCAGAATGACTTTCTGAGTCGATTTAACGCTGTCCGTCCATCCGCCTGTGTGTTATGAATACAAAAGTGAACCAATGAAAAGAATTGTGGGATTTTTCCAAAGTATCGAGATTTAGTTTCTGCCAAAAAAGAATGCTTACCTTCACAATCTGCTATTAATGTCAATTCAAGTTCAGCAGAAATAAAATTACAAATTAATGCCGAAAATCATCAGATGGTAATTTATTTATGCGCTCCATTGTGCTTAACAAAAATTTCTGGCATCTTAGAGCCGCCAACTAGTAGAGAAACAGATGTATGAAAAAATTAAATTCCTTCTTCAAAAAAGTATTGCAGACCAATAAAATTTGCATTCAAAAAGAAACCAAAGATATCATAACTGAAGTAGTTCAAAAACTAAAAGATCAAATTAATGAACCGATGACCGAGACAGTGCAGTAAAAAATTCAAGAAAAATATCTACAGCTAGGCCTCATAATCGACCAACCAAAACAAGGAGAAGGAAACTCAAATGATGGAAATAATGCAAGGAGATTTTTTTCTATTCAAAAACTGAAGCATCTATCACAGGTGTATATCATGAATTAATAAGACGATTCCAAATCATATTACAAGTTCTAGCATGCAGCAGAAAGATATATCTAAAAAAAGATTGGAGAGTACGCCAATAAAACAGCCATAATTTGTAACGAAAAATACTTTTGGAGTATATGCCATCTACAGTTCATAAAATTTTGTACCATTGGGAACAAACATTTCAAAAAAATATGCTGCGAATAGGAGATCTAAAGAAGCGCAAGAAAAAAGGAATAACGACTTCAGATTCCTTCGGGAGCACAAACAAGACAAGTGTCCAGATGTTGCACTAATGCACTATTTTGTTGTGCTCTTCAGATCCTTTTATGTCCAGCATTCGACAAAAATGGAAAACTACCTCTACTGAATTAGACGAAGAAGCTAAACAACTTCTAGAAGGTGAAAATCAAGGCTATTTAGTAGAAATATTTACTAAAATTGCTTGATTTAAAGTATTTTTTCAGTACACTAACAATAAGTTATACTCTTTTTTATATAGTTAACAATTTTTTTTTTTTTGATTTAAAAATTTATGTATTTTATAAATTTGCAATAAAAATTGATATAGAAATATTTAAAAAGATAATAGAAAAATTTTAAACTAAAGTAAAACCTACGACTTTTTCATTGAAACTTCTCTATCTTGAACCAATATCAGGTGACTTTACATTGGCTGCTTAATAAACTTTATTTTAACTGGGGCTCTTTAAAAAAAAAAAAAATAAATAATAAATAAAAAAAAAAATCAATCTGTGGCCCTTGTGAACATTAGGGCTAAAAATTTACGGTGGCAAAAGTTTGACATTTTCTGAGAAAATTTAACTTTTTAAATTTTTAAAAAGTATTAGTTGTAAAATTAACTGAAAATATAAAACATTATATAAAAAAAAACCTTTCTTAACCTTTTAACACTTCACTTTTGTACTAAAATTCAACTAAAAACAAGTAAGAAAATTATAGTCGGTCTAGACCGACTATACGATACCCTATACCATGCGTTTAGAGACCCTATCTCTCAGGCCCAACTAACTGGATATAGAAAATAATCATAAACCAAATTTGAGTGGGATTTTTATTAATTTTTTCGGCTGCAGATATGAAAAAGTTCATATCGGATGCTATATCTATATGGGGACTAGGCCCAAAAATGGTCCAATCCTGACCATGTTTGGTAAAGTCTCTTATATTTTTCAAAAATATACACAAACAAAATTTGAGAAGAATCTGTGCAATATTTTTGTTTTTTGATAGATTAAAGTGAAGATCGGGAAGCAGCTCTATATGGGGCTTATGACAAAAAGTTGTCCCATAGGGATCATTTTTGGACTACTGATTAATGGATGTAATATATACATACAAACCCAATTTGACTAAGATTTGTATGATAATTTGGATCTTATGTCAATATATGTTGATTTCATAGGGGTCATTTGTATGGGGGCTAGGTCTGAACATGGACCGATTCTCACCAATTTCAACAGCGTTCATCCCATGGCCGATAAAAGATCAAATACCAAATTTCGTCAAAATATATTCATATTTGCGACCTGCAGTTTGATTACAAGCTTTACATGGACACACAGACGGACGGACGGACGGACATCGTTAAATCGAATCAGATAGTGATTCTGATTCGATCGGTATAATTAAAGGTGGGTGTAGGTCAAATATTTTTGGTTGTTACAAACAGCAGCACAAAGTCATTATACCCAAACCACATAGTGGTATAGGGTATAATGAAAATGTATTTTAAACCCTCCATAATTTGTTTTATTATCGGTCGATATTTGCATTTTATGACAAAATTTAAAGGCTAAAGTCCCACCTACCAAAAAAAAGTTGCATATCAAAATTCCAATCCCATCAAAAGTTATGGATTTTTGACAGCCTTCTCGTGACATGGTCCACTGTGCGCCGGTGCATTGTCATGATGGTACAAGATTTTTTTCTTATTTAAGTGGAGTAATTTTTATACCCTATACCACTATGTGGTTTGGGTATAATGACTTTGTGCTGCTGTTTGTAACATCCAAAAATATTTGACCTAGACCCATCTTTAATTATACCGATCGAATCAGAATCACTTTCTGAGTTGATTTAACAATGTCCGTCCGTCCGTCCGTCCGTCCGTCTGTGTGTCCATGTAAAGCTTGTAATCAAACTGCAGGTCGCAAATATGAATATATTTTGATAAAATTTGGTATATAAGCTTTTATCGGCCATGGGATGAACGCTATTGAAATTGGTGAGAATCGGTCCATGTTCAGACCTAGCCCCCATACAAATTACCCATATGAAATCGACATAAATTGCCATAAGATCCAAATTGTCATATAGATCTTACTCAAATTGGGTTTGTATGCCTTCATTACATCCACTAATGAGTAGTCCAAAAATGCTCCCTTTGACCCCATATAGAGCTGCTTCCCGATCTTCACTTAAATCTATTAAAAACAAAAATATTGCACTGATACTTCTCAAATTTTGTTTGTATATATTTTTGCAAAATACAAGAGACTTTACCAAACATGATCAGGATCGGTCCATTTTTGGACCTAGTCCCTTTATAGATATAGCATCCGATATGAACTTTTTCATATCTGCAGCCAAAAAAAAATTAATAAAAATCCCACTCAAATTTGGTTTTTGCTTATTTTCAATGTCCAGTTAGTTGGGCTTAAGAGATAGGGTTTCTAAACGCATGGTATAGGGTATCGTATAGTCGGTCTAGACCGACTATAATTTTCTTACTTGTTTTCATATGTTTTATTCAATCTTTCCAATAACTCAACATATTACTTGCCAGTTATTTTTTTCCTTTCTCCAAGTTAGCACTAAGTATTATACCACGAGCATACCAAAACACTGGCCCATTACCTTTCCAGCAGATTATTGAGTCTTTGGCCATTTTGGTCGGCTTTCGCATCTTTGTAGCCACTCGGCAGACTGCCTAATAATGCGACCACGTCTCATCCATGTAAAAATTTAGTTGAATTTACTTCAAACATCTCTAAAGCATAATCTGAATCATGAACACGTATCAGGTATTGTTCAGCTGCTTAAAATCGCGGCACTCATTTAGCAGAAAGCTTTTTCATATTTAAATGATCATGTAATATATGAATCTCACTCACTTTAATCTTTCCATCATCCAATACAACTTGATGCACTTTTCATATTGGCTCATTTGGACGATCGTCCCTGTCAACCCATTAAAGCGAAGATTCTCTGGATTGGACAGTATGTTTTCTCACCAAAAAATAATATCTAATCGAGGCACGAAAGTGCATCATTTTTATAATGGTTACTTATTTTCTAATTAATGAAATATCATGAAATTTAGACAGTTGGCTCTACTGAATAAAGAAAAAAAAAAAATTGGCAATTATTACGCCATCTATATATGTGGGAACACCCACTTTTTCACTCCATGTAGTTTTAATGAAATTATAAACTTTATTCTTTATAGTGGAAGCATACTTTGTTGACCTAACTAGTAAAATATTCTCAATTTTCGTTCTCAAAATGAACTACGAAATGTATAATTCTGGAAAATCGTTCATGAAGAACAATTAATGGTCTAACAATATTTGAACAACTGTTACAGGCCATTGTCCTGTACGTTAGAATGAGATAATTAAATATTTTTATAGTATGTTGTTATTTTATTCAAATTCCTTTTTCGTTTATTTCGCACCTTTATTTCCTTCAATGTCCTTTGAAATGTTTTTTTTTTGTCAAATATTTGCTTTTAAGCACCAATTTTTCATAATTTAAATATAAATGTATTCCATTATACGATTTAAGGGTTTCCATTAACCGTAGTCCCACCTTGGTGTAGAAAACTAAATTTTTTTTTCAAAAATCTCAAAAATTGTTAATGGTTACCCATTTTTCTCGACTTTTTATTTATCATGTATATGAACCGAAATGGATTACTTTTAAGTTTCAAATCATGCATGGAACGTTGTTTTTCAATAACTTCAATTTGGTATGCTTGGTGTAGTTTTCTACTCGGCATAGGAAAGTTGTATGAAAATAGTACCTTGTACAGCAAGTGTTAAAAGAAAGCAAGAAACCAAACAATAATACGTATTTTGTAAATGGTAGGCCATGTAGTTTTGATGCTGAAGTTGATGCTGGCATTGATTTTGTTGATATTGAGCCTTTGTTTGTCTCAAATGACGAAAGAATTCGGAGCGTAACAGCTATGCAAACAGCAAGACGCACTCGAACCGCTAATGTGTTGAGACTAAGGCCAAGTACTACTAATACTACTTCATCGCGTGTGAATGGTATCAAGGATGCTTTCTTGGTATTTTTTCCAACCGCATATTGAGAAAATCATTTTGGAAAAAGTATGCATTTAGCGGGCTAAAGAATGAAAAACATTAGAAATTCGATGCTTCATGCATACTTGGCTGTTTTACTATTGGCTGGCGTTCACAAGTTGAATGTTATTGAATGTGAATAACGAGGTATTCGATATCACTTTCAGTCCGCCTATTTCCACACAATTTATGTCGAAAAAGTAGTTTGAGTACTTGACCAAAATTATTCGCTTCGGTGATAAAATTAGTCGTCGACAAAACAGATCTGTGGATAAATTTGTTCCAATTCGTCATCTGTGGGATTTGTGATCTGAAATGTTACCAATGCATTTCAACCCTTACGTCACTGTACACGAACAGCTATCTGATTTCCATGGAGGTTGTTTATTTATACAAAGCAAACCACAGAGATATAGTTTGAAATTTTGGGTACTGGTAAGTGCAAAAACCTTCTATGTCTGGAAAATACAAGCATACGTTGGGAAAGCTGTTGAAGCTGCTCCAGAAAAAATCAAGGCCAACAATAAATTATTATTGCTTAAATATGATATTATTTGACCATGAAGGAGTCGTTTAAATGCCTTTGACAGATAAGGTAAAATAACTATAGGACGATATTCAGTGGCCTACTTTTGTATCGTCAGAATTTTAGCTTGTTTCCATCGTTGCAGAAAAGTGACTTTATAGACTGACAGCTCTTAAGTACATCCAATTGATGAACGCATTCAAATTAGAAAAGGGTTTCGGGGGACAATTATTCGTATTGTTATTATAGTATGTGTGATCGGCTTGAGGCATAGGGATATTAATAAAATTCGCGTTAATTTTATTAGGATTTGATGCTGAAACAACTCCAATTTCTCTAATGTTTTCCATTTTTTCTTAGTATCAGTTGATGCGGAAAACTTTTCAGCATAGTATATGGCCTTAGCCCTTCTAATGCATGTATTAACTGTTCTAGCTGTGCAATATAATTTGTGTAGTTCATCTGATTTAAAACGCTTCCATCGGAAAAAAACTTTGTCACGATAATAAATAAGTTTCTGGTTCTGTTGTGAACCAGGGTGTCTGTAGCTTACACACTGTCCTGACTTTGGTTATTACTATAGTATTATATAAAGCTGAGTAATGGTATTCCAAGAAGAATAACTGATCATCTACCGACAACATGAAATAAATGAGGTTCCAATCTATTTGGCAACATGCTTCCTCAAAGTACGGGTTATTAATGTTTGGAAGTCTCTAAATTCTATGTTATGTTGGGAGTTTTTAGCTGTGTGTCGTAAGTCACAAATCTCCCCATATATATAAAAAAAAAAAAAAACTTTTGGAGTCGATACCTAGTAAACTAAGTTGGGTGCTTAAGGCCAAATGAAAATAAACGAAGTATTAACAAGTAAGAGTATTAAATTCGGCTGTGCCGAATCTTTGATACCCTCCACCTCGGTTTGAGTCTTGATAATAAATGTAAATGAAGAAGTAAACAATTTGTTAAACTTAATACCAAATTATTTCAGCAAATTCTTTGGGTTGGTTTTCGTCTTTTCTATTATTTCGGATTTATTTCGGTATTTGCTTTTTGGCCATCGTGGTTGCTGATCGGCATGCATTTAGGGTATATACCTATATGCATGCGTTTCCGGTTATATGACATAACTTCTCGTTTAATTTAATTTTTGCTAAATAAATAGCTCGCTCTAACCTCCACTGCAAAGGTAATGGTTGTGTAGGGTGGCTAGTTATATGCACTAAATCGTGCTAATTGGAGATGGCTGTATAGTTTCTTTTAACTGGCCAAATATTTCTTCATTGCGGCCATATAAGTCGGATGGAGTAACAAAATAATAACCAAAAAAAACTATCTAAATTTTTTTTATTAAAATATTGCCATATTTGGAAAACATAGAGAATAAATTTATAATAATAAATATTCAAATTAGGGATGCCAAACGAAAAAAACCAAATGTCCCAAAAATTTTGAATAAAATAATTTGTTCTCTTTGTTTTCTGAAAAACTGCAAATTTTCATCCAAAAAAAATTGCGAAAATTTATATATCTATAAAAAATAACATTCTCATCAAATTGCGTTTATTTATGTTACAGTTTTTATGTTCGCAATTCTTAAATATTATCTGACGTTTTCTAAAATTCATTGAATTTAAATTAATGTTAATGTTTTCTGTAGTGTGATTCTGTAAATTTCAACGATCCGACAATCGCAAAATATATCGACAGCTATTGTTGTTTGCACTAAGGATTAAGTGATTCACTAAGTACATACATCTTAACGACAGTCGACAAATCTATTTTTCTATTTATTTAAATTGTAAACGAGTGGCATCTCTGTCAAAATAAGCGAAAAACACAAAGAAGAATTGAAAAAACGAATTACTTCGTGTTTGACAGGATGATTTTATGTTTATGTTTAATATCTTTATTTTTTTACTAATATTTCTGTGTATTTATTTGAAAATGAAATAATGAATTGAATATGCTATTTAATTTTTTTTATTTATATAAAAAAGTTTTTTAATTAAAGCAAAATATTTTCACTATTTTTTTCACTATTTTTTTTAGGAAATTTCAACCTAAAAATTTAAGTTTTTATCGATTGAATAAACAACACAAAAACGGTTGTCGTTTAGATAACAGCAACAGCTGACTTTAACAATAGCGAATATCGTTTAAAAATTTTACTGGTAATTTTGCAATTTACTGAATCGCGATACTGAAAAGCTATTAATTTCTCCTGAATGTCAATATTTTTTTAAATGTAAAAATTTTTAAATGTAAACATAGGTATTTGGTGTTTTTTTTTGAAATTTCAATTTGTGTTTAACGAATAAAATTTATATATTAAAGATGCAATTGATGTCTTCTAAATTTAAAATTATAATTTCCGACGTTTTGATATGATTTTCTGAAATTCAATTAATTGTAATTTATAATTGGGAATTTTTAATTCCAGTTTTTAGAATTGATATTTTCTTAAATTTGAATGGAAAATTTAAAAAGTGCAGTTTTGTATTTATGTGAATAATAATGCTTTAGTAATTATAAACAATTTTTAAAAATTAGATGTAATCGCAATCAAATATTTTGTATGTAAAGCAGAATAATAATTCTATATAACTATGTAGAATTGTTTTGAAAGCAAAAAAACTCATTGATGAACTCGGTAACTCTATTTTGTAAAGACAAGAAAAAGTTAATATGCCAAACTTATGTTCATATTTGTAAAAGAATAATGAAAATACATATGAAATAAAAGACCAGCCCGTGTATACTCTTAACATTGTTCTGTATGATATCCAGTTGAAAATATTAACATTCATGTTAAAGAGCTGTACGCAGCTTGTTAAGGAATCTTAACAGAAAATTTTCATATATTTCTTAAAGAAAAAAAAGCACAAAAGTACCTTTCAGTGCAACGCTAGCAATCAGCTGTTTTCTGTCAATTATTAAGAATTATAAAATTGAAAACAAATCAATTCTTCGATTCTGCTTTATTTGGCCTGCTAAACGCTTTTTAAGCTCAGTATCAAAATTACCCATCCGCTTCTTGTTTTTCTTTGTCGAATTTTGTTCGTTTTTTCCATGTTTGCAACTGAAAAATAACTTTTAATTTTTTTAGCATATTACATTTAGTTTATGCTTACCTCTCTTGTCAAAATTCCGTTCAGAAAGAACGAAAAATTTGATATTCCTGCCCAAAGCCTGGGTTGCCTAACTTAATTTACGTCAAAAAAAAGTAGTAAAAACAATACTACTTTTTTAAAAAGCTGCAGACTATCAACAGAAATTTTTTGACAGAAAAATTTCTTAAGCATTTCTGAAGCGTTTTTTTATATGGAGTTTTTGATTCCTTAGCAAGCTGCATACAGGCCTTAAAATAGAAATAACTATTGCAAAGCTAATTAGAACAAACAAAAATTGTGGCGCCATCTACTGTGGCATAGTCACGCTGAGCAAAATGAAGTGTTAATGCAAAAGAAATATATTTTCCTCACAACAAAATATTGCAGAATTTTTTGGAAATAAAATAATATACCGACTTATTTCTAACATGCAGTTGTTATGGATATACATATATAATATATGTATGTTATTTGTATTATTTAATATGTTTGTATAAATTTATAAATAAATTTATACATAAAATTTTTTTTTTGCTATATTTACATTGTTTTTTTTTTTAAATTAACGACTAGGTATTTTAGCATTATTTGGTTTAGATGTTGGTGAATTTTTACTCCCTTTATATTAACTCGTAGTGCCTGCTTGTCGAAAAAATTTTGGATCGATTTTAACCAATAGCCCGTGAGCCATTCGATCTGAAATTTTGCAGGCAGGCTCGTGGTAGTAACAGAAATGATCTAACAAATTTTTAGAGCGATGCCAAAACAATGGAAGCTTTTAAATTTTTTTACCAGAGTTAATAAAAATATGTACAAAGGGTTAGTTTTTATTATATTATTACCACAACGACCACAAAAATAACAAGTCAAGCTATGACAACAACACAACATTTAGAATAACAACAAGAACAATATAGAAACATTATATTTTTCATTTTTTTTTTAAATTTTTCAGAGATTTCCCTGGAACTGTTCCACCGATTTTAATGATTTTTGAAACAGAGATCTTCCCATGAATTTGATGAATCATTCTCACTAAAAATGATCACTGTAGCTGCACTATTCAGGGCGTGATTGTGACAAGAACAGCATAGAAAATTATATTTTTTCAAGACTTTTTTTAGTTCTTCATTCAAATCTCGGGCCCTAATAGACCGATATGGATAATTTTAAACAGCAAACTTTCCAGGATGTTACTGAATCATTGCTCATATCAGCGAGCACCTTAGCTACCCGATTGATGCCGTCATCGTGATTTCCACAGACGGACAGACGGACATCGCTATATCAACTCCGGTTGTTATAAGGATCACAAATATATATATTTTATGGGGTCCAAAAATTTTTTTCTAATTATTACAAACGGAATGACAAACTTATATATACCCTCTGCACACTGGAGTTGAGGGTATAAAAAAGACATTTTGTAGTGCATTTATGACTATTTTGTACTACTTTTGACTTATGTTTTTTTATTGAGTTCAGCTTTTCTATACTAACATAATAAAGAGGCAATGTGTATTTATTTGTTTGTTTGTAGGAGGTAAACTCCGTAACTGCTCATTTGATCTTCCTGAAATTTTGACAGAATCTTACTGCAGACATGGGAAGTGATATAGGCTATAACTTTTTTTTTATATTTTTAGTGGGCTTTTCATATAAAGTGAATTTTTAATATCATAGATATTGAGTACAACGACTGAAATAACTTTGCAAACTTGTATGATGTCACCTATTATTTATGTTAGTAGCCATGCCGAAAATGGTCGGGATCCGATAAGTGGGCGTGGCTCCTCCCATACAAAGCAATTTCTCAATATGATATATCTCGTGTACTACGACATACATAGTTTTGCAAATTTGTCCTAGGTCATCTATTATTAACGAGAGTAGTCAGATCAAGTACGGGCGCAAGTACCGCCCAAACAAAGTAAAGATTTAATATCATATATCTGGTGTACTATAAAAGGGAAATTTTCGACACTCCACAAGAGTCCATCAAATATTAATGTGAGTAGTCTGAAAAATTAGTCGGTATAGGATTAGTAGGCGTGGCACCTCCTATACAAAAAAGTATATTAATTACCAATGTGAGTGGTCATGGAAAATATGGGCGGATCGCCAAATTCAAAAATCGCCAAAACCGAAAATAGTGAAAATCCGCAAAAAACAAAAATTTTCAAAACCAAAAGTCGAAGAAATCAAAAATCGCCAAAATCAAAAATCGCTAAAATAAAAAAATTCCCAAATGATTTAATTTTGAAAATCAATATTTTTCTCATGGGCAGCTATATGTATCTTACTCCAGAGTAGGAACGCCGAAAAATTTGAAAATTTGTACATCGAATGAAAAAACAAAAAATATCAGAAAGCATTAAAATAAAAGAAAAAAAATATGTAAAATAAATAAATTAAAATATTTTAATTGTACAATACAAACTTCGAACGATAAATTGATTATGAAAACCTACATGTCAATTAATCTGGAAAAGTCGTAGCGCAGAACGACAGGGCACTCTAGTATTAAATAATTCTTGAATTCCTTATATTTATTTTTGATTTTATGTTAGTTACTACATTTTAATAAAATTTTTAATCTCAGTATTTACTTTATTTTGACGCTCACAGCGTGAGAAATTCAGAACAAGTTTCAAGGCGAACGTAATTTTAGAGCTACAGAATATGGACTTAAATAAGGTTTCTATATGTTTTTGAAATACATCAGTATTCTAAAGGTCATATCACGCGATGTGTTTTTTTCATATGTACTGTCACTTCTTTTTTATTCATATGTAATTTCGTATGTCTGTCAAAATTATTATTTCACATACGATTCATAATTTTTGCTATCACACATGTATTTTTGTATGACATAACCTCTAAATGTAAACAAAAGTTTATTTAATTTGTGGATTTACAAAAATTTATTTTTAAAAATAAAGTTTTATATTTTACATATTTTTTAATTGTTAATTAATATTAAGCAATTTATTTTTCTTTCAATATTTATCTTTATAATTTACTATGTTTTTCTTTTGCCACAAGCAGTGTTGTATTTTCATATGTTTGTCATGCCAAAATAGAACCTGTTGTAATTGAAAAATGTACATGTGACTTTTCTCATGTATTGTACATAAACAATGTTTCAATTGTATCACAATGTATACAAATTTTATTGTGGGAAAATTTGACAGTCCATATGTAAAAAGCACATCGCGTGATAGTACCTTAACTAAAAAAGATCTTGCTCCGGCCATATATAATAATTTAGAATAACAGGTAATTAATAATACATTTGAAAGTTTTATTTATTATTTATTAATCTATGGAATTAATCCTTACAGACTATTTAAAAAAACATTTTAAAAATTGGCGAACATATTTCTTAAACCAAAACACTAAAAACACCTTACCTAAAAGCAAAAATTTAAATTAAAATTTATTTTCCGTGCTGGGATTTATACATTTTGTTTTATTAAATTGTCTGCGAAAAAATTATTTCCTTGTGTTGTATTTTTTTTTTAGAAACTCTTCTTAAATTATTTCACATAAATTTCAAACGTTTCATTACATTTCGTTTTATGAAATGAGACCATAACAAAGCCCAATGACTGAAGCACCAGCTTTAAACAAAAGACTTATATTGTGGTAGGAAGGTGAGACGGTATTTGCAAAAAAAAAAAAAAAAAATAATGAATAAATGAAATAAAAACAAAAATTAACAACCCCAAACAATTCAAGGCGAAACAGAAAATAAGCAAAAAGAAGCCATTGCCAGGGCCATTTGTTATACACACATACAATACGAGTTCGTATAAGGAGTGTAGTAAATGTGTAAAGCTACAACAAATAATTGAGCTGAGAGAAGAAAAAAAATATAAAAATGTAATCAATAAAAAACGTACACGCAATCTACAAAGAAATATTGATATAAAATGTAAACATGTCAACTAAAAATCCACTAACTTATAATTGAATTTTATGAAGAGGGCCAGAAAATGTGAAAGTATTCTCGAATTAAACAAAGCTCCAATTTATTAAGTATCTACTAAATTGCGTTATAAAATAACCAAGTAATTCGTCAGTGCGAAATAATAAGGACAGCGTGTCAATTCGATAAAAAAATAAAATCAAAGTTATTGAAAGCATTCTTTTGTACGTGAAATGGTAAATAAAAGTGTTATTAGTAGAAATTAAAATTAATATATATTTATATATATATCTACACTCTATGACTAGACAAAATATTAAAGATTTGCTTAACGCAGGAAATTATTATAGAAAGGCATCAGAGATACTCAAGGTTTCAAAAACAATGGTAGCAATCGCTGTTAAATGAGAACCGTAAATGGAAACACGCAGTAAAAAACAAAAAATTACACTTCCAGTGAAAAGAAGCATTGTGCGCTATGTAACAAAAAATTCAATTCCCTCTTCCAATCAGATTAAGAACGACTTAAAGCTCAAAGCCCTAGAAAAGATTATGATTTGCTGAATAGCATCTCAACTCGCCTAACGAAAAATGGCGTAACATTCTTTGGTCTATCGACACCAACATTAATTTGTATAACTCAGATCGCGATGTTCGTCACATAAGACCTGATAACCCCAAGTTTATTGTCACTATAATTAAACATGATGATACCATCATCATGGTATAAGGTGCATTTTAATACAATGGTGTGGGACCGCTACATCGTACACAGTGCACTATGAATGAAACAGATTATGTTGAAATTCCTGAAATTAATATGTTGCCGCACTTAATTTTTTTGAAAACGACAGCAACATATAACAATAATAACAAGTAAGAAAATTATAGTCGGTCTAGACCGACTATACGATACCCTATACCATGCGTTTAGAGACCCTATCTTTTAAGGCCAACTAACTAATAGAAAATAAGCATAAACCAAATTTGAATGGGATTTTTATTAATTTTTTTGGCCGCAGATATGAAAAAGTTCATATCGGATGCTATATCCATATGGGGACTAGGCCCAAAAATGGACCGATCCTGACCATGTTTGGAAAAGTCTCTTGTATTTTGCAAAATATATACAAACAAAATTTGAGAAGAATCAGTGCAATATTTTTGGTTTTTCATAGATTTAAGTGTTAAGTGAAGATCGGGAAGCAGCTCTATGTGGGGCCTATGACTAAGAGTTGTCCCATAGGGATCGTTTTTGGACTACTAATTAACGGATGTAATAAACGCAGACAAACCCAATTTGAGTAAGATCTATATGGTGATATGGATCTTATGGCAATTTATGGGGGCTAGGTCTGAACGTGGACCGATTCTCACCAATTTCAATAGCGTTCATCCCATAGCCGATAAAGGCATATATACCAATTTTCATCAAAAGATATTCTTATTTGCGACCTGCAGTTTGATTACAAGGTTTACATGGACACACAGACGGACGGACGGACGGACGGACATCGTTAAATTGAATCAGTTAGTGATTCTGATTCGATCGGTATAATAAAAGATGGGTCTAGGTCAAATATTTTTGGTAGTTACAAACAGAAGCACAAAGTCATTATACCCAAACCACATAGTTGTATAGGGTATAAAAACAGCTGTTTATATACAAATGCGTTTTTTTCAGTAGTGCCAATTATTATTATTTTTTACTTTAAAAATAGAAGAACATGCATGTTTCTATATATACTTGACTTAAATATACAACTACTTATTTATAATGCATTATTATAAAGTAAAAATAAATATGTTAGTTTTTATGTATTGTCGATCTTGTGTTGTAATAATAATTAGTTACATTGCATAAAGTATTATCTTTTCTAGTATTAGAAAATTATACATGATCTCGAACCGAACTATAAATAACTAATTATTATTACAACACAAGATCGACAATACATAAAAACTAACATACAAAACATACGGTCCAATGCAATTGTGATAAATCTGTTAAGATTTCACATGCCATTACAGTTCCCGTCTATGGGTCTGTTGGCAAAACAAAAAGAGCTTTTTTCACATTACGAGATTTGTAATTGATCAAAGCGATGTTAATGTAGAGAAAGCTATAAATTGGAAAAAACTCTGCTTGTTCGTTCTAACTCTCGTATGAAAAGAAAAGAAAAAACATTTCTCATGTTCTTTTCTTTCTAATGTTGAGTTAAATAGTTGATTAAGCATGAGTTGAAGCAATAGGCAGAAGGATGCTGAAGATGAACAAGTCGCTTTGTTCGAAAGTAGCTACTCCATCTAGCGCTGTCTTCAATTTTTTCCAAATTTTCTCTTACATTGCATAAAGTATTATCTTTTATAGTATTAGAAAATTATACATGATCTCGAACCGAACTATAAATAACTAATTATTAGTAAAAATAAATAAATAAATTTATTTAACCCCTTTTGCTTTTTAATGGAATTATATAATTTTATTTTTGATTTTTTTTAACAAAATAAAATATTTCGTAGCACTAATTTCTTTTACATATTTTGTTATATTGTCAACACTATTTTTGTCTTGTAGCCAACAAAAACAGAAGTTATCCTAAGTTGGCTACAGCGAAAAAAGTACTCGTGTAGCCGAGCAACTGTGTTGGTTTCAAAATAGCCGCTGCTATGTGTTTAATGCATAACGATTATGCATGAAACACATAGACGACGGCGACTACACAACTACAGCCTATCAAAAGTAAAATAGATATTTTTATATGAAACCGATTATTTTGATACCCACACGGCTACACGACAACTTTAGTCGCTGTAGTCAACTTAGGATAAATAATATTTTTGTTGGCTACAGAACAAAAATAGTGTTGACAATATAACAAAATATGTAATAGAAATTTGTGCTATGAAATATTTTTTTTTTTTAAAAAAAATCAAAAAATTAATTTACTAACTAACTAACTAAAATAAATAAATTAATTTATTTATTTATTTTTACGTTATAATAATGCATTATAAATAAGTAAGGCATTATTTACACAGCGATTTTTGAAGACGTCGTTTTTCGACCCTATACCACTATGTGGTTTGGGTATAATGACTTTGTGCTGCTGTTTGTAACAACCAAAAATATTTGACCTACACCCATCTTTAATTATACCGATCGAATCAGAATCACCATCTGATTCGATTTAACGATGTCCGTCCGTCCGTCCGTCCGTCCGTCCGTCCGTCCGTCCGTCCGTCCGTCTGTGTGTCCATGTAAAGCTTGTAATCAAACTGCAGGTAGCAAATATGAATATATTTTGATGAAATTTGGTATTTGATCTTCTATCGGCCATGGGATGAACGCTGTTGAAATTGGTGAGAATCGGTCCATGTTCAGACCTAGC
Source organism: Cordilura impudica (assembly GCA_963682025.1). NCBI lineage: Eukaryota > Metazoa > Arthropoda > Insecta > Diptera > Scathophagidae > Cordilura > Cordilura impudica. The sequence continues at coordinate 65,762,038 of OY821521.1, forward strand.
CCCCATACAAATGACCCCTATGAAATCGACTTAAATTGCTATAAGATCCAAATTATCATACAAATCTTAGTCAAATTGGGTTTGTATGTATATATTACATCCATTAATCAGTAGTGCAAAAATGATCCCTATTGGACAACTCTAAGTCATAGGCCCCATATAGAACTGCTTCCCGATCTTCACTTAAATCTATCAAAAAACAAAAATATTGCACTGATTCTTCTCAAATTTTGCTTGTATATATTTTTGCAAAATACAAGAGACTTTACCAAACATGGTCAGGGTCGGTCCATTTTTGGGCCTAGTCCCCATATAGATATAGCATCCGATATGAACTTTTTCATATCTGCAGCTAAAAAAATTAATACAAATCCCACTCAAATTTGGTTTATACTTATTTACTATATCCAGTTAGTTGGGCCTGAGAGATAGGGTCTCTAAACGCATGGTATAGGGTATCGTATAGTCGGTCTAGACCGACTATAATTTTCTTACTTGTTTTGTTTGTAGGCGTAGAGAAGCAAGAGGGGTAAGACACGATTTTTGTTTTTGAAGAATTTTTTCATATTTCTCTTTACACTCTTTCTTTTTTCTTGTTACGTTTTATTCTTTTTCGTACTTTGAAGTGGCCACTTCAGTGAGGTCAAGAATCGCTTACATTTTTATTTATTTTTTATTTAATATTTATGCATAATTTCTTTAAACTGAATATGTTTTAACTTAAAACTTTTAAATATTGATACTTTCTGCTATTTGATTAAATATTTTAAACACTCTACTCTTAAAAATTTAAATATTAAAGAGGTTATTGTAAATTATTATATATATAAATTATTAAGTATAAAAAGATTTAATCTTATAATGAAATAATGTAAACAATATTTAACAAATAAATAATATGAATTGAAAAATAAAAAAGATAATTTGAATTTATATTAATTCATATACTTTTTATATTTTTCTAAATGCAAAAATAAACTAAAGCAGATTTAAAAAAAATACATGAAACTAAAAATTATCGTATGAATGCAATATGTTTTTGGTAGCAGCTTCAGTAGAGAATTAAGAAAAACGATGTCGTCAAAAAGCGTCGTGTGAATTGGGCCTAATTGTATATATAAGTCAAATTATGCAGAATCATTTTAATAAAAAAAAAAAAAAAATATATATAATTGGCACTACTGAAATGAAAATACATAAAAAATGTATAAAAACAGCTGTTTATATTATTTTTATATGTTGCTTTCATTTAAAAAAAAATTAGGTAGCTGACTACACGACTACAATTGCAGCCAGCGGCACTTGTAGTCGTATTGTCGTGTAGCCACAGTCGTCTATGTGTTTCATGCATTAGCTTCAAAAGTAGTTTGCGCACAATATCAGTTGAACTGTTGCTTCGAATGTATTAAAATTGCGGTCAATATGACTACTGGATTTTGTTTGTGAAATTATATCTCATTCGTTCACTTTTGATAAACTTATGTCTTATTTATTGATTCCCCCTTAAAGTTTTAGAATTTTACTAGCTATTTTTACCCGGTCTTACCCGGGATCCAAAGGCCTTTGACTCAAAAAATGGTTCACAATGCTTACCAAGTGCTGAGTATTTAGTCCCCCATGAACAAATTCCCCAAAAATTAAACTTCCTCCAAAAATTTGTAAATTCAGGGCCAAATAACCGCATTCGATGTCGAGTAAAATCAATCGAAATTCCACATTTTGGTTTATTATTTGTGGCAGACGGGCAAACGCTCGACCACGATTCGTTTTTCTTCTTAATCAGAGGCCATAATTCTTCAACTTTGAAAAAGAAAAATTATTCTCAGCATTTTATTTTGGGAAATAAAAAAATGTTTTCGATCGAAAAATTTCGATAACGAATGCGGCGATTTGACTCCAGTTCATATTTCAATTTAAAATTGTTTCTTTTGAATTTTTAAATTAGAAGTTTTTTTATAAGAAGCTACAACAAAAATGCTTAAAACTAAGCCGCGAAACCGCTTTAAGTTTTTTTGAAGTTTATTTATTTTGTAAACATGAAATATAACGGAAACGGTTAAAAATTAAAGGAATCTGAACTTTTAAAAATTGAATTACTTCATTCAATAAGTGATCGTCATTGAGCAGAGATGTCAAATTTATTGAAGTTTCAAAAATGGAAAATAGATACGACGTTTAAAATTGTGCCCCAATATTGCTTTAAGCAACTCCTTATAGTATATGTGTGGCCTATTTGGAGCAACAGGTAATTATTGGACATACGTAGATAATATATATCAAAAGACGTTTCACTGAGTTGTGTTCCACGAGCGTGTTGCATTCGCGTTCGCGCGTTTGGCAGCTTCACCGATGCTGCCGCGCAGTTATCGTCAACTTATTTTTTTCGCCAAAATATATTTTTCAGATCATTTCGATATTTTAGCTGAGCTGTGTTCCGCGAGCGCGTCGTGTCTGCGTCCGCGTGCCGCAATGATGCGATTGAAAAGAATACTGATTTTAAATGCGTTTATTGCAGGACAGATATTGAGAGCAGTATGCAAATTTTCACTTATATAAAAATTTATAAAATTCATTAAATAAAAATATGTAAAAATTTAGGAATGAATTTGGGGAGTAAGTTAATTTTTTTATTTCGTTTTTGGGAAAATTGGGCAATTTCTTAATTTCTTTTCGTGAAGTTATTCCACGTTGTTGTGTACCAAATTTAAGATAAATCCATTGAAAAATAAAAATTTGTATAGCGAAGAAATATACAAAACAACAGAAAATGAATGTTATATTCAAAGTGGGCGTAAAATTAGGCGTGGCCCGTAAAAATCATATGACGACCTTCCCTAGAGTATGTACTAAGTTTCGGAGAAAGCCGTTAAAAAATAAAAATTTTTATAGCGAACAAATATACCAAAAAACAGAAAATTTATTGTATAGAAAAAATGGGCGTAAACGTAGGCGTGGCTGATGAGAGGCATACCATGAGCTTCCCTGGAGTACAGAGTTTGTGAGAACCAAATTTTAGAGACATCCGTTGAAAAATAAAAATTTGTATAACGGTCAAACAAACAAACAAACAGAAAATTAATTTTATATATATATAGATTAAAGGACACGAGCATTTTCGTATGATCGTAAATATTTATTGGATGTATATTAATAAATTAAAGGCCATTATTACAACTTCTTTTTAAAGTAAATGTTAGTTAAAGGTAACTTTAGCTAAAGTGAGCAAAAAAGTTACCATTAACTTCTTTTCGTTATTACAACTTCCCAGTAAAATAAAATTAATATTTTTGATATTGTGGAAACACCAAAGGCAACGCCGATTACTTTTGACCAAATGAATAAAATAAAAATGAGATACGTAGTAGCAACGTTCCTTTATTTGTTCGCAAGCAATAGAATAAAAACTAAAAACCTTTATTATAAGTTGCATAATTGTTGTAAATATTTAATAAAACTTTTTAAAACATATACAAGCATATATTTAAGTATATGTAAATAAATTTATTTCCAAAACTAAATTGGTGTGAATTTATTCTTCATAGATCAGAAAATGTGGCAACATTAAGTCCATAAACCTCACGTTAAAAGTTAAAGGCAACAATATCTGCCCTTTAGCTTATGGGCCGCTTTTAGCTTAAAGTATAGTTGTAATAATGAAAAACTAATAATCTGCCCGATAATATCCTAACTTTAGCAATTGGCAAATTGTATAATATATTTAAAAAAAAAAAAACTGCTGTTTTTAAACTCTTTCTTTTAACGTATACTCTCCGTCTGTCTGTCTGCCATGGGTGGACCCCATTCCCCCTTATCCAATTGATATGAAACTTGGCCCATAGTCTTCCCGTGACTACAGATTAATTTTGGGGTAGTCACGCGCAGTCACGCGTGGTCACGCGCAGTCACGGAGTGATCTAAATGTCATTTCCCCTCATCCGATCGATCTCAAACATGGTCCATACGCTTGCTGTGAAGAAAAGATTAACTTTGACTTAGTCATGCATAGTCACGCACAGTCACGGAGTGATCTAAAAGTCATTCCCCTCATCCGATCGATATGAAACTTGGTCCATACACCTGCTGTGAAAAAAGATTAACTTTGACTTAGTCACGCGCAGTCACGCGTGGTCACGCACAATCACGGAGTGATCTAAATGTCATTTCCCCCATCCGACCGATCTGAAACTTGGTCGATATACTTGCTGTAAAGAAAGATCAACTTCGACATGGTCACGTACAGTCACGGAGAGATTAAAACCCCACTTCCCCTCGTCCGATGGATCTGAAACTTTGTCCATAGACTTTTTGTGACCAAGGTCATATTTCGCTAACAATAAATAAAGCTACTGGTATACTTGGATTCATTAAACGGTGGGCTAAAGAGTTTTCGGATCCGTATACGACAAAACAATTGTTTACTACCTTGGTAAGGCCAATACTCGAATATGGGTCTGTAGTCTGCGATCCGCAATATCATATACATTCGAATAAAATTGAATCAGTTCAAAAACAATTTTTGTTATTTTGTCTTCGTGGTTTGGGCTGGGATCCTAATATGAGGTTGCCATCTTATGAAAATCGTCTGGCTCTAATTAAGCTTCCTACATTGAAAAGTCGCAGACATATGCTAAATGTTACTTTCCTGTTAAAACTGTTAAATGGTAGTCTTAAATCTGAATGTCCAAACTACATATGTTTGATCACTACAAATGAAGTTAATTTTTATCTCGTGTATTTACCTACATAATTGTATTACTAAAATAATTCAATATAATTTACTTAAGCCACTAAATGGCATGTTGGAAACCCTTTAATGAACTCTCTATAAACTTTCCAATAAATTTATCTATTGCTTCGGCTTTTAACCGAAGTAGTTAGCACCATAAGCATCTAACATTTAACGTTTAAAAAAGACTTGTATTCTGGTAACCAGAGCGATCAATTGATCCAAAGCAAGTGCAATTGTACTATTTGAAATTGTTCTTAAATTTAATTAGTTTACCCTAGAAATTATATCTAAATATAAATCTAAAAATAAACTTTGAGTGAAATTATAACGTTTATGAAAATCCTCCCTCTTTTCATTTGTGTCGCAAACTAAGAAAACAAGGATATCTATACATCCTGTTGATCACAACAGTAGCCTAATTTCGCAGCAAATTAGTTCACTGAATTTCTTATCAACAAAATAAATATAAATATTCCTTTTCGATCATCAAGAAATTATAACTTTCTAACTATCAAATATTATTGTACAAACTATGCTAATTTTAATCCACTTCGTAGAATTTGTGATGAGTTTAATATGCTGTATCAGTTTATTGATTTTAATAAAAGTTTGGATATTGTGAGAAGAGATATATTATTACACTTAAATGCATTAACTTAACTGAATTAAATAAATGTTATATATAAATTTTGTTAAATGTTTAATTATATATATAAATTATAATATAAATGTATACTTTAAGTAGTCCGTAAGGATGATTCCATAGACTGAATAAATAAATAAATAAATAAATAAATAAATATGATTAATTTTGAGATAGTCACACACAGTCACGCACAGTCACGGAGTGATCTAAAAGTCATTTCCCCCTTCCGATCGATTTAAATCTTGGTCCACACACTTGCTGTGAAAAGAAGAATAACTTTGACTTAGTCACGCGCAGTCACGCGTGGTCACGCACAGTCACGGAGTGATCTAAATGTCATTTACCCTCATCCGACCGATCTGAAACTTGGTTGATATACTTGCTGTAAAGAAAGTTCAACTTCGACATAGTCACGCACAGTCACGGAGAGATTAAAACCCCACTTCCCCTTATCCGATGGATCTGAAACTTTGTCCATGGACTTGTTGTGACCAAAGATTAATTTTGTGATAGTCACACACAGTCACGCACAGTCACGGAGATATTCAAAACTCATATGCATAAGGAAAGAAAGAGTTTTAATAGAAACAATGTTTTTATGGGTTTGATTATTTTGGTACATTTTTACTCCTAAGATATTAGATAGAGCATTTTATATGATCGTGCATGTCTTATGCTCTATTGGATAATGTATAACAATTCGAATAGCTATTACTTAATGTCCAATTTATTTCTTTGGATCAAATACGAAAAATCTAAAAAAAAATTGCCGTTTTACCCCCTAAATATGAAACGGGGCAGCTAAAAAAAAACGGATCATTTATTTTCTCGCGGTCTATAATATATCCTAATTTCATAGTCATTGCCGGGTACCCCCGTGATAACTTCCTAGTTAGTAAGCTAGAATATTCATGCCAAATTTTTATAGAAATTCATAGAGGTTAGGCCGAAAAACATATTTTTTTTTTTGGTTATAAAAATAAGAATACAAGCTTTTTCGGCCGTAACATTTCTGGATTCTACCGTGTCGAAAATATAAAAAAGTAGACTTGGAACCAAACCTTTAGTGTAAGTCTTACCTTAGTAGCTCTTGTAATTGCGGAGTAATCGTTACACACAAATGCCTTAAATATGTTATATCAAAAAATAAACACTGGAATGGATGGATGATTTAAAAATTTTAAAACTCTAGTCGGTTCTGTCCATTTCGTTACTACTTTTCAATGTCAATGAGACTACACTCATGCAATAAATCAACCACTTAAAAATCACAAAATTTTTATAACACTTAAGGGTATGTTGGTGTAGGTTAAAGTAAATTTTTAAACAGAAAGTCCATGTATCAACCACTTACCGTTAGTTAGATAATAAAATCCGTAAAGGTATTAATGCGGCACCTTGCTACGTTTAAATGTATGTTTGTTTTTGATAGCTATTTGCTAAATTCAATAAATGTTCATGTTATTTTTTCTTTTTTCTTTGTAGCTCCTGCCACTATAACTTTCAAAAGGAAGTAGTAATTTTTTTTTTTGTAGTTTGGGTAATAATTTGTTTTGGTTTTTTGTAGAAGAAGCGTGCCAAATTACTCTCTGGCAAAGAGAATTGGGCAATAACAACACAAGATTACTCTCCAGATTTGGTGTGCTCACCTTCGAACAATAGAACAGCTGTAAAAATTGGAGCATGGACAGAAAAACCCCAAGCTTTTTTTTATACAGCTTAAGGATTACAAGACAATTTTTTATGTGTTTACACAATTTTTTATATATTTTTTTATATTAAGATGATTCTGGTTTTTTTATATAACTATAAAACATTCTTTTTGTTATAGCTTCAAAACGCTGTTTTAAATAGAAACAATTTTTATTTTGGTTTTATGTTTAAATATTTTTAATAAAAATTAGCACCGCACCCAGATCTAAAGATTTGTTGGTAGCGCGTTTAAAGGATTTTTTAGGGTTTTACACAGTCATCTTTGGTTTAAGGTTGTAGTAATTTGTTGTGATATAACTTCATTGTAGTTAATTTTTTTTGGAATTTTTGTTGAATATCTGAACTCTATGCGTGACAAAAATTTTATATATATTTTATTTAAAAATATAAATTTAGTATGACTTTCACACAAATTTCTGAAGCGAAAAAAAACACTTTCTTTTTTTTTATTTAAAAAAATATTATACCGTTTTTCCGTTTCCGACAACAAACTCTCTTGCAGTTCAAGTATGAACTGATTTGATAGGAAAATAATATTTGACAGTTTGTTTCTGCTGCTCTCTATGTTGCTCAATACATACATACACACACCAATTCAACGTGTCAGGAAATGTAAACAAAGTGTTACCATACTATTGGCGCTATGTAAAGCACTATTTATTTTGTTTATTATTGGTTTGTGTACTTTCTATTATGCCCCCTTTGTTCCAGATGTTTCGTCGTTGTTTTAAATTAAAGCTAAACAACTTTTTAGGGGTTGTTGTTTTTGTTAAATAAATTTTTTTATAACTTTAGCTAGGTTTCCTTTTAGTACTTTTATAGTACTTACAATACACTATATACGGAGACGTTATTTAAAAAGTTGAATAAAAGCTTTACTCAGGGTTATACAAATTGATGAGGATGTGGGAGCTTTTAATATAGTTTGTAAAAATTGTATGCAGATGGTTGTATTTAATATGTCATCATGTTTTAAAAATTCCCATATCTTACAAAATGTACAATAAAGCTCTTCTTTAGGATATGAAACTTGAAAAAACTTTAGGAACTTTTTTAGTTTTTACGAAGTGTTATGAGATGGTGCTCTTAAATTTATGTAAATGCTTAGGAAAACGCCTTAATCATTTACCACTTAAATTTTGTCTGTAAGCTTAATAGTATTTTTAAGTCATTTTGACTGGTTATCAGGATATCGTGGCATTTACAACAATTTTAAAACGTTCTGATGGCAGTTATTTGTATGGGGGCTAGATCTGAACATACACCGATTTTCAATAATTTCATTAGTGTTCATTCTATGGTTGTAAGAAGGTTATCTATAATATTAATAGGCAAGGCGAGTTCTTGTTAATCCTATTTTGACCACATTTGAAAGATATTTCTTTTTAGCTGTCCACCAGATTCACAGATTTTAAAATTAAAAAATCTTTTTTTGGAGTAAACTGCATTTAAAGTTGCTACTAACACGTACATAAAATTATACAATGCTGTATGTCTGTTTATTAAATTTGTTAATGTGTTTATAATAAAAATGAGTTAGTTTCTTGTGTGTTAATTTTTGAATTGGCTATAATTGATAAGGACACCTTTAGGTTTTTATTTAAAAAAAAAAAATTGAATTTCTTAGAATTTTCACTCGAATTTCGAGAGCTGGAATCTGCTAGTAGACTTAATTTAATCAAAATATATTCATATTTGCGACCTGTTGTGTGTTTACAATGTTTACATGGACATTAGGGTGGCCTTTAATAATAAAAGTATTCAAACTCTCGGTCTCACCCCCTGGAAATATTCGAATAGCAAAAAAAAAAACTGAGAAATACAAAGTTTTGGGCCAATCAAAAAACATTTGGTCGTGCCTCAACGCGATTCAAAATTTCCAGTGTGTTTATGTGGGAAAAAAATGATTTTTTTCAGATTTTACGAAAATTTCGTTCCAAAATCCAAATTTTCCGAAAAATTGTTACATAATTCGGGATCAGTAATAAAATATTCTATCAAAAAGCTATAAGACTTCAAAATCGAATAAAACCTCGCCATGAAATAGCAAATGCCCCAGACCACTTTTGTGCTAAAATAACTAGTTCATGAAATTTAATGGCATTTTTTTCAACTTTCAGAAATTGATTAAAGCCATTATTTCTTTTTGGTGTTTATACTTATAAATACCCAGGTAAGAGGTATTGTTTTATTACCACGTTGTTAACCTATTGCGCATTGAGACCGAATATGGGAAATTTTTTTGATAAAATTTTGAAAACTCCTTTTTCAAGGTTTAAAAAATTTTCTTAAAAAAAATTTAAAAAACTGGATCTAAAACTTTAAGTTTTTTTGTTAACTACATACAGATTAACTGTGTGAATTTTTAAGTAAATCTTTATGCCAGGATTTTTTGTGGCAAGGATTTTATTTTTGCGAATTTGGAGAAAAGTGGGATTTTTGTAAAATATTCTGTAAATGTACTCTTTCTAAATACTTTGTATCTGTAATGTATAACTGTATCGTATTTATACCTATTTCATTTAAATCTAAGTTTGTTTGATATTATTTGTAAAATGTCATAGCAATTGAAAAATATATATTCAGTTTGATTTGAGCAATAAAAGAATTAACAATAATCATTACAAATTCAGGTGTGGGGTAAAAAAAAAAAAATGGATTTAAGACCCAACCGCCGGACGATTGCAGATGCATTAAATTTAGCTGGAATATCTTTTCCTGAAAATGCAACAATATCTCAATTAAGATCTTTGTATAATGGATTGCCTCAATTCCAAAATTCAAACAATGATGCTGTTCAAACTTTAGATGAATTAAATACTTCTGTCGATAGTGTGTTTCCTGCCGAAAATAATACTCCTTTTGCTGCTGCTTGTGTAAACGATTGTGCTGTTAATGATGCCTTAATGTCTGATGTTCCTAACTCTTCTGCCTTGCCAGTTTCAAATGGTATTTTATCCGATAATGGACCTTCAACTGCAAATGTAACTGCTGTAAATGATACCGGACTTCCTGCTTCAAATAATGAAGATCCTATTGATGAGGAACAGCAGTTGGAGAAAGAACTGAAAATTCTCCATATGCGGTGTGAAATTAAAAAATTACAAACACAACTTCAATCTTTAGAAAGTAATTCGTATCTAACTCCTGTCAATCGGCGTATTAATTATAAAGAACTTGATGTAGTTGTTCAAAAATTCAGTGGTGATGATCACCAAGATGTTTTGAAATGGTTTAGTTATTTCGAAGATTATACTCAAATGTCTGGATATAATGAACACGAACTTTTATTGGGATTAAAATGGTTATTGTGTGGTACTGCCCGTCAATATATTCAAAATATTAACATTACCAAATATGATGTTATGAAGAATTTGCTTATCAAAACCTTTAAAAGAACCTTAACTTGCGAAGAAGTGTATCGAAAGTTGCGTGCACGCACTTTAAAACCAAATGAATCTTGTCTAAGCTACGTGATTGCTATGCAAACAATTGCTGCTCAAACTAATATTGATGAAAATGAATTATTAGACATTATAATGGATGGATTTCAAGATAAATCAAATAATATGTCATTATTATATAGTGTTTCATCAATTGACAAACTTATTGAACATTTGGATCGTTATGAAAAACGCCGAGTTCGAAAACAGGATGCAGCCTTGAAAATTAAGTCTAACTCTATGTCGGATGTGAGATGTTTCAATTGTTCTCAATTTGGACATTTTCAAAGTGCTTGTCCAAAACCTACTCGTCCTCCTGGTTCATGCTTTACCTGTCATCAAATAGGTCATTTTAATAAAGATTGCCCAACTCGTAAAAGATCTACAACAGTTGCATCAGTTTGTCAAGAACCGGAAATTTTGACTGAGAATATTTATGTTAATCCAATTCAAATTCCAATTCAATATAAACGAATGCACTAATTATTTGGATTTTAATTCTCTTATTGATTCTGGCAGTCCAATTAATTTTATTAAGAAATCATTAATACCTTCAAACTTTGGAATATCAAAAGAGTTAAAGGTAACAAATCTTGTTGGTCTTGGAAATTTTAAATTACATATGTATGGACAAGTATCATGTTTGATTAAATATCGCAACATAATTAAACATGAACAATTAGTTGTAGTTCCAGATAATTATATGACAACTTCAATGATATTGGGTAGACATTTTATGAATACATTTAATATACATTTGTGTTATATCAATTCAAATAATTCGAGTGCATATCGTTTAATTGAAGATAAATTTAAGCAGGTTGGTAGGGATTGTGATTGTCTCACGTTATATAAAAGTAAATCAGAGAAAGGTGACTCAGCTTTAAATCCTCATATGGAAACACCTAATTTAAATATTTCGCCTTTGCTTAAAAATAGTGAAATAAACTTGACTAAAAATGTCATTATAAAATCCTATATTTATCCAAAAAATCTTAAGAAAACGTCGTTTAATTACAAAATGAAGATACGTTTATCTGATGATGTACCTGTCCATTGCTCTCCGCGCCGATTATCTTATCATGATCGAGGAGAAGTACAAAAAATTATTGATGACTTGTTAGAGAGAAAAGTTATTCAACCTAGTAATTCACCATATGCATCAGCTATTGTTTTAGTTAAGAAAAAATCAGGAGAAACCCGAATGTGTATTGATTATCGAAGTCTTAATAAAAAAACCATACGTGACAACTTTCCTTTACCTTTAATAGATGATTGTATCGAATATATGAAAGGAAAAACTATTTTTAGTTTACTTGATTTAAAAGACGGATTCAATCACATTGAAATGGATAATGAATCGGTACCCCTTACAGCATTCGTTACACCACACGGTCTATTTGAAAAATGCACCTGCAAATTTTCAAAGATATGTTTATTATATTTTCAAAGACTTAATTGATTCATGTGAAATAATTGTTTATATTGATGATATTTTAATAGCATCAGTGGACTTTAAATCTCACTTGGAAATATTGAATAAAGTACTGTCTCGTGCTCACGAGAAAGGTTTAGAGCTTAAATTAAATAAATGTAAATTTTGTTATAATGAAATTGAATATTTGGGATACGCTGTTAATTCGAATGGTATACGGCCTACTGACAGACATTTATCTGCAATTAAAATGTTTCCAATGCCCAAAAATCGAAAGGAATTACAGACATGTATCGGTTTGTTTTCATATTTTAGAAGATTTGTACCATCTTTTTCAAAATTAGCGAATCCGTTATTAAATTTATTGCGTAAGAAACAGGAAAAATCGTTCCACTTTTCAGAGTATTGTATAAATGCATTTAATGAATTAAAGAAACGATTAATGGAAGCACCCATTTTAGCAATTTATAATCCAAAATGTGAAACGGAATTGCATTGTGATGCTAGTACTCTAGGATTTGGAGCTGTTTTACTGCAGCGTCAAAATGATGATAAGTTTCACCCAATTGCTTTTTTTTCAAAGTCTACGTCTGATGCAGAGTCAAGATATCATAGTTTCGAATTAGAAACTTTATCGATTATTGCTCTTCGCCGATTTCGGATTTATTTGGAAGGAATTCCTTTTAAAATTATCACTGATTGTAATTCACTTACTATGACCTTAAGCAAAAAACAAATTAATCCAAGAATATCACGTTGGGCTTTAGAATTGGAAAATTATAATTACTCAATACAACACCGTAATGGTTTGTCGATGGGGCATGTTGATGCTTTGAGTAGATGTTACGAAAAAGATAATAAAATATCATATGTTGATGAATTAAATACTCAACAAACAGTAGCTGCTGTTGACTCTAACGAATTAGATGTACAAATTCAAATAATGCAAAATCGTGATGAAACTATAAGAAATTTGATACTTAAGTTGGAGAATGGAAATGACGATTACTTTGAGTTATCGGATGGATTGCTATTTCGCAAAGGAGAATCAAATTCTTTACTTTTGTATGTGCCTCGTGAAATGGAAGAAAATGTTATTCGTTTAGTTCATGAAAAAATTGGGCATCTTGGTGTGGAAAAGTGTTTAAATCAAATTAAATTTAACTATTGGTTTCCAAAAATGAAAGATAAAATCAAACAATATATTAAAAATTGCTTAAAGTGCATCATATATTCAACACCTACACGACTACATGAACAAAATTTATACAATATTCCTAAAACTCCTTTACCATTTGATACAATTCATGTGGATCATTTTGGGCCGTTACCATCTATATTTTCAAAATGGAAACATATACTAGTAATAGTAGACGGATTTACAAAATTTGTACGTCTTTATCCAGTCAAATCTACCAGTACTAAAGAAATTTGTTTGTCAATGGAAAAGTATTTTAATTACTATAGCAGACCAAGACGTCTTATATCAGATAGAGGTTCTTGTTTTACGTCGAATGAATTTAAAGAGTTTTTAAGTAAAAACAATATTGATCATGTCAAAGTTGCGGTTTCATCACCACAAGCAAATGGTCAAGTTGAACGCGTAAATCGTATTATTAAGGCAATGTTAAGCAAATTAAGTGAACCTTTGCAACATGCTGATTGGTCTTTAAAATTATCTGAAATAGAATTTGCTATTAATAACACTGTACACAGTACTACAAAGGAAACACCAAGTCAACTTCTCTTTGGAGTTAATCAACGTGGAATTATTATTGATGAATTTACCGAATATTTAGATAACAGAAAAAGAGAAATAGTTAAGAGAAATTTAAATGAGACAAGGTTGAAAGCATTAGAATGTATTGAACGGTCTCAGGAATATAATCAAAACTATCATCGAGATCATAGTATGCCAGCCAAAAAGTATTTAGTTGGAGATTTTGTTGTAGTTAAAAATAATCCTAATATTGTTGGAAAAAATAAAAAGTTTTCAGAAAAGTACCGTGGCCCTTATGTAATTAGTAAGATATTGGATAAAGATAGGTATGTAATACAAGATATTGACAATTGTCAATTAACCCAGATTCCATATAAGGCAATTTTTGAGTCAAATAATTTAAGAAGCTGGATATCGTGAGACATTGACAACAACTTGTTTATATATAAGAGGCCACCTCACTATTTATTTATTTTTGTTGATTGAGGTCAATCAATTTATCAGGTTGGCCGAACTGCAATGTATAACTGTATCGTATTTATACCTATTTCAATTAAATCTAAGTTTGTTTGATATTATTTGTAAAATGTCATAGCAATTGAAAAATATATATTCAGTTTGATTTGAGCAATAAAAGAATTAACAATAATCATTACAGTATCAAAAATTCATCACTTTTCTACTTTTAAATGTTATATTTTATCTAAATAGCTAGGGTTTCAGAAAAAAATAATATGCCCCCTTAGCTTTTATTGAATTGGGGTCACATATGACCCCAAGCTAATAAGAGACAATTTATTAAAAAATTCAAATATTTTGTAAGTGCTGTTGAGTTTTTAAATGCGATGCTTAAATTATAATAACTATATGTGTAGAACTTCCGCTCATAAAATTTGGGATAAATCCGACAACGTTAACCCATTATTTGCCAAGGCTTTGGATTTTAAGATATTTTTAAATAAAAATGACCGAAAACTAGTCTTTCTGTTACACTCGATGATACCACTATTTAGAATTTAAGAAAAATAATTCGGTTAATTTATATTAATGTAACCCTTTAGTGCTCCTGGGATCAAAATAAGCCATTGTGATATATCTTTGTTGCAATTATCTGCTTATTGCTCGCGAATATAAATTAAAACAACTTTTAACCAATTTTGTTATAAAATTATTTTATGTATAAAAACTATTTATATTTTTCTAAATTAAATAAGAAGACTCACAAATGACACAAAGAATATGAAATACAAAATTAATATAATAATATAAATTGAGAGAAAAACAATACTTATTGCAAGTCGTAAGTGATTACAGAAAACAATTTGAATCGCACACTAAATCATCCTTAAATACACCAAAATAAATAGAATTATAATAAATACAATTACAAGAGAGGTGTAATTGTAACTGCCTGTAGACAGACAGACACAGACACACAGGTAGACATACAATCATACAGAACCTTTAAGGGTATCCTTGATATAGAATAACGGGTATAACCACGCGGACTCTAGTTATAACCCTTCTGAAAGACATCAAGACCAAGTCCAGTACGGTCTTAGTTATGACATTTTTGGACATGATGAAAATGAATTCACATATCACGGGCTGTCGGTTGTAATTTTCTTGAACCTTACTACACAGAAGTGATATTCTGTGAAAATGGCTTCAAGGCTAATTTCCCATCTGGCTCCGTCTTGATAATACCTAGCACGTCCTGAAGCATGCTCAAAGCAAGTGGCCATTAAGTTTGTGGTGTAGGCTCAGTTGAAACATATTCCTGAATTACACAGATCTGGTACTGAACATAATGTCTCATAACAATCTACGTCAACCTTTTCGTGGAAAATAAACTCCACTTCAAACTACAATAATCCCTTTAAGTTGAGGCCAGGATGCATGATATATCAAAACATAACCAACCACAATAAAAATCAACACGCCGCATCTACATTGACTTTGGCAGGTTTCGCCGAAGCAAAGGATAATGTTACAAGTTCAAGAAACCCTGTTAAACCTAGTGCAAAATTTTAAAGGTCAGCACCAAAACACAGCATTTCTTGCAAACCAAGAATAATGGAGGATGGTAAAAATCATCTTACGTCCTTAAAATATGATAAAGAGTAGACCTTCGTGGAAATTGGAAATAATCTAAATTCAGTTAATATAGTACTGATAAGCGCAAAAAACATACACGTATCGATACGTGATGACATCAATATACCAGAATATGAGAGAGTTTAGAGAAGAAATATTTAATAGCCTTGTAGTTGCACTAAGAACTAGCGCGAGAATGGAAACGACGGACACACAGATAAACATAATAGATGCTAATTCACCAGAGACATCAAGTGCAGAGGAATGCAGTCGGCTACCATCAACTTCCCCAAAGCAGGTCAGTAGTTAAAATGGGCCAAGAAATGAAGCTACGCTGAAAAACTTTAGCATGAAGCAGGCTTAGAAATTAACTATATTACCTCATACCTAACAATGGAAAACCAATGCAAAAAATACAGCATCGCAAGAAGAAAACAATGAAGAAAATTAAGCCATAAAAACAAGTGACTCGGCAATGTTGACGTGATCAAGAAAATGAAGAATAACATAAGCCCAAATGGAATTGGCGTTGAAATTAGTGAAATGAGAAAAAAAAAAAAAACAGGTGAATTGCTGATGCGGTTTAGAAGTGGTGAGCACCAGGCTGCATAACTAAAGGAAGTATTAGCCAAAACATTAGGTGAAGAAGTTACAATCAAATCGATCACGAAGAACACAATAGCGGACTTGAGAGATATGAATGAATCTACCCAAAGAGAGGTTACACTGGATGCCCTTAACCACATTTCAGGGACACAAGAAACCAATTTATTTAAAGCAATAGATTTGAGGGAGTCATATGGCAAGACAAAGCAGGCCTTGGTACAAATACCAGCTAACTGTGAATTAGAAATTACCGCTGAGGAAAAATTACGGATTGGGTGGCCTATGTGCTGAGTCAGGTACGAAGTACTGTATGCTTCAAATGCTTAAATCAAGGCCATCTTGCTAGAGATTGAAATGGGGCTAAGGAGTGTAAAGAACTACGAAGATGTATTTCATTTGAAGTACCATAAGTGTGACATATAGAAGAAAGCATAAAATGGATGACGATAAAAACAGTTAACCTCGGACAAGGCAGAGAAGCTGAAGATCTACTGCTGCACAAAATAATTGAAAGCGGTAGCTATATATCTATTATAAGCCAACCATATATGAGACTGAACATCCAAATATGGTGTTAAGATGCGCCAAACGGTCTTCAATATTGGTTATGTATTTGTTATATATGTCGGTTTCGCCTTTGCCATTCTGAATGGCATTTGAAAATAGAACTGTTACTTTCCACCAAGTGCGGATATAGAGACATTCGCGGAAAATATAAATAATCTTGAAATGAGT
This sequence comes from Cordilura impudica, assembly GCA_963682025.1. Classification (NCBI taxonomy): domain Eukaryota; kingdom Metazoa; phylum Arthropoda; class Insecta; order Diptera; family Scathophagidae; genus Cordilura; species Cordilura impudica. Next base: position 65,779,162 of record OY821521.1, read on the forward strand.
ATGTAAACGACTAAGAGCAGAGTATTGATTGGTAAAGATTTCAACAGCAAATCTGCTGAATGGAGTTTAAGATTCTTAGATAGAAGAGAAATTATTGTCAGCGAATTACTAGCATCACTGCAGCTAACCATACACAATGATACTAACAAAGCTACTATTCGAAATATAGAAATAAATAGTATTACTACGGATCTTGCAACCGAGTGCATGGACTGGAAAGAGCTTGATGATTTTACGCTTAGTGATCACCAGTACATATCGTTATATATAAATAGGAGTAAAGGTGGAATTCCTAGGTGTAATTTAAGGAAGTTGGATGTCGAAATAATTTCTGGGGCTCTTCAAAGTGCCCAGCAGAGAAATATGGTACAAATCACAAATATCAAGATTTCCGTGAGCTTTACAACTGACACAATCAGAAAGTGTTGCGATGCCCGTATGCAAAGGCTAAGGGAATACAATCTTAGAGATAAATTCCCAAATGATGATAGTTTTTTACCACTTAACACTGACGAATTGAATACAATTTGCCATAAACTTAACCTTAACAGGAGAACTATGGCCGGAATGTGGGAATTTTCAACACATGTATATATAAGAAGTGTTTTTTTTTTTATAAAAAGTTATTTATTGAATGATATATAAAAAAATAATAATGAAAATATTATTTCAAAAGAGAATTGACAATAAAAACAAATTGGTTAATAAAACATATAACAAACAAGTAAGAAATTATAGTCGGTTTAGAATGACTATACAATACTCTATACCATGGTTTAGAGACCATATATATTCAGTCCAACTAATTGAATATAGAAAATAAGCATCAACCAAATTTTAGTGGCATTGTTGTTAATTTTTTTGAGAAAAATGTGTGCAATATTTTTGAATTTTGATAGATTTAAGTGAAGATCGGGAAGCAGCTCTATATGGGGCCTATGACTAAGAATTATCCTATACCGATTATATTTGGACTACTGATTAATGGATATAGTAAACACATACATATTTACGAACCCAATTTGACTGAGATCTATATGATAATTTGGATCTTATGGCAATTTATATCGATTTCATAGTGGTCATTTTGTATGGGGTCTAGATCTGAACATGGACCGAATTTCACCAATTTCAACAGCGTTCATCCCATAGTAGGTAGAAGCTTATGTATTAAATTTCATCAAAATATATTCATATTTGCGACCTCTAGTTTGATTACAAGGTTTACATGGGCACACAGACGGACGGACGGACAGACGGACGGACGGACATCCCTAAATCGACTCGGAAAGTGATTCTGATTCGACCGGTATAATAAAAGATGGGTTTAGGTCAAATATTTTTGGTAGTTACAAACAGCAGCACAAAGTCATTATACCCAAACCACATGGTGGTATATGGTATAAATATTGATAAAAGTCTTTAAGTAATTTATAAAAATCACTTTAAAAAAATATTGATAAAAGCGTTTAGGAATCAGTTCCTATACGGAATTACTATTAAACATGTACAATCTATGTTTAGAAAAAAAGAGTGTTTCCTAGAGTACTATTATAAAATGCAGATAATTCCTTAATATTTCATACAGGCCGCTGTGTATGCTAAACTTATTGGGTAAGCTATTTGAGAGCCTTCTGCTACGTAGACTAAAAGACGAGATTCAAATACTAGGAACACTTTCTCTTACACAATATAGCTTCAAAAAGGGAAGAAGCACCGTACATGCCATAAAATAAGTGGAGGACCTTGCACCAGCCGCTAACAATACAAAAAGGGTTATGTGTCTGTACTGTATCCATTCTTCCATTTACTTATTTATACTTTAAATTTATATACTACATTTTTATTATAATTTTTTTTTTTAATTTAAGTATGTTTTGATTTTTATTGATTTTCATTTTTACTTTTTGTAGAAAATATTTTCATTCATTTTTCAATTTTCAATTTACCTTCTACCAACCAAAAATTTATAATAACAAAAATTTATAATAAATTAAATTTATAATAAAAATGTAGTATATAAATTTAAAGTATAAATAAGTAAATCGAAGAATAGATACACTACAGTGTCATTTTCACCTTAGGCGTAAAAGATGATTTAAATACAATGAAATGGAAGAGAGAACTTGATGCTTTCATAGAAAATGGATAGTGCTTCCCTCTACAATATAATGGTAGACCTTTTATTCAGAAGCATCCTCCCGCATCAAACTGATGTCGGAATGAAGAAATATATTGTTTCAGCAGGAGTGCCACATGAATCAGTTCTAGAACCCTTGCTGTGGAATGTAATGTACGTTGGCCTACTAACATGATTTTAGAACTAAGCTAAGATAATCGTTTACGCTGATGATATTGCTTTGGTTGTGTCAGACACTCTAACGAACATGATAGAGATCTTGGGCAACGGTAGGCTTAGCCGCTGTGATAGATGGTTAGGTGCACATAGTTACAAGCAAGCCACGGCTAAAACGTTAGTAATCTTGGTCACAGATGATAGAGTATTTTCTATTCCACAAATGAAAATAAGGAATAATAGCGTAAATTTTGGTCATAGTTTACGATACCTGGGTATACAATTTGATGACAAGCTGAAATTCAAAGACAACTGTACTTTATCCGTGATTGGTCACATAGAAATGCATGTACATTACTTAAGATAATGGGCAACATAAGATGACCGAGGTATTCCCCTAGAAGGCTTACAAATAATGTTAAACATTCGCTGCTGCAAATTTGCTAATGGTAATAAAACGAAAATATACAATCGAACAAGCATTAAAGCCTCAACGAAGAAGTGCTTTATGCGTGATATCAGCATATCGCACGGTTCAAACTTGTACTGCCCTTTTACTAGCTGAAATTTCTTCGGTGGACTTAAGGAAAGAGCTGAAATATGGCACAGGTCACAAATAGTTACAGGAGATAATACCGTGCGAAATAATGTTAGAAAAGAAGCAAAACAAGCCTTATTGGAAACAGACGATAAGGATAAATCGACCTATAAGTTAACACCGAACTTTACCAAATATATGTGTGGCTGTAATATAACGAGAGGACATGGTTGCCTTAATACCTACCTAAAACAATTTGAAGTTAATGGAGAGAACAACTGCGGAACAGAAGAAGATAATGTGGAAAATACTCTTTTTAAATTCGAAAAATTGCATGCTCTGCGCATTAATTTAGATGATAAGATCGGAGATGTATTAACACCCCAAAAATATTGTGGATGAGATGTTAACGTCGAGAAAAGCTTGGAAGTGGAGCAACACATTTATTTGTCGCATCATGAAGGATCGATGTCACAGGAAACCAAACCCCTAATCCACTTGTAGGATGGGGGATACATCCAAAGCTGATGACAAAACCATCCATCCTGATGGAATGCTAAATCGATATCAGGGTGGTAGGTAAAAGATATCGTTTGGGCACGAGTTGATAGCGCGCTATCACTACGTCCTTTAAAAAAAGACAGACAAACATCACACAGATTTACAGACAGACAGATAGACATACAGACGGATGGACAGACATCGCTAAGTCGACTTCGAAAGTAATTCTGGGTCGATCGGTACAACATAAAGTTAACTTAGGTCAAATATACTATAATAACGTGTAACCTAATTTTGAGTGTATTTATTTATAAAAGCTGAAATATAAGAACATTTTTTATAAATCTCACTTTTATTTAATAAGGGAATAAAATGTATGGTCCAGTCATAAAATTAAGTAATATAAATTAGATGGCAAGCCGCCAATATTTTTCAGTATTAAGGTGTGATCTCGTGTATTTATGCGCTAGATAAATTTATTACCCCTTATGGCTTTTATGTTGCCGCGTCTATAAATGTGGTGGATTATTGGTATGCCTATTTCATTCTGGATATATCTAATTTTATCTAGGAAGAGAAAGGCTTCTGGTGCGATTTAACCCTTTTGTAGGGTTTTCGATATATATAATTATACAATATGGGCCCCTAATTTAATTATTTTCGAAATATTCTGTACTTTTAACAATATGATTTCTTATTAAATCTATATTAATTAATATTATAAAGAGGTAAGGTGTGTTTGTTTGTTTGTTTGTTTGTTTGTAGGAGGTAATCTCCGTAACTACCCATCTGATCTTTCTGAAATTTTCACAGAGTCTTACTGCGGATACGGGAAGTGCTATAGGCTTTAATTTTTTAAATATTTTTGGTGGGCGTGGCATCTCCCACACAAAGTAAATTTTTAATATCATATACATATATTGAGTACTATGATAGGGAAAGCTTTGCAAATTTGTGTGAGGTTACCTATTGTTAATATTAGTAGCTACGCTGGAAATGGGCGGGATCGGTTAAGTGGGCGTGGTACCTCCCACACAAGTAATAGTTCAATATTATATATCTCGAGTAATGTGATAGAGGGAGCTTTTCAAATTTGTCTGATGTCACCTGTTATTAATGTGAGTAGTCGGATGCAAAATGGGCAGTTTTGTATCAATAGGCGTGGCACCTGCCATACAAAGTAAATATATAATGCTATATATCTGGATTACTGTAAAAGTGAGAGTCTTGGGACTTTGTGTGAGCCCATAAGTTAATCATTTGATTAGTTAGACAAAAAATGGGCGTGATCAGAGCAGTGGGCGTGGCACCGCCCATACAAAGTAAATATATGATATCATATAACTGGTGTGCTAAATAAGGAATCTTTGACAATTTGCACGAGCCTATCAGATTTTAGTATGGGTAGTCGAACAAAAAATTGGCGGGTTCACACCAATGGGCGTGGCACTACCCATGCAAAGTAACTATTTAATGTCATATGTCTGGAGTACTGTAAAAGAGAGACCTTTGGGGCTTTGCGTGAGCCCATAGGTTCTTTGTGTGATTAGTCGAACAAAAAAATGGGCGTGATCGGAGCAGTGGGCGTGGCACCGCCCTTGCAAAGTAGATATCTAATATCATATAACTGGTGTACTATAAAAAGGAAAGACTCGACATTTTGCATGAGTCCATAAGATATTAATGTGAGTAGTCCAATAAAAATTGGGCGGGATGGGATTAGTGGGCGTGGCACCTCCTATGTAAAAAATATGGAGCTATACGAAAGCGACAGTCTTTTGACAAGTTCATTAGTTATCAATGTGATTTGTCGTGGAAAATATATCGCCAAAACCATAAATCGCCAAACCCAAAAACCGCGAAAAATTAAAATCGCCCAAAAACAAAAATCTTCAAAATTAATAATGGGTAAAATCAAAAATAGCTAAAAAGAAAAATTGCCAAATGATACTCTAAGTTCAAGGCCAATAGTTAAGTGTTGCCAGATCTAATATGGATAATCCATCTTCTTCTCATGGGCAGCTACATGTACCTTGCTCCAGGGTAGGAACGCCGAAAAATCTGATAATTTTCGTACCGAATGAAAAAACAAAAAACATTGTATATCAGGATCAGCAAGCATTGAAATAAAAAAATTTATACTAATAATCTATACTAACATAATAAAGAAGTAATATTTGTTTGTTTGTTTGTTTGTAGGAGGTAATCTCCGTAACTACTCATCTGATCTTCCTGAAATTTTCACATAGTCTTACTGCGGATATGGGAGTGCTACAGGCTTTATTTTTTTTTTTTTTAATATTTTTAGTGGTCGTGGCACCTCCCATACAAAGTAAATTTTTAATATCATATATATTAAGTACTATGATAGAGAAAGCTTTGCAAATTTGTCTCAGGTCATCTATTATTAACGTGAGTAGTCAGACAAAAAAATGGGCGGGATTAGACAAATGCGCGTGGTATCCCCACACAAACTTAATATTAAATGTGATATATCTGAATTACTGTATTAGTGAGAGCTTTGCGACTTTGCGTGAGCCCTTTCATAACGATTCGGAAGGGGGGGGGAGGGGGAGGGTGTAGCGAAGCACACCGGGTTACATCTAGTGTATAATAAAGTTATTGATCTTGCTTCATTATACCATATTTTGTTTGTTTTAAACTTTTTATAATCGGTATTTGGAGATCTGTAAAGGGAGGTACAGTTCCTTAGGCATTCATAATGGTATAAGGTATTAAAATTCATGCTGTTTTGAATATGCTTTTAAAGCATGTTTCGTAAAGTCCAGTTTCGAAAAGTTAAGTAACGAATACTAAAAATTTGGTTTACAACGAATGTATAAAAATTGCGTTCCAGATTTCGACTCGATGTACCTAATTCAATTATCTAGAAAATATGAGTTACAAAGGCAGGTTCTGCACTTGCTTTGGGAGCTACCTACTTTAGGGAGGTTTTATCTTACGGCCCAAAACATATTGTAATACTTTAAAATACAATTATGTTAGAGAGCTGTTTGAAAGGTGTTTTCTAAATGAAGTATTCTTGTTTCCGATAACATAATATTTGTTGAAATCCGTCGCACCGAAGGCAGGCTGGATGTCTAAAATACTTTCTGTTACTAATTTTGTTTAAAATTGAAAATTGAGTGATATAAAAACAACTATTTCAGAAGGAAAAAAATATATATTTCGCATCTAAAATTTTTTGGCACCAAAAAGTTCGTGTATCGCTTAATATTGTAGAAAATTTATTATGCAAGATGTCAAGTACATTTAAGCATTGAAATGATATATATGATAATTTTCAGGTTGAGGATAATTTTCATTAAGGGTTGAAAACTATTTCTATGAAAATGGCCCGCATTTATGTAAATTTTTATTAAAAATTCGGAACTGCTCGATAATGGCCAACAATTAAATAATACTCCTACCGATGAAATAAATTAAAGTAGAATTTTTTCTCTATGTTGTATGATTTAAATATATTCATTGCCACAGAATTTAAATATTTACTTATACAAAGATCTCTAATTTATATTAGATCTTCTGCGTTTGTGCACACCGCATAATTTTAATGCGTTTTTAAAAAATCATATATACATTCAATAACCATCAACTCATTTTGAATTATAAATAAATTATTAAAGTCTGTTCTTAATTTGCATATTGTTTAGAACGTACAAACATACACACATCATATGTGTTCAACTTTAATTTCTGTTTATTACTGTCACTTTTATATATCAGTAGCCAAATCTCTATAAAAATATATTTGGGTGGGATATGTATGTATGTGTGGCTGAGAAAATACTCTTGACGGATGATGTATGATTTCATGCAGAAGTATTGCAGATAAATTTGTTTTGTGCAAATGTTTTTTAAATTTATGAATTAAGAAATATTTGTTATTGGTTATTATGTTTTATAAATTGATTTTTAATTCAGTTAGTAATCGGGTAATGTGGAATACTATTCCATAATACCCGCTCACTACCCTTGTTGTCATTCTTAAAAAAGAAATTTAATCATCTGTATATACAAGCGAAAGTATGTATGTTTGTAGCTTATAGGAGGGCTAAACCGTATATCTGGAAGTAAGTATAGCCTGTAAATTTTTATACCTTATACCACTATGTGGCTTGGGTATAATGACTTTGTGCTGCTGTTTGTAACTACCAAAAATATTTGGCCTATATCTCTTTTATATTTTATTATATCGATCGACTCAGAATCACTTTCTAAGTCGATTTAGCGATGTCCGTCCATCCGTCCGTCTGTCCGTCTGTGTGTCCATGTAAATTTTGTAATCAAAACACAGGTCGCGAATATGAATATATTTTGATGAAATTTGGTACATAAGCTTTCATTGGCCATAGGATGACCTAGACCTATACAAATTACCCTTATGAAATCGACATAAGTTGCCACAACATCCAAATTATCATAAAGATCTCAATCAAATTGGGTGTATTTGTGTTTATTATGTCCATTAATCAGTAGTCCAAAAATAATCCCTATAGGACAATTCTTAGTCATAGGCCCCATATAGAGCTACTTCGTGATCTTCACTTCGACCGACTATAATTTCTTACTTGTTGCTAAATGAATTTTTAGTATCATATATATTGAGTACTATGTCAGGGGGAGCTTTGCAAATTTGAGTGAGATCACCACTTAGAAGTGGATGTTTCACCTCCCATACTATTCAGCTTGAGCTTGATTTATTAGTTGAATGGTGTAATGATGGAACTGAATCTTAAGAAATGTATTTCATAGAAAGAGGATAGTTTCTAACGAGTATTGCATTAATAGAATAGTAGTGGATACCGTTTAAACATTTCTGGATCTTGCTGTACTTATGAATAGGAAACTTGACTTCATTGGTCATATTAGTATGATTTTTAGTAAGGCAAGATCTACTCTTGGTTTCGTTAAAAGATGCGCTAAGGAATTTTCATATCCATATGTTACTAAACAGCTTTGTACAGCATTTGTAAAACCAATTTTGGAATATGCAGCAATAATATGGAATCAATATTATCAGGTTCATACCAATACAATTGAGTCTGTGCAGATAAAGTTTTTGCTATTCTGGCTACGTGGTATATGTTGGAGTTATGATGACTTACCATCATATACTAATAGACTAAAGCTTATCAGATTTCCAACTCTTGAGAGTAGGAGGACCATGTTGGGTGTCACCTTTGTTTTCAACCTTGCGAATGGTGATGTTGACTTGGTGTTTCTTTTATCAACTTTGAGTTTTAACATGCCTTGTAGATTCACAAGATATTAAAAAAAAATAATTATTCATTATTATATATTTCGACGTCATCTACTATTAATGTGAGTATTCCAACAAAAAATTGGCAGGATGGGACCGATGAGCATAGCACCCCCCATATAAATTTAATATTAAATGTCATATATCTGGCGTACTATAATTTTTAGTCGAACATAAATGGGCGTGGTCGAAATAGTGGGTCTGACACCGCTCATGCAAATTAAATATATAATATCATATAACTGTAGTACTATAAAAAGGAAAACCTTGCCACTTTTAAGGAGTCCATTAGACATTGATGTGAGTGGTGAGTGGTCAGATAAATAATAAGCGTGATAGGGTAAGTGGGCGAGGCTCCTCCTCTATAGTATGTAATATAATAATATAATGAGTACTCGTGGAAAATATGGGCAGAATCGCCAAAATAAATCAAATTACCAAAACCAAAAATCGCTAAACATAAAAATCGGCAAATACAAAAATTTTCAAAATTAAAAATCGCTAAAATCAAAGAGAGCTAAAAAAGTGAAAAAAAAATTTTTTCTTATTTTTTTTTTCGAAAGATTGAGGAAATAGTTATCTTAACTACTAGCGACAAATTTTGCTAAGAACAATGGGTAAAAATTTACATAGATGAAAAAAAAAACCTGTTTGAAAAATTGTGTCTAAACTACTATCCAATGGGACTAACTTGGTGCAAAACTCATCCCGATCGGAAGACTTCGGTTTCAAAAGTTGGGTCACTTGACATGAAACGCCCCATATATAATTTATTTCGATGAGTTATAAACGGATTGGCAAACAGATACCCTCTGCATAGCAGTGTGGAGGGTATAAAATACTGATAACTACTTTTATCTGAATTACATAAAGATATATATTGAATTTCGGTCTATGTGGACACTAGGAAATACCTTAGTAAAAGAAAGTGTATATATATATTAGGGCGGGTCAAGGCGGGTGACAAGGAAAATCATATTCTAGGGATCAAAATAAGAAACTTTGCCCAAGGAACCGTACCTCTAAAGCGAATTATGATGTCCCGACTTTTGACCTGTCTGTCTGTCTGTCTGTCTGCCATGGGGCACCAACAATCCCCCTCATGCAATTGATCTGAAACTTGGCCCATAGTCTTGTTGTGACTACAGATTAATTTTGGGGTAGTCACGCAGAGTCACGCATAGTCACGGAGTGATGCAAAAGTTATTTACACTCATCCGATCGATCATTTTTAATAACATAACTTTGTTAAGGCGTATGATTATTATTTATTAGCAGAGTAGAAGATACGTATACGCACACAGGGTCAGCCCAATTCTAAACAAAAAATGGTGTTTTTGAAATGTTTTTATGGGGAACCCCCATGGGGGTTCCAGGGTGTGTGCCAGTGGCATGGGTGAATCGGCCCTCCAAAGTTAGTAGGGTTCGATCATACATTTCCACTCGATTGGGGCACTCTAAATGGGTCAAAGTAACAGACAGACAGGCATGTCAAAAGTCGGGACATCAGAATTCGTTTTAGAGGTATGGTTCCTCGGGCAAAGTTTCGTATTTTGATCCCTAGAATACGATTTTCCTTGTCACTTGGGTGACTTTTAAATCGACTCGTCCTAAAAAAGGGTGATTTTTTAAGAGCTATAGGAAAGTTTTCCAAAAAAAAAAACACATGAAATTCAGAAAAATGCATGAAATCATTATTTGAATCGATAGCACGGTCCATATATTTTAATGTTTGAAGATTATTTCATGCAAATGTTGACCGTGACTGTGCCTCAAATGGTCCATCCGCTTAGTCCAATTTTGGCATACTCTTGCCAACATTTCGCTATCTCACGAATAAATGCTTCAATGTTGTCTTTCAATGCGTCAATTGAAGTAGGATTGTCTGTATAGACATGAGGTTTAACATAGCCCCACAAAAAATAGTCTAAAGGCGTTAAATCGCACGATCTAGGCGGCCAATTGACCAGTCCCGCGCTCACCATTCACAGTTACGTTACGATTCGCATCATCTTTGAAGAAGTACGGTCCAATGATGCCACCAGCCCATAAACCGCATCAAACTGTGACTTTTTCTGGATGCATTGGTGGCTCTTCCAATGCTTCTGGCTGACATTCACTCCAAAATCGACAATTCTGCTTAGTTACGTACCCATTGAGCCAAAAATTAGCTTCATCGTTGAACACAATTTTTCGGTAAAAAATGGATCTTCGGCCAGCTTTCCAATAGCCCATTCACCAAAAATTCTACGTTGCGGTAGGTCGTTCGGCTCCAATTCTTGCACCAGCTGTATTTCGAAAGGATTCACACCTAAATCCTTCCGCAAAATTTTCCACGTTGTTGAGTAACAGAGGCCCAATTGCTGCGAACGGCGACGAATCGATAATTGATGGTCAGCATTAACACTGGCCGATACAGCTGCGATATTTTCTTCAGTTCGCACTCTACGTAAGCATGTTGGTGGTTTAATGTCCAACAATGTAAATTTGGTGCGAAATTTAGTCACAATAGCCCGAATAGCCGCTTCAGTGGGTCGATTAAACTGACCATAAAATGGAAGAAGCGCGCGATGAACTTTCTTAACAGAGCACGCATTTTGATAATAAAATTCAAGAACTTGCAAGCGTTGTTCGTTTGTAAGACGATTCATGGTTAAATTATAGACCAAAATGAAGATATTTGACAATGAAACAAAACACGAAACGTGCGACAGCTGTTTAAACCAGTGTTGCCAAAAAGATAATAAAATATATACATATATTTATTTAATGTTGTATTATTAACTAGGGATTACATTAAAAAAAGTATTGTAACGCCGGTCTAAGGTAACACGTGCAGGATAACCTTACCATGAACCACTAAAACAATAACAATTACGGTAGCACATACAAATTACAAATATAAAATAATAACAATGACAAGAGCAGCAGAGAAAAATTATTTTGCCACTGATATCTTAGACCTTATTGAACCGATTTTGATAATTTTAAACAGAAACCTGCTCAGGAAGTCAGTCAATCATTTTCATTAAAAAGAAGCAACCAAATTGACCTATTGGGGGCATGATCGTGTTTTCAAGACATGGTCAGCCCGTCGGACCAACATTTATATATCTGCTGATATTAAGGAACACGAATATAAATATAAATATTGTGGGATCCAAACGTTTTTTTAGAGCTATCAAGCGCTTTATTTTGTCAAAAAACAGAGATCTAACAAAATTCAAGTCAAAGATTTCGTAATGTATTATTGTATATAAAATATTTAAATAAATTAGTTTAAAAATTTTTCTTAACTGCGGTATCCGATGTTTTAAATTAGTAAATTTTTGACGGGCATTACTACATCATATTCGGAAAAAAAATTTTACGGGACAAGCGAATATATACAAGATGTACCAAAATGAAATGAATATGAAAACATTTAATAATTCCGATAGTTTACTTAATGCTCCAACTAATAGACAGATCAAATGCTCTTCTTGGATACAGTGCGAAAGAGCTTGAACTCACCCCGGCTGTCTCCCAAAAAAGGAACACTTACAGTTTTGCGAGCCTTTCCTTAATGCTCCTATATAGATTATTAATTGTAATAGTTATTTGTATTGCATTCGTTTAATGTTTTTATCGAGTTCAGCTATTATTAACTAATTTTGAATTCCTTATATTTATTTTGTGATTTTGTGTTCATTACTTCATATTAGTAAAACTTTTAATATAAATAACTAAGGTTTTCACTTCCTTTTGGTGCTCACAGTATATTGCCAGTACTATTTGAGTTTATATGGCGTTGAATTAATAGTACTAACTTGTGGGCTACTTTATTGGAAACTTTTTCTAAAATTATTTTATTTTTGCTTTGGTTCATTTAATTTAAATTTTTTAAGTCACTGTAATTTTTTAATCAGATTCCTTGACTTCCATATCTTCACTGTTTGATTATAAAAGTTATATTTATTGATCAAAAGATTTCCTTATATGGGGTGTGGGGAACAACCGTAAAAGCTCCAGTAAAGGTTTATACATTAAACTAAAAGTGGAAGTTTACTATAAGAATAATTTCTTTCAATAATTCATAAATAATTTAGGTTAAACAAAATAAAGAGAATAACTTTTCTTTTTTGTTTGCTGGTTAAAAAATAATGGGCGGGATTTAGACACTTGCCGTAGGGTGCCACAAATGCTCGAGCCGGCGCTGCATAACAGCCTTAGATTTAGATGAATTGATTGCTAAAAATTCAAAGAAACCAGCAGCAAATAAAGCTCAATTCAGTAGTTAATCTTGCATTCAAGAACATCAGAAAGATCACGACCACTATTGCAAAATAAGAAAACACCATCTGTAAACAAAAAGGTTCTACATAAACTACAATCAAGAACCTTATGGATGCATAAAATTCAAAGAAGGGGGTTCAACATAGAACCTTAAGGAACACCTGACGATAGTAATATCAGGCTAGAAAAGCTTTCATTTATATCAACTAAATATATATATAAATATATAAGTTTACAGGCAGAGACATAAACAACATAAATTCATTTCCGAGTTTCTCAATCACAGTATTATAGCAGAAATAATTAAATTCCTTAGTAAGATCAAAAGAAAGCATGACACTCAATTTGTCATAATTTAAATAATTCCTTATTGCATCAATTAAATTTAGAAGCAGCATTATGGTATTAGGAGCTCTACGAAAAATATATTGGATTCAAAAATAGCAAAACGTATAAAACAAAGCATTTGGTCTTTTAGTATATGTTCCATAATTTTAGAAAAAAAAAAAAAAAAAAAAAACAGGAGGATTGATATAGGTCTTAGGACACTCGGAAAAAGTCAAAGACATTCAAAAATGTTAATAAGATGTAAAAAAATAACTGGTTACATGAAGGTAAATAGTTTTCAAAAATCCAAGACAAACTTCATAATCTTCAAGAAATCAAGGAAATATCATAAAATATTTTTCAGAATCGTTTGCCTAAGTTCAAGTGTTTTTATGAATTCCGCTAATGGACAACAACAATGGATATTCCGCATCTGTTAATTATAGCATTTTTTTGTGAAAAAGCATAAACGTGCAATAAACGTCAGAATCGCCACTAACTCATAAATACTTTCTAACTTCTAAACTGAATAAATTTTATTTATCCTTTTTACATATTATATTCTGCCAAATTAAGGATGTTTGATAACTTTGTTATACATAATTATTTTTAAATTAAAATTCTATTGAAGAAATCAAGGAAATATCATAAAATATTTTTCAGAATCGTTTGCCTAAGTGCAAGTCTTTTTAAGAATCCCGCTAATGGATAACAGTATTGGATATTTCGTATCTGTTGAAGATAGCATTTTTTTGTCCAGTTGATATTGTGAAAATAAACTTTCTTTTGGAATAAACGTCTGAATAATCTATGACTCACAAATACTTCCTAACTACTAAACTGAATAGATTTTATTTAGCTTTTTTACATTTTAAAGCTTTTTGCTCAAATACCCTAAAATCTAAAAATAAGTAAACCCTAATGAGCAGTTGCTGTTATATATTCTGCCAAATTAAAATTAAAATTCTATTGAAGAAATCAAGGAAATATAATAAAATATTTTTCAGAATCGTTTGCCTAAGTCCAAGTCTTTTTATGAATCCCGCTTATGGACAACAACATTGGATATTCCGTATCTGTTAATCGTAACATTCTTTTTCTCCAGTTGATATTGTGAGAAAGAAACTTTCTTTTGGAATAAACGTCAGAATCGCTTCTGACTCACAAATACTTTCTAGCTTTTAAATTGAATATATTTGATTTTACATTTTAAGGCTTTTTGCTGAAATCCCCTAAAATCTAAAAATAAATAAACCCTAATGAGCAGTTGCTCTTATATATTCTGCCAAATTAAGGATGTTTGATAACTTTGTTATACATAATTATTTTAAAATTAAAATTTTATTCAAATGTCGTAATTGAAATTTCTACTATTTTAGTTCATATTGTATGAGTGAGTGTTGTTGTTATTAATACAACAAATAAGCATTTATTTAGATTGTTTATGCAAATTGTATTTGGTTGTTGTTTTATTTTGTAGGATCCACTTGGCTTGTGGGTCAATTAAAGGAAAGAAATAAACATGCAAATTCACTTAACAATTATTATTGTGTTGTAGTTGTAGTTGAAGTTGTTGGTGCTCTATGTGTTTTCGTTTTGTATTTTTGTATATCATCATCATCATATTCCAGTTGGACATGGGCCAGAAAATGTCATATGGTATTGTGCTTGTGGCATAAAGTGTTAAAAGTACAATCATTAGTGAGTGTATCAGCAAAAACATTCACTCATGCTCCTGTATGTGAAACATCAAATGGAAAGCAGTAGCCAGCCACACCATTCAATTACTCTACAAAACATTAAATTGTATGTTTGTGGTTTAGTTTTGGTTGAGTACGTTCACCACTAAGTGCTAAATAATATTGATAAAAACATGTACAATTTATGTAGATGTAGAATACGTGTACCTGATTTTCAGAAGAATTTAATGTACTTATCGAAAAGTAGACGAACGAACAACTTTCTAATTATTAGCTAGATAAGATTGAGCGCACTAGTTCATTACAGATTTTTCAGTATCAAGACAATACTAATATAAGAGAACTTTCAAAATTTTAAAGACAATTAAGAAAACTTAAATTGTAAGGAAACATTTTTGTTTTGCATTATAAATAACACTCTTGCAAGTCACCGCGTACGAAATATTCATTTATACCTTGCTTCTGTTTACTTGACCAAAGACCAGTAGAGGTTTAGTTTTGTTGTAGCGTGAGTACATCGGCAAATTATGTTTAAAAATTTTTAAATTGCTTAAGAAAAGTTTTTCTTCCGCTAGAAAATTTATAGTAATTTATAATTTTTAAATTTATTAATTTATAAATTTATTGAGCTTGAGGCGAAATTTTTTTTTTTTTTTTTTTTTTTGGAATTTAATTGTTGTTTAATTGTTATTTTGCCGTCCGTTGGATAGTATTTTCTAGAATATACTTTGAGTAACAGTAATTAGCAACTGACAAAAATGCGTGCTTGCGTTTTTATACCCTATACCACTATGTGGTTTGGGTATAATGACTTTGTGCTGCTGTTTGTAACTACCAAAAATATGTGACCTAGACCCATCTTTTATTATACCGATCGAATCAGAATCACTATCTGAATCGATTTAACGATGTCCGTCCGTGTGTCCGTTCGTCCGTCCGTCCGTCCGTCTGTGTGTCCATGTAAACCTTGTAATCAAACTGCAGAATCAGTCCATGTTCAGACCTAGCCCCCATACAAATGACCCCTACGAAATCAACATATATTGCCATAAAATCCAAATTATCATACAAATCTTAGTCAAATTGGGTTTGTATGTATATATTACATCCATTAATGAGTAGTCCAAAAATTATCCCTATGGGACAACCCTAACTCATAGGCCCCATGTAGAGCTGCTTCCCGATCTGCACTTAAATCTATCCAAAAACAAAAATATTGCACGGATTCTTTCCAAATTTTGTTTGTATATATTTTTGCAAAATACAAGAGACTTTTCCAAACATGATCAGGATCGATCCAATTTTAGGCCTAGTGCCCATATAGATATGGCATCTGATATGAACTTTTTCATAACTGCAGCCAAAAAAATTAATAATAATTCCACTCAAATTTGGTTTATCTTATTTTCTTTGTCCAGTTAGTTTGGCCTAAGAGATAGGATCTGTAAACGCATGGTATAGGGTAACGTATAGCCGGTCTAGACCGACTATAATTTTCTTACTTGTTATATTTCATATTGTAAAAATTGTTATGTATGAAATATGGGGTTTTCAAATTCCAAATATTCCTTCAAATGTTCATACGGAATATCTCTAGTAATTGGCGGTTCTGTTAAAATGTTGTCATCATCCAAATCTATTATACTGTAATAATTGGAGCAGTCAAAATTAATTTTACTTTTTTTGTACTCTCTAAGATCCTCCGTGTCGCAAAGTTGTCACGGTAGTACAAAATTTTTTTTATTCCCTGGTCGCATACTGGTTTACGGTTATCGTAAAGCATTTATAGAATAACATTTTCTGGATGAGCAAAATATGACTTGTTTTGAACTACTGAGTTGATAACTTGTCGCTCTTGGAGGGAAGAAATTGCGTAAGGCGGATAAACGAATTTAAAGCTTTTGTTTAATAAAAAATTTTCTAAGAAAACATTCTTTAAAATGATTTTCATACCATTTTTTCACAGCATGGGATTTGTTTGGTTATTAAACCGATGCCAGTTCTTGGTCCGCTCGTTTTCGAATTATCCAGAAATTCGAATAAGTGTCGAAAAGGCAATTCACGTAGAAGGCATATAAGCCAATGCAACGGCCTTCCTAATGCAATATCAAAACGCCGTATAATGCCATTCGCAACGCCTGCGTTAGCGTTTTCCCCGTCGCTGAAAATACCAATTAAAATACTGAGAATAAAACCTTTGATTGGTAAAAGCATCTACAGCTTGAACTTTCACATATCCTAATAGCTTTGAGTTCGGCCTTTTAATCCTAGAACCATAACGTTCTTTTATACTGCATTAATACTAATGATACGTAAATTTTACGTACAGTAAATATTTTTTTTTATATTTTTTTTATTGAACTATTTATTCATAAACACAATTAAAATGAAATTATACTTCAGGTTTTTAAACAAAAAAAATTAATATTGAATGAATACACATCTTTTACTCAAGGCTACAACAGTTTTGACAAATTTTAAGTTGATGTTCGCCACAAATTGCAGACGTTTTACACAGTAAGCAATAAGTTGTAGTCAATCGTTTTTTTGTATAGTGGCAAAATGTACAGTAGACTCTTTTCCCCTTTTCCGGGAGAGGCTGTTCGTAAGATGTTGATGAGCCTGTTGGTTTGCTTATCTTCAGCACTTCTGTTATATTTTCCTTTAATTTTTTGGACAAGGTTGAGATACTTTGTACTCGTTCTTCCTGCCACGGCCGGGTAAGTTACTCATGAAGTGTGAGCACAAATGTTGACCTATTCATTGGTTTTATTCCCCTTCGCACTACATTGTGACTATATATAACGTAAGCATTAACTGATGTAATATTTAACATATTGTAAAAGAAAGAAAGTGGCCAACGTCTGGTTTTTCTGTTGCAACACATATTTTGAGACACCTGGTCAAATGTGTCAACTGCACCTTTGGTCGAATTATATGTGTGAACAATCTCCGGTTTTTTTGTGGTTGTATCTAGCGCTCCATTGAAATGCATCGTAGACAGTAATATCACATTCTTATTTTGCTTTGGCTTGAAAGACACCGAAGTCATATTTTCATTGTATACGAACGGGAAGAACCACACTGCTGCGATTTAAGATCAAGTAATTGAGGTGGTATTTCAGCTTTATTTTTACGTAGTGTGCCGACAATCGTCATGTTGTAGGGTTTTTCCAATAGTTTTGTCGCCAGTGGGATGCTGGTAAACCAGTTATCCATTGTTATGTTCCGGTTGCTTCCTTGTAAAGGCGTCGTTGGTCCCTCGACAAAGTAATTGGATAATGGTTTACCTTGAGTATTGGTCGACTTACCAAAATAAGGCTCTGCATTAATAACGTATTTTGTAGCAACATCGCAGAGCATGATAATTTTTATTCCAAACTTGTTGGGCTTATTCGGAATATACATTTTAAATGGGCATCTGCCACGAAAACCAACTAGTTGCTCATCGATGGTAACGTAGGAACCAGGCTTATAACTCTTTGTACACTGTTCGATAAAAGTAGCCCAAATTTCAGAAATTGGTGCAAATGAGTTGGTTTTCTTGCATTCTTGTCTTGTGTTGCAATCATCAAAACGCAGTGCGTTTAGTAGAAACTCGAATCTATGTTTACTCATTGTCGCTCTATATCGATCTCCCGAATAAGAAGTGTCAAATAAGAGATCAATTGAAAGGTGGTTATTCTTCAAGGGTGCGGACAAAAATAATAAACCCAACAAGGCTTTCAACTCTTTCAAATTCGTACTTGAAGCCGTGGCGTTTTGGGATTTATATTTCTCTTTAATTTGAGAAATTTTGACGTTTGTATGATATAAAACAGTATCCAATATCTCGTCGCTCATAAGTAGATTAAATACATCTTTTGGCTCCGTAAATTCTTTGGCGTTGCTCGATGGTCCTGCTCAAACAGAAGAAATGCATTTTAATTACCTATATTATTTAATTCCTTTACTTTTTTCTTACCTGGTCGAATGTATATGATATATCTTGCTGCGCATTTACCGCCTTCATGACCTATTGGAAAATTGTTCCAAATATGACCATTCTTTCCCAAGATTGTGCTATTCTCCAAACTTTCTGAAGCAGTTGCTGTTGCAGGTGGATTATAAATCGCTTCATCTAATGGCAGTTCTCAGAACTAATTTTTTTTAAATTCGGCCATTTAAGGGAAAAAACGACCAAAAAGGGTAAAAATTATACCTTTCTGCATCTTCTTCACATATTAATCTATATATATGAACTTTGTTATACAATCTCCACCGAATACGTGGGCATCGGTCTAGAATGAATTTATTGCTAATTGTAACGTCCAGGGATGGAAAAACGGAATAAAGGGGAAAAAGTGTACATTTGGTATCTTCTAAACAAACGAATCTAGGAATATCAAATATAGTATGTGGATTCCACTAGAGATAGAAACATCAGATGAGGGGAAAACTTTGAAAATTCGGGTGCTAAGGGTAAAAATTGTACCATTTTGCATCTTCTTTACAAGGTAATTTAGGAATATGACATTTGATATGTAGCTTCCTCTAGAGTATAAAAATTTTTTGAATTCGAGCCTTCAGGGGAAAACTGATACTTATCAACTGGTAAATTTTCATTTGAAAGTACATTTACTTAAGAAAGCAAGAAAGAAATTTATAGTCGGTATAGACCGATACTCTATACCATGCGTTTAGAGAATTGGTCTTAGATAAAATTGAGTTTAGAAACAAGTAAGAGTGTTAAATTCGGCTGTGCCGAATCTTTGATACCCTCCACCTCGGTTTGAGTATTGATAATAAATGTAAACTAAATATTGGAAAAAGTAAACAATTTGTTAAACTTAATACCAAATTATTTCAGAAAATTCTTTGGGTTGGTTTTCGTCTTTTCTATTATTTCGGTGTTTGCTTTTTGGTCATCGTGGTTGCTGATCGGCATGCATTTAGGTTATATATCTAAATGCATGCGTTTCCGGTTATATGAGATAACTTCTCGTTTAATTTAGTTTTTGCTAATTAAATAGCTCTCCCTAACCTCCATTGCATAAATATTCAAATTAGGGATGCCAAACGCAAAAAACCAACTGTCCCAAACATTTTAAATAAAATAATTTGTTATCTTTATTTTCTGAAAAACTTAAAATATTCATCCAATTGTGAAGAGATATCAGTTCTTAAGCTCTTTTTTTGCAGCTTATTCTTTTCCGATACACAAGATGTTTTTCTTTTTGTACCCCAGGCTTCTTCCAATTCTTTTTCAAACTCTGCTTCGTCAATTGGAGCAGGAATATAATTCCGATCAGCCAAACTATCATCGCTATCAAAATCGAACTCTTCCTCTTCATCTACGGCAATATCGCTTACTCTATATCCTCTATATCCTCACAGTTAAGATAACTCTTTGAGTAACACGGTTTTTGTTCTGCCATTTTAACCTTTATGTCTACAACCACCTACCTGGGTAAGTTTTTCATATTCCGTTCAATATATTTCCGATATCTGATAAGGTATCGACTTGAAATTTTAAATATGTGCCTAAAATATGGTTTTTCAATATTTAAAGAAATAATTTTAAAAAAATTTTCTTCGGAAAAAAATTTCCAAGTAGTTTTTGAGATTTACCCCTTAAACATACAACCGACATACCTGGGTAAGCAAAGAACAATTTCAAAACTTTTTTGATTCAAAGTCCAAAAAATGCACATAATTATTTTAGTGTTTAATTTAAACCAATCCAAGCTTTATTTTTCCGTTTTAATATCAAAAGAAATTACACAAGTAAATAAAAATATTTTAGAACCACAAGTTTGTGTGTATGTACTCGAACATTGTACATACATTTGTACGTATAAACAATTATATTGTTTTTTTGTATCTATTTTTTTTTGTTGTTTTCACATAGATGACAAAAAGTTACATCCTCCGAATGCTGAACACAAACTGGTTTTTTACATTCCTTGCAGGATTTTCTTGTTGATCTCCTCTTTTCACACATATAGCAATTTCCTTTATGTTTTTTTCTGCCAGAAGCGTCGCGTTCATCTTGAACACGTTCTGGTTCAGTAACGTTATAAGATTTTACTGTTTGGCCCAACATGCATTCAATTCCACTGCGAGATGAAAAATGTCTCATAATTTGATGATTTTCTGAGCGGCTCTGAATTTCGTTCATAACTAATTGTGTACTTAAATTTTGCAGAAACAGTCTTCTTCGGCTCGTTGAGGATTTAAGGCTGGGATTATTCTCCATATAGATGACAAAAGCTGCAAATGCAGCCACGTCAATAATATTGTAAAAAAACGCTAAAGGCCATCTATTTGTTCTCCTCTTTGTCGTATATTCGCCCAGACATTTATCCATATTGTCAACTCCACCTTTGCTTTTATTATAATCCAGTATCATAACTGGCTTCTTTTTTTCACCTCCAACCTCGGTATTATAATGAGATGTAGATAGTAGCACAACCGATTTGTTTTTTTTCGGGATATATGAGCACATACTAATGTTGTTGCTAAATCCAAAGACTGAAGATTGTACTTCTCTTCCTCGGGGATTAGAAAATTCTGCCGGAACAAATGTTCGCCTTTTGTTCACGGTGCCCAAGATAGACAAGTTATAGTCCAACATCAAAGAAGAGGCCAAATTGTAACTTGTAAAAAAGTTGTCACAGACAATGTTTCGTCCACTTCCACGAAAACGGTTGCAACACAAATCTTTGACTACTCGCTCACCCTGATTTTTTTCCCTTTCTCCAGAAGGCGCCAAGCCAGTATATATCTGTCCACTGAGTGGATAAGATGTAAGAGAATCGCAAACCCACCAAACCTTTATCCCATATTTCGCTGGTTTTGAAGGAATATACTGAGTGAATCCTGTGCCACCGCGAAAGGGATAAAGTTGCTCATCAACAGTTATGTTGGCTCCTGCCACAAAGTTGTTCTGTAGGTTTCTATTCAGCATCAGAAATATGTCAGATATGGCTGCTGCTTTATCACTTTCCTTACGGTGCTGGCGTGTATTTCCATTATCAAATCTGATATAACGGCTTATAGACCAAAAACGTTGAATGCCCATCGAAGCACGATATAAAGGATGGGAATTAGTTTTCCATAAATCAGTTGTATGGACAAAATTCGAATGCGTCACTCCAGCCATCAAAAGAATTCCAAGATAGGCATCAAATTCTGACCTTGAAAGAGGTTTCCACACACGTGCTGGAGTTTTGGGGATTTCTTTTTGCCGTTGTTCGTAACACTGCTTTGCTTTTCTATTTGTTTCTCGAATTATTATATCACATATTTCTTCAGACATTATTAATTTGAACGTTTGGATAATACTTAGATTTGATGACTTAGAAGTTGGCCCAGTATTTAAAGATCGCAGAATATTATGTGACAAAATCCTACGTAGTTCAGGTGGTTGATTCGACCAAATTGTGCCGTTTCTTGCGGTATAATGTAAAGCAGAAGATTCCACTGGATCACTATACTCTTCTTCCGAATCCGTCTCATCAGCAGGTGTATATTCTGGTAACTGCAATTCCTCTATATCTGAATCATCAATTGTTGAATTATTCCCGTCGCCCTCTTCATCCTCTAATATATGTGCAAATATTTCTTGTTCATCTCCACTATCAGTTTCCAATATTTCTTCTAATTTTTGATTTATGTAATGCTCTCTTTGTTCAATGCTAAGCCCTTGTAATTGGCGGGGAGTTAACCATTCACCATCAGCCATTATACAAATTACTGTTTTTAATCTAGTTAGTAAAAATTTAAAAATACATGTTTATATACTCTGTGCACATATGTATGTGTGTATGTCAAACTAACCTTTATTAATTAATAAATAAGTGAATTAATCAATTTATTGGATTTTTTATCAAATCAACACGTTTTTGTGTATCTGCAATCAAACCGCACATTACAAGTGCAAATAAAAACTAAATTGATTTGTTAACAAATTGTCTGTGTTCACTCTGTTTTATAGTTGAAACATACGACATAAGATAAAAAATGGGAATCCCCTTTCTAAAAGCATACAGAACTACGTAGTCGCCTAGCTATAAACGACGACGTTTTTTTTTCATAATAACGGATGCAAATCATTCAATTTGCTGAGAAAAACAAAAAATATTGGTTTCACCTGAACAAATTCCCTTGCAAAGTGTACGACTTACCCAGGTATGATGGTTGTATGTTTAACGGAAATTTTTTGGTTGTAGACATAAAGGTTAAAACAACATATTAAATTTCATTTCATTCTTATTTAAATGAAATACACATAAAAAAAAATCTAGGATCAGCTAGTAAAACTTATAATATATGAAACAAATACAGTTTTTAGAATATTTTTTCAATAAATCTTAAAAGAAATTTTTTTTTTTTTTTTTTTTGTAATTCACACATTTCTAAAGTATGGTGGACAATAAAAAAAACTATATATGGAATTATAAAATTAATTTGTTTTTTTTTTGAAGTCTTCCCTTTAATCTAATATCCCATTTAAAAAATGTTGGCTGTGGATCAGTCTCACTCCATATGCTGCAATTTTGATTATTAGCAAATCCATTTAGCCAAATGAGCCTCATCGCTGAACACAATTTTGCGATAAAATATCGGGTCAGTTTCCAATACTCGAGAGCCCAATCTGTGAAAAAACGACGAGTATGGTAGGCCATTATCTTTGTGCAAAATTTTCTACATAGTAGACATCCCCCATTTCTACGACCGACAACATATCAATAAATTTGGATCTTCCACACTTTCGTTTACAGCGGCGAACAGTGGCTGAAAATTGTTTTTATTGGCCAAAATTCTGTAACTTTTAAACCAATTAAAATATTTTAATATTTCTTTTTCTAGTGGGTAGATATTTAGCTGAATTTGAGTCTGAGTCTTTCATTGAAATTGCTTTAGTCCTTCTTAAGAAATTTTAAATCAAAGTTCAACTTTTATTTTTTTTTTAACTTTTAGCGTGAAATATACGTTTTTACTCTTTTTATTTATTAACAAATGTCATATTTGCATTTTAATAATAATTACAAGCATTTTTTTGTAATAATAGGATTTTTTTTTAATTTGCACTCAAAAAAAATTTTTAAATTTTTAAATTTTGCTATTACTACTGAAAAATTAAGAATTTTTTGCTCTCAAATATGCAAATTTGTTTACACTCAAAGAATATTCCCACTTAAAAAAATTTTAGTAATATTTTCTAATAGTCGAGCTATTACTTCAGAAAAATTTATCATTTTTTGCTGTCAAATTTGTTAATATTTCCAAAGACATCTGCTG
Source organism: Cordilura impudica (assembly GCA_963682025.1). NCBI lineage: Eukaryota > Metazoa > Arthropoda > Insecta > Diptera > Scathophagidae > Cordilura > Cordilura impudica. Next base: position 65,803,368 of record OY821521.1, read on the forward strand.
AACATTGGCGCAATGATTCTGATTTTGATATGAAAATAAGAGTTTTTTGTGTCTTTCTTATTTATTAACACATTTCATATGTATGTGGGTAAAAATACCTTTTAAAAACAAGTAAGAATATTACAGTCGGTCTAGACCGACTATACGATACCCTATACCATGCGTTTAGAGACCCAACTAATTGGATATAGAAAATAAGCATAAACCAAATCTGGGTGGTATTGTGATTAATTTTTTTGGCTGCAGATATGAAAAAGTTCGTATCGGATGTTACATCTATATGGAGACTAGGTCGAAAAATGGACCGATCCTGACGATATTTGGTAAGGTCACTTATATTTTCAAAAATATCTACAAATCAAATTTGAGAAAAATTTGTTCAATATTTTTTGTTTTTGATAGATTTAAGTGAAGATCGGGAAGCAACTCTATATGGGGCCTATGACTAAGAATTGTCCTATAGGAATTATTTTTGGACTACTGATTAATGGATGTAATAAACACATACAAAACCAAGTTGACTGAGATATGTACTATAACTTAGATCTTATGGCAATTTTTGTCGATTTCATAGGGGTCATTTGTATGGGGACCACGTCTGAACATAGACCGATTCTCACCAGTTGCCCTAATAATTGGTGGGATAATATTCCAAAGACGAATTGCGTTAATGTAAAATTGCCAATTTGATATTAGCGTATGATGTCTTATTTGAATTATGGTATTATTTCTACTGTGTCGGCTGAAAGTGATTCGATTATACAGATGATGAGGCTCACGAGTGTTTATAATTTTCTGTAAAAAAATTAGAGTTCTAATCTTCATCAGGTCATCAAGCTGGACACCAAAAATTTTCTTTGCATAGGGGGTAATATGTTCATAGTTACCATAAAACTTAAGGCCAAAAACGTACCTTGTAATATTATTATAGTTATGTTTAGTCTCGATTTGCTATTTGCATCACAACTTGAAAAAATTTCACAGGCGTACATTATCTATGGCAGATAAAATCTTAAATACCAAATTTCATCAAAATACATTCATATTTGCGACCTGTAATTTGATTGAAAGGTTTAGATGGACACACATACGGACGGACAGATGGACGGACGGACGGACGGACATTTCTAAATCGACTCAAAAAGTGATTCTGAGTCGATCGGTATACTTGTATTGTATAACTTATAGGGCTGTTTAAATTTCCGTAATTTAAATTATTTGAAATTCACCACGGATCGTCACGGGTGCTAAAGTATAAATAGGGTTAACGAGGACACTTCCACCTTTCTCTGGGTGGTATACGTTTATTGTTTCCTTTTGTTCCCTAGACTTTCTATTCCACTAAAGTTGAAATTTGACACAAATATAGCAGTTTAATATATATTTCAGAACGCCCCTAATATTAAACGGCAGGGCTAGTACCACTTATAGCGACTAAAGACTGTAATCCTACCAACCTTGTAAAGAAGATCGCAGGTCATTATCGACGATAACTTGCGAGCAGTAATCATTTATTTTGGATAATAATTTAACTCATAAAAACAAAGTTTTTATTAAAACTCTTTCTTTCCTTTTGCATATGAGTTTGGAATATATCCGTAACTGTGAGTGAGTGTGTGTGACTATCTTAAAATTAATCTTTGGTCACAACAAGTCTATGCACAAAGTTTCAGATCGATCGGATGAGGGAAGTGAGGTTTTAATCTCTCCGTGACGTTGCGTGACTACGTCAAAGTTAAACTTTTTTCTCTGCAAGTCTATCGACTAAGATTCAGGTCGATCGCATAAGGGGAAATGGGTTTTAAATCACTCCGTGACTACGCGTGACTGTTCGTAACTATGTCGAAGTTAATGTTTCTCTACAGCAAGTAGATCGACCAAGTTTCAGATTGATTGGATTAGGGGAAATCCGTTTTAAATCCCTCCGTGACTGTGCGTGACTAAGGCAAAGTTAATCTTTTTTCACAGCAAGTGTATGGACCAAGCTTTAGATCGATCGGATGAGGGGAAATGACTTTTAGATGACTGTGCGTGACAGAGCCTGACTACCCCAAAAATAATCTGTAGTCACAACAATACTATGGGCCAAGTTTCCGATCAATTGGATAAGGTGGAATGGGGTTGACCCACGACAGACAGACAGACAGACAGAGAGTATGAATTAAAAGAAAGAGTTTAACAAAACAAAAAAATCACCTTCTGGAATTAAAAAACAGTTGAGTTTAACAGCATGTCACGCCCAGAAATAGCTATAGTTTAACCCAATTTTTTGACCACATTAATTTGGATATATTAGCTACAAAATGGCGTAAAACCTGCCGTAACAAAAAAAATTTGACTTTTGGCCAATGAAATCAGAATTTCAGCCACAGTGTGACGATATTGTCTTCAATATGCTCATTAAGTTAAAATGTATATAAATTTCTTTTAAAAAAGAAGAAATTTGGAAAAAAAAATCTTTCAACGTATTGGTATTACTACATCATTTAGAGAGTATGTGATTTGAAATTTGTCCACAGTTTAACGGATCGCTTGCTCAAATGGACGATTATGTGCGCGATAGAAATCATGAATTCGTCTATAAGCTGCGTGAATCGGTGACTGATTTTTAAAGTAAATTTTAACAATTTGGTAGCATCGTTCAAGCGCGTATCTATTCATGATGATTTTCCAGGGTACACTGAGCATAAGTATTAAAAAGTGATGGCAATATAACAGCTCGTTTAGCAGCTAACCGTTTGGTAGTTCTATATATGTGAAAAAAACACCCTTTAATTTTTAATTTTTAAAAATAACAATAATTTTTTTTTATCTCTCAGTTTAATTTCGCATCAAAAGTAACACCCAGCAACGGCATTTGCAACAGCTTTCGCGATAATAGCAACAACAACAATATAACCCTAAACTAACCTTAAAGTTTTAAATAAAGTCGTAGTGAAAGGAAATAAATATGAGTATAGTATTTCCTATATATTTATAAACTTAGTGCAAAGACCCTGCGGAGGTTCAGTACATGTGCCATCAAAATTTGTTTGGTTACAGTTTTGTTATTGCTATCATTCGAATCATTTGTGAAAATTATGAGTAGTAAATATGTGAAACGAAACCAAATTTAAAATGTGGTCTCGTGATTTGCTCTGGGTCATCTCTTTGCTAAAATTTTAAATATCAGTACAAAGTTGTAGGTGTCAAATAGCCTGCAATTTACTTCTATTATTTTGAACAAATGTCTTAATACACTGGTTTCCACCCCATTACTATACGTCGCACCGCACCTGCTTGACAATGTTGCAAAAGAACAATATAGCTAATGTTATCTGTTACGAAAGGAACAAGCAAAAAAAGGAAAAGAAATCATAACCACTCCTGTTATTACACATGGCAGCTGCTAATCTACTTGTGAGTAGTAAGTAACAACATCTACCCAAAAAAAAAAAAAGAAATAGACATGAGGTAAACACTGCACTTTGACATCAACGAAAAATTGTGGCTGGGTTCTTTAGACTACAAACTAGAAATAAAAACGCACATTTCACGCTATATAAAAGATCTCAAATGACAAGAGGGTGCAAAAATAAAAACAAAATCAGTTCTGTCATTCATATGGCCAAAAAAAAAAATAAGAAAAAAACTACCACAACCACCAACAATCGCCCAACTTCAGTTACTTCTTAAGCGTGAGTAGCATGAGGTTGTTATAATACTTAGCAGCAACTGCTATGACTGGTGTGGATGCTGTTGCTACTTCTTGCTGCACTATTTTTTCTATAACTCATACATTTTTTTTTTCTTTTATGTGCAATATTCTGTAAATTATAATTGACATGCTTTTAGGGTTTGACTACTAGTTGGATTCTGTGTTTTTTCTTATTTATTTTTAACTAAATGTCCCCTGTCGTTCTATTTTTGTGGTTCCTTTCATGTGTCTTATCTTATGGGTGTAGTTTGATGATGGTACCATACACCAAGCCCTCAATTTGTTGAGTGTGGGTCTGCTTCATCTTGATTCGTTTATGTTAAATTTGTTTGTTGTTTGGTTTAGTTTCATTTCAATATTGTGTGCGAGAAAAGGTGTTGTATTACTTGTTTAATAGATAATTTTTTTATTGAAAATATAAATGTCTTTGCTTTAATATTCCATGTATTGCATTTTGGAGAACATTTCGAATAAAATATTTTCCACGCTTCTTTGAAGTTAGCAAAAAAATATTATCTAGTAAATATTTTTTTTTTATAAATTGTAATCCAAAAACTTTTTACTCAAGTATATGTATTTCACGAAGAAAAAAAAGTTACTTTAAATTGTTTTCTTTTTTTCAATGTCCGTCTGACCGTCACTGTGTATGCCCATGTAAACATTATACGCAAACTACATTGTCTCGAACAGAAATATATTGTGATGATATTTGCTATAAGTCCTTTTTGGCTATAAAATGATTAGAATTAAAATTGGAGTAATTGCAGATAAAGACCAGACGCATACAAATGAATCCATAGAGATAGACTTATATTACACTTAGATCCAAATCATCATATACGTTGCGTTCATTAAAATGTATTGTGTATTTTTCAAATTTTTGTCTAGACTTTCGTTACCTTGAATGAGACATAATAAAGGCATATTAGACCAAATACTAACAATTACACTAGCCAACAAGATTTTGGACTGGAGCAACCAAATATCTTTCTTAGGGTAATTTGGTTGGTAATTGGTTTTTCTCTATCATGTCAGGTTCTCTAGATAGAAGAAAAATGTTTTTATTCGTTTTTTACATAAAAAATCATTAGTTTATTTAAAAATCAATGAATTTTCAAAAGTAAATGGCGTTATTTGAACGTCGTTTGTATTTTGTTAGTTCAGTTTCACGTATCAGAGTCCAGCAATAGTCTGCCAGCATGCTTTTGCCACAAAATCCTTGATAATTTCTTTCGATTTTTATTAAATCCTGGTGAGCACGCTCCCCTTGTTCGTCGCTCACCGCACCTAAATGCGAATGAAGAAACTGCATTTTGAGTAACACTCACCTAATTCTTGATAATTATTCAATAATTCAGCAACAACGTGTCTGCAGTTTTCACTCTTATTGTTTCCAAGAAAACTGTCCACGTTGCTCTTGAAAGATTTCCATGCTGCATATTTTTTCTCCAATAAACATTGTAAAAAATTGACGCCATTTAATAGCTTCCTGATCTGAGGGCCAACAAAATATGCTATCTTTGATTTTAGCATATAAAAATTTAGGAAAAACCATTAACAAATATTTAAATGCTGCACCATCTTTCTCCTGAGCCTTGACACAAAGTTCTTAAAAATGCCCATTTTTATGTGCAGTGACGGAAAAGAACGTCATTTGGATCAATTAATGGTTTATTTGAAATGTTTTGTTTTCCTGGTGAATACTCAGTTCCTTTTGGCCACTCTGTTCTGACGTAATGATGACATGTAGCGCGACTATTCCATAGACAAAGGAAACATCAGTATTTTGCGAAACCTCCTTGCATACCAGTCAACAAACCAATGACCTGAAACAAATTAATTTACAGTTATGTATATCAGTAGGCGAAATCAATTGTTTCCAAGATGCTGTACTGTTTGTTCACAATTATAGCTATGGACGCTCACCTGTTCAGTTACTTCGAAAATCATCGACAAAATTCACTACACATATAAGTAGTTTTCAGTGATCGGCGGATTAGAACGCGCCAACTAGTTGAGGCCAAGGGCATATTATATAGTTAAGTGGTTACAATTGCGCACGACAAATGTTACGAGGTGGGTGCCCCATTTTCTCATAATCGAGAATCGTGTGACTGATTCAGTAGGTGGTTTAGAGCATTTGCGTTGTGTATATTGCTAATGAAACTTGAATTTACCACTATCGCACCCTGAAGAAAGCAGAGACAGTGAAAGCGGTTGGTAAAGTTTTCACAAAAAAAAGGAAAAAGCAAACGAGGAGGCATGTCATTCATTATTAAGGCGATGTTTCTAAATTTAAAGAAGTGGCACGACAGAAAAAGACTCGAGCCATAGTAAGAGCTCATCTTTGCCAATTTTCAGTACATTTCCACAAGTAGTGTCCAATTTTGAGGGCATTATTTATTTTGAAAAAGGAATCAACCCGAAAGACTTATTGTTGTAAGTTAGGATTTATTTGTTGTTGATTTCACCAATTTTCTTCAATGTCATTCCAGATGGCATGGCTACATGGAGACCAAGATCTGAGGATTTATAACTAATTAAAAATTTTTTTCATTCTTTTATTATACCCTATATCACTATGTGGTTGGGTATAATGACTTTGTGCTGCTGTTTGTAACTACCAAAAATATTTGACCTAGAGCCATCTCTTATTATACCGATCGACTCAGACTCACTTTCTGAGCTGACTAGCGACGTCCGTCCGTCTGTGTGTCCATGTAAAACATTTAATCAAACTACAGGTCGCAAATATGAATATATTTTGATGAAATTTGGTATATATGTAAGTTTTTATCGGCAACAGAATGAACGCTATTGAAATTGGTGAAATTCGGTAAAAGTTCAGACCTAGTGCCCTTACAAATGACCATTATAAAATCATATAGATCTCAGTCAAATAGGGTTTGTATGTTTTTATTATATCCATTAATTAGTAGTCAAAAAATAATGCTTATATGACAATTTTTAGTCATAGGCCCCATATAGAGATGCTTCCCGATCTTCACCTAAATCTATCAAAAAACAAAAATATTTCACAGATTTTTCTCAAATTTAGTTTGTATGTATTTTTTCAAAATATAAGTGACCTTACCAAATATGGTCAGGGTCGGTCCATTTTTCGACCTAATCCCCATATAAATATTGCACCCGTTATGAATCTTTCCATATCTGCAGCCAAAAATAATAATAACGCGACCCAAATTTGGTGTATGCTTATTTTCTATGTATATCCAATTAGTTGGACCGAAGAGATAGGGTCTTTAAACATGGTATATGGTATCGTATAGTCGGTCTAGACCGACTATAATTTTTTACTTGTTTTTTATTTGTGGTTAGTATTTAATTTTTTAATTAAATTTTTTTCTTCACTAAGGGAAATTGGTTAAATTATTGGTGATACTGATACAAATTTCATATAAATTTCCATTGCTACATAAAAAGTCTCTTAACGAAATTGATTTTCCCATTACCTAATATCTTCATTGTTGTTATTGTTATGTTATGTGCCCTTCATGTGTACATATTCCTTCTATCTGTCATAATATCAAAACGAAAAGTGCTCCATGAAAATTGAATTAACTTTTGACCAAAGTGTATGCAATATTTTGATTTATGAGGCCACACACTTTACGGGCCAGGCCTGGCCTGGCTGCTTTTTTGTTGTTGTTGTTATAAATTTCTTATTTAAAAAGAAACTTTTTTTTTGTTTTTTGTTATCCATTATGAAATACTCGTCGAGTAAATAACGAAAGGGACTTTTATTGTTGCAAAACAAATAAGAAATGTTGAAACAGATTTGTATGGAGTTTTCTAAACAAAGTAAGTTCGGAACTTAGATATGCTCCCTTTTAAAAGAAAAATTTTACTTTTCGGTAAAAAAAAAAAGAATATTACTAATACAATCATACTTTTAAGTGTAACTTTAGTTCATAAAAATTCGATAGAAATGGGATTTAAGAACTAATTTAAGGGGTTACCATAAAAAGAATATATGGTAGTTTTAAGGATGAGTGAGTGCTAAATAGTTTTAAGCTAGAGCCTTATTTTTAGATGCCAGTATTTACCTTCCTGTCGTGAAAAAAATTTTTTAAAAATTGTATATGTAATTTTAGTAATTTTTTGTTGACACACTCTTAGACAAAAAAAAATACATTCATCCAGACATAATTAAATTGCGTAACCATACGTTACACTAGCAGTATGCTATAAAAATCTCATGGGAAATCTCCCAAAACAAAGTAATTGATTAATTGTCCAAGCCGAATCAACTGACATCAAACAAATCTGTTACATGGAAAGAACCACAGCAGCGTGGCAGCAAATTCTGGAATATTTGCTGATTGAAAGTATAAAAAGCTTTAATTTTGGGACAGTCATAAAACAATATTACTCAATAAGCAGTATGAAGTTTGGGCGTTTAATTGTGAGATTCTACTAATCGAGGACCTTAGAAATCATACGCAAAATTCGGAGTTAAGTTCTGATATAGTATAGTTAAAACTTGGTCAAATCCCAAAAAACGTAAAAAATCTGATTCTTCGATTATTAGTTGCAAAATGAGATGCAAGCGAAAGTTAAAGCGAACCTAGTCCCATGCCTTGTCAATTAGTATTGGTTAACACTGATCTGTTAACTAAACCTAAACATTTGTTTAAGGTTAAATAATCATAAGTTTCGTACTAGGTGTACCATAGTTTAAACATTTCCCACTGTCTGAATGAAAAACAGTCAATTTTTATGCTTTCGTAAAATATTTGATGTTGAACGTAACGTTTATGAGTTCAGGCATAAAAGGGTGTTCCGATATATGCGCTTCAAATTTGCACTGTTTTATTAAGTAAAAATTATAGCCTTAAACGATTATCAGCACACTCTATAAGTGTTTCAATTAGTGAATATGGAACGTTACTTGAAAGACCGTGTTGTTATAAAGTAATAGGGAAAGTTTTACTGAATTTCTTAAAATATACAACTAATATATTGTGAATAATGAATTAATCTAATAAATTAAGATCGATTAAAAGCAGCGAAAAAAACACAACTTACTTCTTTTACTTGAATTTAGGAATTTTTCAATTATGGTTGCGTAATTACGATGATCATTTCGACAACTTTACAATGCTGGGTACAAGACAAACACCTTAGATGCGGTAAGACTAGCAGACAACTCTCCATACATTCCTAATGGTTTATCCTTCTTAGAAAATTTTAAAATCGGCGGTGACTTGTGAAACAATGATATCTCCAGCCACAATATCTGCTGTCTTCCCTCATACTCAAACGACTTCTCAACCAAACTTGGCCTTCAGCTCAAAATATTTGACTTTTTAAACTCTTTCTTTTAACTCATACTCTCTGTCTGTCTGTCTATCTGTCTGTGTGTCTGTGTGTCTGTCTGTCTGTCTCTCTGCCATGGGTGGACCCCATTCCCCCTTATCCAATTGATATGAAACTTAGCCCATAGTCTTGTCGTGACTACAGATTAATTTTTGTGTAGTGACGCACAGTCACGCTTGGTCGCGCACAGTCAGGGAGTGATCAAAATGTCAATTCCCTCATCCGATCGATCTTAAACTTGGTCAAAATACTAGCTATAAAAAAAAATATTAACTTTGACTCAGTCACGTACAGTCACGCATGGCCACGCAAGTCTCGGAGTGATCTAAATGTCGTTTTCACTCATCCGATCGATCTCAAACTTGGTCCATACACTTGCTGTGAAAAAAAGATTAACTTTGATTAAGTCACGCACAGTCACGCATGGTCACGCACTGTCACGCATAGTCACGCACAGTCACGGAGCGATCTATATGTCATTTCCCCTCATCCGATCGATCTGAAAGTTAGTCAAAGATTAACTTTGACTTAGTCACGCTCAGTTACGCATAGTCACGCACAGGCACGGAGTGATCTAAAACCCATTTCCCCTTATCCGATCGATCTGAAACGTGGTCGAGAGACTTGCTGTGAAAATAGATTAACTTTGACATTGTCACGCACAGTCACGGAAACACTAAAACCCCATTTCCTGATGGATCTGAAACTTTGTCCATAGACTTGTTGTAGCCAAAGATTAATTTTAAGATAGTCACACACAGTCACGCACAGTCACGGAGATATTCAAAACTCATATGCATAAGGAAAGAAAATCTTTGTTTTTATGAAAATATAAATTTGGGAAATCTTCCAGTAGATCAACTCGTAAAAGAATTCACAACAGAAGTTAACACAGTCTCCTACTCACAATCAAAAATTATGCAAATAAAATTAAGATCTACATATATACCGCACCTGTACCTTTAAAGTGAGATACATTTAAAAATGTTCAGTAGAGGCAAAAAACGGTTTTGTTTAAAATTGTTTACTAAAAAAAGAACATCAATAAAATCAACTGTTATGACATAAAAATAGGCGCAATTAAAATACTTCTCTTTAGTTGAAACAACAATGATATTAATTGGGCCTACACTTGGAGACAACTCAGAATATCGCTCTTTAGTTGATTCTAAAGAAGCAACTCTTATAACACAAAGAGGGTTACAACTGTATTATTTTTGCGAAAGAGTAGAAAAACCGATGTAAGATTTTTACAGTGGATAGATATGACCAGTGTGTATCGTTTTCTTGCAAAAACTGAAAATTGAAAAATTTTGAGTTGACTTACTTTAGAGGTACAGGTGCGATATCCTGAAAAATACAAAATTTTCGCAAATTAAAGCACAGATGACATAAAGAGTTGAAAAAGGATTGTTCATGGAAAGGGTAACAGACTAGACATAAGATCCTCTGCAATCAAGTTCACCTTCTAGAAACTATAATGAAAGAACTTAGAGCAAGCGCAACATTTTAGACAGCCCATTATGGCCAAAAATTTATATTTTTTGGCATAAAGGCAAATTTTTTATGGTTTTATATTTTAAAATTGACAGATAGCAAGTAACAGTGTCAATTAGGCTGTGACGAATCTTTGATACACACGATCTAATATTGAGCACGGCTAGCAATTTAAAACTGTTGCCGATACTGAAACATTAAATTCGAATACCAATTCAATTTAAAGTTATCTATTATAATTTTTTTATAGAAAACAATGATCATGTCTTCTATGGAAAGAATTAATTACTATTTGAAAAATAACATTGGTTTTTTTTCACCAGAGTAGAAAACCTATAATAAGGACTTCATAGAACAACAACGAACAGCAGCCGGCTGAAAATCGTTTTTCATTGGCCAAAATTTTGTAACTTTTGAACCTATCCAAATATTTTATAATTTTTTTTTAGTTGATAGATACTTAGTTGATCTTGAGCCAGTTTTAATTTCATTAAAATTGATTGATATTTTAAGGAATTTTAGGTCAAAGTTTAACTTTTAATTTTTTTTGTAACCTTTAGCGTTAAATACCGGTTTTTATACCCTATACCACTATGTGGTTTTCTCAAACTTGCTTCGTATTTATTTTATCAAAACATAAGTGACTTACCAAATATGATCAGGAGCGGTCCATAGTTCGACCTAGTCCCCATATAAAAATAACATCCTAGATGAACTTTTTCATGTCTGCAGCCAAAAAATTATTAACAATGTCACTCAAATTTGGTTTATGTTCATTTTCTATATCGAATTTCTACCACCGAAGAGACAGGGTCTCTAAACCATAGTACAGGGTATCATATATTCGGTCTACACCGACTATAATTTCTTACTTGTTTTGATATGAAAATTAGGGTTTTTATTTTTTGAATCTTTCTGATTTATTAAAACATTTCATACATACTAGCAGATTCCAGCCCTCTAAATTCGAGCGCAAATTCTAGGAAATTTTATTTTTTCATTTAATAAAGACCCTAAAAATATGCTAATCAATTATAGCCCATTCAGAAATCAACACAAAAAACAAACACATTTTTATTACAAACACATTAACAAATTTAATAAACACACACATAGCATTGTATAACTTTATGTATGTGGCAGTAGCAATTTTAGATGCAATTTACTCAAAATAATGGAAAAAAATCATACTTTTAGGGTCTTTGTTTAATGAAAAAATAAATTTTCCTAGAATTTACGCTCGAATTTCGTGCTCTGGAATCTGCTAGTGATCTTATATATTAAAAGAATTTATGAATAAACTTTGCATTCAAGATTTTTTCAATATTTTTCTTCTCTCAAACCTCTATAACTAGAGTTCTAATTAACGTAGGTTGTTGACATAGGTCTAAGAACACTCGTGGATCAAGCTCCTTCTTTTGAGCTATTAACTGCTTAAATTCGTTGGGGTTGAGGAAAGTTATGCATGGAGAATCAACTTTACTTTTAGTGTACGTTAACTTATCTTGGCATATTTTGGTATTACTGTACGTTAACTTCTCTTGGCAAATTCGTTGGGTTTGAGGAAAGTTATGCGTGGACAATCAACTTTACTTTTATTGTACGTTAACTTCTCTTGGCATATTTTGGCATTACTGTACGTTAACTTCTCTTGGCAAATTTTGTTATATTATAAAAATTAATATAATATAATATAATGCTGCGGAGCAGCAGGGGTTCTCTAGTTATTATTAATTTGATTAAAATATTGATTGCAAATATTTCATATTTTGTTCTGTGTTGTTTCTATTCTTTAGCAGTTTTTTGACTTCTTCATCTAAATCCCTATGTTCCACTTTCCATTGATTTCGAATAATTGAGATGAACGGATCTGACGTTGACAATAATATATTAAATAGATCTTTATTTGTGGAACTTTTTCTTTTGGCTAATCTACAATTAATTATAATCAATTATATTCAATTATTTAAAAATTAAAAATAAAAAATTAAAAATTAAAAATTAAAAATTAAAAATTAAAAATTAAAAATTAAAAATTAGAAATTAAAAATTAAAAATTAAAAATTAAAAATTAAAAATTAAAAATTAAAAATTAAAAATTAAAAATTAAAAATTAAAAATTAAAAATTAAAAATTAAAAATTAAAAATTAAAAATTAAAAATTAAAAATTAAAAATTAAAAATTAAAAATTAAAAATTAAAAATTAAAAATTAAAAATTAAAAATTAAAAATTAAAAATTAAAAATTAAAAATTATAAATTAAAAATTAAAAATTAAATTAAAAATAAAAAATTAAAAATTAAAAATTAAAAATTAAAAATTAAAAATTAAAAATTAAAAATTAAAAATTAAAAATTAAAAATTAAAAATTAAAAATTAAAAATTAAAAATTAAAAATTAAAAATTAAAAATTAAAAATTAAAAATTAAAAATTAAAAATTAAAAATTAAAAATTAAAAATTAAAAATTAAAAATTAAAAATTAAAAATTAAAAATTAAAAATTAAAAATTAAAAATTAAAAATTAAAAATTAAAAATTAAAAATTAAAAATTAAAAATTAAAAATTAAAAATTAAAAATTAAAAATTAAAAATTAAAAATTAAAAATTAAAAATTAAAAATTAAAAATTAAAAATTAAAAATTAAAAATTAAAAATTAAAAATTAAAAATTAAAAATTAAAAATTAAAAATTAAAAATTAAAAATTAAAAATAAAAATTAAAAATTAAAAATTAAATTAAAAATTAAAAATTAAAAATTAAAAATTAAAAATTAAAAATTAAAAATTAAAAATTAAAAATTAAAAATTAAAAATTAAAAATTAAAAATTAAAAATTAAAAATTAAAAATTAAAAATTAAAAATTAAAAATTAAAAATTAAAAATTAAAAATTAAAAATTAAAAATTAAAAATTAAAAATTAAAAATTAAAAATTAAAAATTAAAAATTAAAAATTAAAAATTAAAAATTAAAAATTAAAAATTAAAAATTAAAAATTAAAAATTAAAAATTAAAAATTAAAAATTAAAAATTAAAAATTAAAAATTAAAGATTAAAAATTAAAATTTAAAAATTAAAAATTATAAATTCTATACGCTCTTATAGATCAATAGGTTTATTATTAGGTCTCGAAACATTAGAATATCGTCGTAGATTTCAAGCTGTACTATTTGTCTTTGATATAATTACTGATGGTATCGACTGTCCAGATTTGCTAACGCAAATAAAATTGTATCCTCCACCTAGGGTACTTCGTCACCATAATATAGTTTTATATTCCATGCTGTCGCATAAACTATGCCCAAAACAATACTTTAAATCGCGCGTGTGCCGATATAAATGCTATTAATGAAATAGCTATAAATGGAATCCCAAACCAGCTTATAGAGTTTTGTACATCAAAAGATTGTTTTAAATTACTCTTCTTTACATTATTTAATTTGTAAATTTTTGTACATAAACTAATACATATGTAATTATTTTAATCATAGTCTGTAAGGAAATCATGTTCCATTGACTGAAATAAATGAAATGAAATGCAAAAAATTTAAATGAAATTTCGAGGGCTGAAAGCTGCTAGTTCGGAATTAATGTTTCAGTATCGGCTACAGTTTTATAGCCGTACCCAATAATAATATTGAGTTTCGACGCAGGTGGAGGGTATCAAAGAATTCGGCACAGCCGAATTTAACACTCATACTTGTTATATATAAGATACATTGATACTTTCGTTGTTGTATATAACCATGATTCAATAAAGATTTACTTTCTTACTAACTACTTACTAAAATATAGCTACACCACAGACCCTTTCTAAATCAAATATACAATTATTCATTTTAATCTAAAAAATAAATGGACTCTGAAAGCGATTTTGATATAATCAATACAATAAAATATGGATCGATGATTAAGCCATGTAGCTTGCTTAAAGCTCATTTATCAGAGCCAGTCAAAACAATTTAGAAATTTAAATATTTCTGTCTTTTTATTTAGAAAACATAAAATACAATAAAATATATTTACAGCCAAAAAAAAAAAAAACTATTCAATTGCAATTATTCTTTTACAAAAATAAAAAATATTTTCGACATTTTCCCTAACATACGTCTTAAAGGAATAGCCACTGTCACTATTGGCAACACCAATTGATACCAAGAGCACCGCATATGAAATTAACGATAAGTAGAATTTGTGACGACAAATCCATGATAAAAATCTGCGTTGCGGCAGCAGTTTATGTCGAAAACGACTTCCGTAGCAGAGAAGATAACGTACACGAATGCGCTGCGGATTTTGTATTTGTACATCTACACAGGATTTATCGTATTTATTTGATTCAATATGATCGGTGGCCGTATCATAAGCAAATTCACAAATAGCTGTACAAGATATAATGGAACCACACTGTGAAGCACCCCAAGCAGCACCATTCGGGCTATGTTGTAAACTAGTATGAAGATCTGTAGTAAGTTCTATATATTTACTGTTTGGACTATGTTGTGGTAAACCCTTATGGATAGTGGAGAAATAGCTATCCAATCTATTACCCAAAAAAGCCAATTTAGTAGGTAATGTAGAAACTCTGTCACGAAATTCCCGCTCAGAATGTACTCCGCTCGTAGCAATTAATTCGAAAACGTGTGTAGGCTTTGTTGAAACAGACTTTTCATCAATAGATTTCAGAATATTTTCGAGTTCTTCTCCTTCGACTAAACGAAATGCGGGTTCACGCATAGTAATAAGTACCCAATACAATAATTCGATGACATCAGTGCCAAATTCATGATAATTTTGATCGACAATATTTTGTAGTATAACCCGTAACTTGGGGGTATCATTAATGACCGAAACTAGGGCATCAATATTAAAGCCAGATTGCTCATGAGCATATTGTGGTGGAAATGGCATCAATTGCGAATCATAACGATAGCTCAGTGCTGCAGCTACAAACAAGGTCCATTTTGCATCGCAACCCAAGAAATTATTTTCCAACATGTAGCGCAAGGCCTGCGTCTTATCAACAAACTCTATGACAGCGTCTAAATCGTGTTGAGTATTACTTTCATAATTTTCTATTGCAAGACATGATGGATCATTGATTCCTGGCACGGCAACTATTTCTGTCTCTTCCATTGGTTTGCTAGCAGTCTCGGTGTTCAGAATTTTTGGTGTATTTCTTCCAACACTTTTGGATCTTCTTTTTGGACTTGAGCTTTTTCTTGATGTTGTTGTTATAGTGGTAGCCATATTTGAGATATTGGTGGTTTTTGAATTTTCGTTACCGAATAAAGGGGTTTTTATAGAAAATAGCAAATAATTAGGAAAAAATTCAAAAAAAATATATAACTGTTTATATTGACATTGAAAATTTTTTGAAAAGTTTTCAATTTGATTAAAAATATAAAAAATGAATACTGAACGCAGATATATTTTATTAAAATTGTTTGAGTTTAATGCTGAAATCAAAATAAAGTAAGTTTCGCATGGCGTACTTCAAATAACTTACCAAACAAGGTTTGCCTGACTTTAAATGAATGATTCTTAAAAAATTCTTCATAATTTACAATTTCATATATACCGATAACCACCAACCAAAAAATTTGGTAGTATTAGTAGTACGAGTAAAGGTATTTTTTATTGAGACTTTTCTCTTCTTTTTGTTATGTACTCCACACTAATTTCAGCTTGTCAGAGACCCCATATACTACATATATCCTTGAAGGAGAAGTCATTCTGGCAATGTCCGTCAGTTCGCCATAATATACAGCAGTTCGGTGATCAGGAATGACGTACGATACGATGGTTAGATACCTACTTCGATAAAGTTTCATATAAAAAACTAAGTATGGTGAGAAAAGTTTATACATAACAGAACGTGTGAATATAGATGTAGGTCTAGACCGACTACACGGTACCCTATACCATGGCTTAGAGACCCTCTATCTTCAGTCCAACTAAGTGGATATAAAAGATAAGCATAAAGCATAAAGATATGAAAAAGTTCATATCGGAAGCTATATTTATATGGGGTCTATGTCGAAAAATGGACCGATCCTGACCATATTTGGTAAAGTCACTTACACTTATTTTGAAAAAATATATACAAACCAAATTTGAGAAAAAAATGAGCAATATTTTAGTTTTTTGATAGATTTAAGTGAAAATCGGGAAGCAGCTTTATATGGGGGCTATGAAAAAGAACTGCCATATGGGGTTTATCTTTGGACAACTGCTAAATGGATGTAATAAACACACACAAACCCAATTTGACCGATATCTATATGATAGTTTGGAGCTTATGGCAATTTAAGTCGATTTTATAGGGGTAATTTGTATGCGGACTAGGTCTGAACATGGACCAAATTTCACCAATTTCAACAGCGTTTATCCTATGACCGATGAAAGGTTATATGCTTAATTCCATTAAAATATATTCATATTTGCGACCTGCAGTTTGACATGAACACACAGACGGACAGACAGACAGATGGACGAACGGACCTACATCGCTAAATCGACTCAGAAAGTGATTCTGAGTCGATCGGTATAATAAAAAATGGGTCTAGGTCAAATATTTTTGGTAGTTACAAACAGCAGCAAAAAGTCATTATACCCAAACCACATAGTGTTGTAGGGTATAAAAATTTAATATATAATTTGAACATTATTTTTCTAGTCTCCTCCTGGTACATTCATTAATTTATTTTGTTGTTAGTTCTTTTGTATATAAATATTCATAAAGATATTCATGCTAATTCCAAAATCATTTCAAATGTTACATTTCCGTAGAAAGGTCACTTTCATATGATTAAAATCTCTTTTACAAAATATTCTTACCCCCTTAAGTACCCTATTTGTTAGGCAACACTCATAAGTTATGCAAAATTTTTAAAGGATTTAAAGGTTTAACCATTTATTTTGAATGTAGCATTTACAAACTTAAAATATTAACAATTTTTATACATAAACAAGTAAGATTGTAGAATTCGGCTGTGCCGAATTTTTGATGCCCTCCACCCGTGTCCTAAACTGAATAACCAATATTGGGTACGGTTACAATTTTAATACAGTTTCTAAACTTTTAAGTTGAAACTAGCAGATTCTAGCCATCGAAATTCGAGCGCAAATTCTAGGAAATTTAATTTTTTCATTAAATAAAGACCTTAAAGGTATGCTAATCAATTATAGCCAATTCACAAATCAACACAACAAACAAACACATTTTTATTACAAATACATTAACAAATTTAATAAACACACACATAGCGTTGTATAATTTTATGTATGTGTTAGTAGCAACTTTAAATGCAATTTACTCAAAATAAAGGAAAAAGTTTATAAATCTGTAAATCTGCAAAACGGCTAAAAAGAAATACCTTTCAAATAATATAGGGTTGGTCGAAATCCGGATAAAACGGTAGAACAAAACATCAGTCACAAGAAATTGCCTAGCCTATTAATATTATAGATACCACTTAAGGTGGATTTCTTTTTATTATTTTACAACCACACGTACTGAGTTCATAATTGGATGTGTTGAAAATATATAAAACTAATATTGTTATGAGTAAGGCTATTAAGTATATACTAGCAGGTTCCAGTGCTCGAAATTCGAGTGCAATTTCTAGGCAGCTTTATTTTTCAGCTTAGCCAATTCATAAACCAACACTTTTATGCTAATTATTATTGTGAATAAAGATAACAAACTCATTAACAAACACATTAACAAATATAATAAAACTCACATAGCATATGTATAATTTTACGTATGTGTTAGTAGCAACTTTAAATGCAATTTACTTAATATAAAAAAAAAATTAGAAATCTGTAAATACGCAAAACGTCTAATAAGAAATAGTTTCAAATAATATACGTTTGGTCAAAATCGGGATAAAACGGTAGAACAAAACATCAGTCACAAGAAATCGCCTAGCCTGTTAATATTAGAGATTACCTTTAGAGTAGCAGTTATATTTCGGATGAGCATTTTTTATATGACAGTGAATCTAAAAATATTTCATTTCAGTTAATTAAAAGATTATTTAGAAACCAAATTAAGCAGTTAAGTTCAAGATGACTCAGTGGCTCTTGTGCAGACTAGGTATTAATATTAAACGATTTCTTTCAGAAATATTTAAAATTGATGATTTATGGGTACAATCTTGTTCCACCAACTAACTGTGGGATGAGGTAACACTTACACATCAGGCCAAGCTCTATATGATCCGCTCAAAATTAATGCATTAAATTTCAATCAACTTAATATATAATATTCACGACTGGAGTAATAATTTTAACAATAGAAAAACGAAAAATTTTTCGTGTCATTCGTTATGAAGAAATATCTTACTATGATGTAGGGTATAAATATGCCTTTTATAGCAATATGTGTATATTTTTTCCAGGTGTATGCATAAATATATGCCGACATTATTTGACTTTATATATAAACATGTTACGTAATGCGGTAATTTATTAATACACTTCAGTTAAAATATGACTCCCTTGAGACAGATAGACATTCTATAGACATTCAGACAAACAGACAGGCAAACAACCATACAAAACTTACACAACAGTCAAACGAATAAACAAATGAACGAATGAGGCAACCAAGCAACTCTGTTACGGGCACAGCAACCAGGAAACAAATACTCAAAAGATGTTTTTAATGTGCCAAATCCGAAATAAAGTTAAGAAAGGTGGTTGTGGGCTTTGTTCGTTCAATAAATAAAGTATGAGGTTTGATAGATACAAATGTATGTTTTGTTGCTAAAACAGAGATTCCCAATTGAGAGATTGCGCTATAGAACTCGTGGAACTGGTGATTGCGGTGATTCTTTAATTTAAGAAAAGGACAAAATTTCAAAACGTTACTCAAACTGGCTCTTAAATCAGGAGAAAGTGCAACAATTTTTTTTAACATTATTTTTCAATATATGCCTTATTAAGTAAAAAATACATGCTTTTGTATAAATAGGATTTTTTTGGATTTTTTATTATAACAAAAAAATATGTAGTATGTAGATATTTTTTTTATCTATATATTAATACGTCAAGGTAAATATTTAGTTCCCTTTTTAAGCAATATGCGGGCACGGAGGAGTGTGAAAATTGCCATAGTTTTAGCTCATATGGAGCAGAAGCTGAGAATAATAAAATTTATGTTTAATATGTTTTTAAAATATATTAAATTAAATAAAATAAAATATTTATAATAATTCGATACACCCTGTTAATGCGAATGATATAAATTTCATATCAGACGCTCTGTGTTGAATTGCTAAAATTGATTTACATACCTTTAGGCTAATATAAATATTCATAAATTTTTTATATATGTATGTACATTTAAAAAACATTGCGGGGCAAAAATTTAATGAAAAAATAATATTTCCTAGAATTTTCACTCGAATTTCGAGTGCTGGGCTATACTAGTATATATAAATAATGAACAAAAAAAATTTATATTCACTATTTATATATTTAAGTTAATCATCGCGATCACCGTCGTCATCATCATAATTATTATCATTATCATCATCATCATCATCATCATCTTCGTTATCAGAATTACTGGAGAGAATGAGTAATTCTAGTGCATATTGCGGCAATACGTTGTTTTTTCTTCTCGTATTTCTTGCTCATTTGTGAAATAATTGGATCCGAGCTTAGAAGAAACCTGTTATAATTATCTTAATTAGACTTTTCTTGAGTGCTTTTGCGGGGAGAATGTACTCTGTACTTTTTGAAGTCTTCGCTTCTGGCTTCCTATGAACAGAAAGTTTGTGCAATGTGGGTGGCATGTTAAATCAAAGTTTCTAAAACCTTCAATGTGGACTTACTGACTACAAGAAATGACAATTAGTATTGTATGCATCTCTTTTATAAGTTCAATGTCAATTTTTGTAATTTCAGCAGAAAGTTCTGCATTTTTAATGCAGTAATTAGACGTGTTTTCTCGCTAAACTCCTTAATTTCAGTCACAACTTTCTTATCCTCTTCTGATCTTGCTTGCCATTTTTTTATTGGATGTTTATATGATAGGTGTAAAAGACACTCGTGGGTTTTGCCATATAATTTTGTCACACACACCATTTTACATATCTTGTAGATGTAATAAAAACTGAAGAATCACTGATAACTCGACCAAGTAATGCCTGTTTATACCAACTGTGTCCGGAACTTGCACCAAACCCCCACTTACTATATGTAACAATTTTAAATACTTCTTCGTTGTCTAGAGATTCAATTACTGATTTATCTAGTTAAGTAAACTTTGCAGATTGACTTGTACAAAAATTTCGCTAATTGTTATACGTTTTCTGTTGGGATAGCATTCTAGCTTAGCCTTTTGAACAATTGTTAGACGTGTTAGATTTTCTCTGGACAAAGTCATGATCCGAGGCAATATTTGTCAATTTACAAATGGAGAGCACGTAGCCATTGTTATGTGGAAGAATACAGAGGCGGTAGCAATTGCCTCTAGTAATGTGTGGCAAAGATCCTGTAGATGATGTCAACAGTTGGAATAGAAATCTAAAATGCCACTGTCCTGTACAAAAACACGTAATTAAAAACTACAGCGCGTTTGTGGGTGGGGTTGACGTATGCGACCAAATTCTAGAGTATTACAGAGTTGAAATGAAAACTAAGAAATGGACTTTCAAGTACTTACCATTTTCTAGATCTGGGCGACATGTAACTCTTGGATATAATACAGAAAAAATTCGGAACTTGTGGGACTACCTAAGTCAAAAATAAAATCGTTTTTGGCCTTAAAAAGAAGCCAGGTACTTCACTAGCCCTGGAGATATTTATGGTTCTAAATATCGCTCCCATGATGAAAATGATGACATAAGGTTTAACCGCTTTGATCGCTGGCCAACAGTTTGCGATGACCAAGAACACGCTGAAATAATTGCGGAAGTCGCTTAAGAGGACCATGACAAATTGAAAAATATCCCTTTGTTTGGCAAAACATAAGGACTGCTTTCGAAAATACCATTCAAAATATTGATTTTATAGGACTATTTTTACCCTATACTACAATGTGGTTTGGGTATAATGACTTTGTGTTGCTGTTTGCTGCTTTTTGTGTTAACGTACAGATTCCAAAATTTCTTCCCCATTTTTGGAAATAAAATTTTTTGAAGATTGATCTGAATTGTTCTAGGATTGTTCTATAATGTTCCAAAACGATGAGTTTCTAATATATAATTTTTACCGGTAAATCGAAAAAAACGAATTTTAAACTTTGCCCCCCCACTTTTGGAAACAAAAATATCAATGTTATTAAACAATATGAATATTTTTATGCAACACGATAGTTAACGTACAGATTCCAAAATTTCTTTCATACAAGGTATCCTGATTGGCACCCTCAGATCGCTCTGAAACTTGGATATGTTATAGAGAGGATGTAAAATTAAGGGACTCGTATATTTGGGGTTGATTAAAATAGTGCTGAGGGTGTCATTCAGGATAACTTGTATGAAAGAAATTTTGGAATCTGTACGTTAACTTTCATGTTGCATAAAAATATGGATATCGTTTAATAACGTTGATATCGGGGAAAAAATGTCTTTCGTTCTAATTTGCGTACGTTACGTTGCGATATATCTAATTTGGAACAATATTTAGAACAACTAGAACAACCTAGAACAACCGTAAAATTTTTTTTTTGGTTCCAAAAGTGGGGCAAAGCCTAAAATTGGTTTTTTCGATTTACCGGTACAAATTACATGTTGGAATCTCATCGTTTTGGAACATTGTAGAACAATCCTAGAACAATTCAGAACAATTTTCAAAAAATTGTATTTACAAAAATGGGGAGCTAACTTCGCACACTTGAATTAGTTGGACGGAAGAGATAGGGTCTCTAAACCATGGTATAGGGTATCGTATAGTCGGTCCAGACTGACTATAACATAAGATAAAGATAAGATAAGGAAGGCTAAACGCACTGCGACCAATTTGATCTTTTGTGCAGCCCATGGTTGTCCTAAAGATTAAGGCTTCTTATGAAGCCAATTACCCTATTTGGCATTAGTTTCCATATGTCCCGGGAGGATACAATGTATCATCCAAGTGCAAGGATTCTCTTACCACTTAGTCTAGGATATTCACAGAGAATATGTTCTGCTGTTTCCACCTCCTGCTCGCAGAACCTACATGTGTCTATAGCAGATTGTCCTTTCATTCGTAGATGATATATAAGATTGCAGTGTCCTGTAAAGAATCCCGTTAAGGTCCTTAAGTCCTTTTTATCAAGGGTAAGTAGTCTTTCCGATTGAACACTGGATGGAGTTATGAATCTCTTGGCCTGCCGTTGACCTGGACTTTTGTCCCAGACTGACTATAATTTTTCACTTATTTTGTTTATATATATCACAGAGGTTCCTTTAAAGGGAGTCAACACAAAAGTTTTATTTTTAACTTTTAACAAGAAAACGACATACAGTGGTCGTATCTACCCATTTTAAAAATCTTACATCATTTTCTCTAATATTTCGCCAAAGAAAAAAAAAACAAAAAACTGCTTTAGAATCAACTAAAAGACATATTTTAAATTGTCCACAAAAACTTGTTATATTTCGATAATTACTAAAACAATTGCAAAAACAACTACTGCAGTGTACTTGTTACTCACATTTCTTTGCAATGGAACAACCGTGTTAATTTTTATTATAAATAATTAAAAAGAAAAAATAACAGTTTTGGCCTTCCCTGAAAATTTGAAAATTTTGAGTTTACCCCCTTTAGAGGAACCGGTTCAATACATAAAATTTTTTTTAATTCAGTTTTTTTGTGTTCCTTTTTTCAATTGAAATAATTTGTAAGAAAAATGTCAAAGTTGTGTTTTTGATTTTTTGGAGATTATTTTGTAGCTTATGATCTACACCTCGAAATTGAGCGATGCCTTGGTTCGAAAAGGCACCATGTGTCAATATTGTACAAAAATATATTGAACTTTTTTATATCGCTGATTTGGTAAGCAAAATAATATTCTTACATTTTCAATGAAAAGTTTGAGAACATCTTCCTTGGCATAGTTCCTGTTGTTGTTGATAAACAAACTTAAGATCCATATGAGGTTTTAGCGAGTAATTTTAACAAAATAAAAGTCTATGTGGCACAAAAGTGTTCGTTTTTTCCTTATTTTTTAAGGTATAGTAACGAAAAACTGTTGCTATTATTTGAAACATTATAAATCAGAGTGGTAAACGACAAAAAGTTTGTTTTTCTCTTTCTCCATGACAATATTACGACTACTTTTCTAAGATGTTTATTTTTTTTTTTTTCTAAGGATAACAAAGTTTTTTCATCTTTTTTTCGAGTTTCAACATCTGTATGAAAATTAAAAATGAAAGTAAAAGTTGAAAAAAGTACATATTTGTATGAATGTAATTTAACCCTGTTGGTTTCATATTAATATAAGTATTAAAAAGTTTCAGTTTTTCTTCTTTCCTTTTTTTTTTTTTTTTTTTTTTGAAAGAAACGATTGCGTTCATTTGAAGATTCCCCAGGGTGCAGTTACTAAGTTGAGAAGAAATTTCGTTTTGTTTAGTAAAAGAGTTCATAGTAAGTTAATAATTATGTCGTTGTTTTTGTTATTATGGTAAGAAAACACAAAAAAAAAATGCGTACATAAGGAATAGCTAAAATTAAAACCAGGGTGCAAGGAAGTGAAGCGAGTTTTTTTTAGTGATTTTAAACTTTGTTTTGGCAGTGATTGCAATGCGTAAATTAACCCATTTTGTACAGATGGTTAAAAGAATACACATATTTTTAGTATAATTGTAAGTTCATATTAAATCCACATATACAGGCATATAAATACATAAACAAAATCGAATATAGATGTGATGTAAATCAATTTTTCGATTTGCGCTCGTTTCTATTTCAATAATAAATATATTTCAATTTCCATTTTTTTCTAGGAAATGTGGATAAATAAAGATGTAATGGAAAACGAAATTGTTGTTTTTTTTATCGCGTTTAAATAAAGAAGACTTTGCTTTTTGGTTTGAAACAGATACGTTTTTTTTTTCAACTTTTCAACGCTTTAATAAAAATATAACTTAAAAATTGTAAGTATAATAAACTTACGTACTATAATGTCGTATTTAATATAATTTTTCAGAGGAAAACACGTATATCTACGACAGAAAAAAAAGGAAATTTAACGCCATCATCAGAAGGTTGAAAAATTGCTTCACCAAAAAAATTTGCTCCAAAAGAAGTTATGCACTATGCTTTCTTTTGTGAAATTTTGCCATTTGTCGTTATTATAAATTCCATTTTAATAAATTTTTTCAAACAAAAACATAACAATAATAAGCTAATATTAAATTTTTTTATGAAAAACAATTACACATCGTTGTATTTAATAATAAAGTAATAACAGTGACACTTTTGTGAAAGAAACATGATGAAGTGGAACAAAATTGAAAATTGAAACCGCTTCATTTTCATCACACCTATTATTAAATCGTTCTTTTTTTTCAATCTATTTTCATCATATGCCTGATAATTCTGTGAATGTCAGTCGAACTATCATACGTGGTGTTCTGCGATAAACGAACATCGGTTCATATAGTTTGGAATTTTTGCTTCAAAACAATTTAATTTTCGCATTCACTAATTGCATTTTTTTTTTTCTTTTATTTTAATATGTTCTTAAAAATTGGTCAAAAGAGATGAAGGCGTTCCTCTAAAAAATAGAAAACATTTTATGGTTTTCCGTTATAACAATTCGAAATTGCTGATCGTAAAGAATGCGCTCAAAAAATTTTTAGTGGAAAAAATGGCAAAGTCCTACATATACTTATGCTCGGAAAATAAAAATGTCGGTGTTTTCCAGTTTTTCTATATCAATTCGTACTACCTTGATAAACAAAAACAAGTAAGAAAACTATAGTCGGTCTAGACCGAC
Organism: Cordilura impudica; assembly: GCA_963682025.1. Lineage (NCBI taxonomy): Eukaryota > Metazoa > Arthropoda > Insecta > Diptera > Scathophagidae > Cordilura > Cordilura impudica. The sequence continues at coordinate 65,828,844 of OY821521.1, forward strand.
TATACGATACCCTATACCATGCGTTTAGAAACCCTATCTCTTAGGCCCAACTAACTGGACATAGAAAATAAGCAAAAACCAAATTTGAGTGGGATTTTTATTAATTTTTTGGGCTGCACATATGAAAAAGTTCATATCGGATGCTATATCTATATGGGGACTAGGTCAAAAACATACCGATCCTGATCATGTTTGGTAAAGTCTCTTGTATTTTGCAAAAATATATACAAACAAAGTCTGAGAAGAATCAGTGTAATATTTTTGTTTTTAATAGATTTAAGTGAAGATCGGGAAGCAGCTCTATGTGGGGCCAAAGGGATCATTTTTGGACTACTCATTAAAGGACGTAATGAACGCATACAAAACCCAATTTGAGTAAGATCTATATGACAATTTGGATCTTATGGAAATGTATGTCGATTTCATAGGGGTAATTTGTATGGGGGCTAGGTCTGAACATGGACCGATTCTCACCAATTTCAACAGCGTTCATCCCATGGCCGACAAAAGCTTATATACGAAATTTCATCAAAATATGTTCATATTTGCGAACTGCAGTTTGATTACAAGGTTTACATGGACACAGACGGATGGACGGACGGACGGACGGACATTGTTAAATCAACTCAAAAAGTGATTCTGATTCGATCGGTATAATTAAAGATGGGTTTAGGTCAAATATTTTTGGTTGTTACAAACAGCAGCACAAAGTCATTATACCCAAACCACATAGTGGTATAGGGTATAATTAATATAGACACTCGCCAGAAAAAGAATCAGTACAAATTTAAAATATTAATAATAAAATATCTTACATTATGTACTTCTAACCATAGTCACACTGGGAATTTTACTTGCTTTAAAAAAACTTATGGAACTTTTCTATTTATGCCACTATGTTGTCAAAAATATTTTATTTAGATTCACCTTTTACTATCCCGATGTTCATTTCTATCTATCAAAAAACAAAAATATTGCCCAAATTTTTCTCAGATTTTTTGTGTATATTTTCGAACAATATGTAACCTTACCAAATATGGTAATTTTTCGACCCAGTCCCCAGCATACGAAATGAACTTTTTGATAATTAATAAAAATTCCACTCAGATTTGTTTTATGCTTATTTTCTATACCAAATTGTCTGCACCTAAGACCAATTCTCTAAAAGCAATGTATCGCATATTCGGTCCCGACCGACCATAACTTTCCTACTTATTTTTTACTCGAACAAATTGTGAAGGCTTTTGCTTTTATATTAATCTTTTGTATGGGCGGTACCACGCCCACCGCTCCGTTCACGCCCAGTTTTTGTTTGACTTATCACATGAATAACTTATGGCTTCACACAAGGTACCAAGGCTCTCACTATTATTGTACTATACTCCAGATATATGAAGTGAAATATTTACGTTGCTACATTTTACAACCCTGATTAATCGTGTATTTGCAAACGATAAACAAACTGACACTGTATACGCCGATTTCAGCAAGGTTTTCGATAAAGTCAATCATAACCTTCTTTTAAATAAATTGAATAAATTAGGTTTTACTCCAAAAAGCTTAAGTTGGATTAAATCATATCTTTGTCGCAGAAAACAGAACGTACGCTATAAAAACTCGAATTCAAAAAGCATTGATGTTCTTTCTGGAGTTCCCCAATTTTATTTTCATTGTTCATAAACGATCTCCCAAACGTTATACAATTTTCTAAAAAATTGATGTATGCTCACAACGGAAAAAATATTTTTCAGTTACAAAGGAAAGTCTGATCACTTATATTTACAAAATTATCTTGATAATTTCTTTGTGTGGTGCAGAATTAATTTAATGGATCTCAACCTCGATAAATGGAAAGTTGTGTGATTTACTCGAAAGAACTTAACAGATGTATATTATTCGTTGGGTGGAAACCTGCTGGAACCAGTAAACGTTTTCCAGGATTTGGGTATTCTACTTGATGCAAAACTGAGTTTTGTTCAACATATAGACATTACGGTAAATAAGACAAGTGGTGTTCTTGCTTTTATTAAACGATGGGCTACAGAGTTTACTGATCCTTATATAACCAAGCAGTTATATACTTCTCGTCGGACCAATTCTTGAATATGGGTCTAGTATTTGGGACCCGCATTACAATATACACATTAATCGAATATAATCCGTTCAAAAACAGTTCCTTCTTTTTTGCTTACGTGGCATGCAATGGAATCCTGTCAACCTTCCATCATATCTTATGCGACTAACATTAATTAAATTGCCAACACTTAAAAGCCGCCGAACTATGTTGAACGTATCTTTTGTTTTACATGTTATCCATGGAACAGTTTGTTTGAATTCCTTATAAATAATATTGACTTAAATGTTCCTCAACATTTAACTCGTCACTACCAGCCACTATGATAACGCTTATCCGTTCAGGAGAATATGCAACAACTTCAACGACTTATATCAATTTATTGATTATTCTATACTTAAATTCTCAATTTTGAATGATGTATATGTTATCGTTATTAGTATTTATTTTTTACTATTGTATTTGTATTTTTATTATACCATTTGTACTTTTAAATAGTCTCAAAGGATTAATTCCATAGACTTAAATAAATATATAATAAAAAAATGAGAGGTGCCACGTCAATTGGTCCGATCCCTCATATTTTTTGTCTAACTTCTCACATTAATAACAGATTACTTCAAACAAATTTTCAAAGCTGTCTCTGTCATATGATAATGAGTAATTAATTACCTTGTAATTGACACGCCCACTTATGCGATCCCCCATTTCAGGCAGAGCTATCGACATTAATAATAGGTGGCCTCACAAAAATTTTCGAAGCTCTCCCTTTCATAGTACTCGAGATATATGAAATTGAATATTTACTTTGTATGGGAGGTGCAACTTAATCGATCCCCCCTTTTAGGCATATCTACTAACACTGATAATAGGTGGACTCACACAAATTTGCAAAGCTCTCCCTGTCATAGTACTCAATATATATGATATTATAAATTCACTTTGTGTGGGAGGTACCACGGCCACTAAAAATATTAAAAAATTATATCCTATAACACCTAACATATCCGCAGTAAGATTCTGTGAAAGTTTCAGTAATATCAAGTCAGCAGTTATGGATATTACCTCCTACAAACAAACAAACAAAACAATCATTAACTCTTTATTGTATTAGTATAGATTAAATATTCACTTTTTATGGAAGGTGCCATGCCCACTAAAAATACCAAAACGTTTTTTTAGCCTATACTTCCTTCCGAATGCACAGTAAGACTCCTTAAAAATTTCAGGAATATTGGTCAAATGGTTTAGCTCCCTATAAGCTACAAACAAACAAACATACATAAATTCTTTCGCTTTTATATGTGTGTGGTCACAGGCGATAACCGCCTAAGTCGACTCAAGGATGATTTGAGTTATGTATGCTATGATATTCTACTAAAAACGCTTTATATTTGCGTGAAATCCCCAATAGTTATTAATTAAAACATGCTGACCTAAGTCGTAATGAAGCCTCATTACATTTATATAAATAGTGTTTTTCTCGAAAGCATAATTTTCGACTTAGGCGGTTAATGCTTGTGACCAAAGATAAAGAGTGTCCCAACAAGAACGCAATTTTTAAATTTTAAATAAAACACAGATATTTTAAAAAAATCGTGAAACTTTATTATATCGTAAAGTAGACAGAATGAGGTTATGTATGGAACAATATATCTTGCAGATGGCCGCCGCAGCTTTGCTGGCATGCACGCAATCTTTTAATGAAATTTTCAATGACCGTTTTGCATAAATGCTGCGATATTTCATTAATGCAGCGTCCAATTTCCTCTTTTAAGGCTTGAATCGTCGTCGGCTTATTCGCGTAAACCATCGACTTCAAAAAACCCCAAAGAAAAAAATCTAATGGTGTTAAATCGCACGATCTAGGCGGCCAATTCTGATCTCCAAAACGCGAAATAACACGACCGGGAAATGACTGATGCAGCAATTGAATTGTTTCTCTGTCTGTATGACATGTGGCGCCGTCTTATTGGAACCACATGCCCTCCACATTCATTTCTTCAATTCGAGGCAAGAAAAAACTGGCTATCATTTCACGATACCGAACACCATTGATTGTTTGCGCTTGACCTGCCTCATTTTCATAAAAAAAAGGTCCAATGATTCCTCCAGCCCAATGATTCCTCTAGCTCGTGAATCACAAGAGGATTTTCCTCACCCCAAATGCGACAATTCTGCCTATTGACGAAGCCATCAAGATGGAAATGGGCCTCGTCACTGAAGATGATTTTAGCGGCAAAATCTGCATTTTCATGTTGTCTCTCCACTACCCAATTAACGAACTCCCTTCGCTGTCCATGGTCAGCTGGCTTCAGTTCCTGAGTCAATTGAACTTTGTATGCATGAAGATGCAAATCTTTCGTCTAAATTCGGTGCATAGTGGATTTGGAGACACCAATTTGCTGAGCTCGGTGTCGAATTGAGGTGGATGGAGTTTGAGCGACCTGGTCGATGGCGCGTTGTTGTCTTTACATCACTAACAGACCCAGTTTCGGCAAATTTATCCATTAACATCTTTACAGTTGACTCTTTTGGAGCATTATTGTGACCCCAAATTGATCGCAATTTGCGAACTGTAGCCGCAAAACTTTCACCATTTTGGTAAAACAATTTCACAATGAGAATGCGTTGTTCATTCGTGTAGCGCTCCATTTTTACTAACCTCGTACCTTCTACTAGCAAACAATAATAATTGTTCAAATGCCAAACAATGACACTTCGAATGTTGCCAGATTTAAAAATTACGTTCTTGTTGGGACACCCTTTATATGTATAGATTTATAGTAAAAAAAAAAATTTTTGTTCGTTCTACATTATGCTATGGCTTTAATGTGAATGTGTTTAATTAAAGACCATTTTTTAAAGATAATTAATTTAGCGTATTTTTTTATTCTGTTGAATAAAATCATAATGGGTTTTGCTAGGATAAGCATTTAAATTTTTTATCAAAACCAACATTCTGTATTGTACTCACAGTGGCTCCATTCGAGTTTTTTCGCTGCAAAAATTAATAATTTTTGAACCGATTGAGATAATCAAATGTCATATAATAGATACTTTTCCACCCTACGCCTTTTAGATGCTAAATTATAAGTTGGCAAATTTGAAATTTGTTAACGGCACGAAAAATTCATGTTTATGTTAAATAAAAAACATAATTTTTAACCATTTTATATTTTTTATGTTTCTTTCTCAAGGTTTTTATGTTTTAAATTTATTATTCATAAATAAAAAATAGATGACTAAAATTAAGATATTTCGAATTAATTTTTTAAAATTGCTTCAAAATAATTATCACAATTCATAACAGAAGATACATCTCATGGGTTAATAATTTCTGGACTGTAATTATTGGATTCTAACTCCTTTCGTGACTTCGCATATCGCAGAGATGAAATAAGGGAATCGGAAGATGCTGCCAACATGTGGAAGATGTTCTCATATTGCCTCTCCCTGGCTGCTTTGAACGTGTTCTTGCATCTACATTTTTTTTATAAACTTCGGTGATGTACTCCGAGCTTCTTCGCAAAGCTCTTTAATTGGCAATTATATTGCCATGCGTCAATATTTTATGAACTCTCGGCGTCAATTTCTTCAGTTTTCGAAGCGTATTCTTCACACTTTGTAAAATTAACCTTTTCTTTGTAGTTTAATACATTCAAGATCGTTCCCAATCTTTTAATGGTTTGATTGTTTATTCCAGTGGTTCGAGTTACTGCCTTATCATGTTCGAAAAATCTCCACGAAGTGTTTCCATGGTTTGAATTCCCGTATCCGCACCTGCGGTAGTCGATTTTTAGTCCAACTTCTCTGAAAAACGCATTCTGTATTCGGTTCCTTCTGCTATTTTGCTTACTTTTATCTAATGTATTTGCATCAAAGTGTTCCTCCGTTTGTGCAAGGTGTACACTAGGGTGGCCCTTAATAAAAAAAAATGTTCAAACTATAGGCCACACGCCCTAGAAATATGCGAATAGTAATAAACTGAGAAATACATAGTTTTGGGTCCATAAAAAAAAATTTAGAGGTGCCGCAACGCGACTGAAAATTTCAAGTGTGTTTATATAGGGAAAATATGACTTTTTTCAGAATTTACGAAAATTTCGTTCTATATTTTAAATATTTCGACAAGTTGTTATATGAATCGATATCAGTACTAAATTGTCCTTTCGAAAAGCTATATAACTTCAAAATCGAATAAAAACTCGCCAAGAAATAAAAAATGCCTCAGACCACTTTTGTACCAAAACACTCTAGATCATGAAATGTTCATCACATATTTTTTCAACTTTAACAAATTGATTAAAGCCATAATTTTTATACCCTATACCACTATGTGGTTTGGGTATAATGACTTTGTGCTGCTGTTTGTAACTACCAAAAATATTTGACCTAGACCTATCTTTAATTATACCGATCGAATCAGAATCACTAACTGATTCGATTTAACGATGTCCGTCCGTGTGTCCGTCCGTCCGTCCGTCCGTCCGTCTGTGTGTCCATGTAAAGTTTGTAATCAAACTGCAGATCGCAAATATGAATATATTTTGATGAAATTTGGTATGTAAGCTTTCATTGGACATAGCATGAACGTTATTGAAATTGGTGAGAATCGGTCCATGTTCAGCCCTAGCCCCCATACAAATGACCCCTATGAAATAGGCATAAATTGCAATAAGATCCAAATTGTCATATAGATCATAGTATTCTAAAAATGATCCCTGGGACAACTCTTAGTCATAGTCATAAATCTATCAAAAAACAAAAATATTGCACTGATTCTTCTCAAATTTAGTTTGTATATATTTTTGCAAAATACAAGAGACTTTGCCAAACATAATCAGGATCGTTCCATTTTTGGGCCTAGTCCCCATATAGATATAACATGCGATATGAACTTTTTCATATCTGCAGCCAAAAAAAATAATAAAAATCCCACTCAAATTTGGTTTATGCTTATTTTCTATTTCCAGTTAGTTGGCCTATGAGATAGGGTCTGTAAACACATGGTATAGGGTATCTATACCTCTAAACACTCAGATATGAGGTATTGCTTCATTATCACGTTTTTAACCTATTGCGCAATGAGACCAAAAATGGAAAATATTTTTGATAAAATTTTGAAAAATCCTTTTTAAATTTTACAAAAGTTTCTTAAACAAAATTTCAAAAAACGGATCTGGCACTTTAAAGTTTTGTTAAATAAATTTTAGAGATTAACGGTAAATAGATCTGCCAGAATTTTTTTTACAAAAAATTTTTTTTGCGGATTTCGAAAAAATGAGTTTCTTGTGAAATATTCAGTAAATGTACTCTTTCTTAATACTTTGTATCAAAAATTTATCAGCTTTCTACTTTTAAATGTTATATTTTATCTTAATAGCCTAGGCTTTCGGAAAAAAACTATATGACCTAATTATCCCTTTTGGACTTGGGGTCAAATATGACCCCAATCCAATAAAAGACAGTTTATCCAAAAATTCAAATATTTTGTAAGTGCTGTTGAATTTTTAGATGTAATGCCTAAAATATATTAACGAAGTGTGCAAGGCTTCCGCTCTAAAAACCTGGAATAAATCCAACAATGTTATCCCATTCCTTGCCGAGGCTAAACTTTGAATTTTGGCATATTTAAAAAAATTAATTGTTCTAGTAAACTAGATGAAGACCTTTATATGGGTTGCGAAATATATTTTACAGATTTTTATGATTTGATGATAATGATGATTATATAATTTGATGGCATTAACCCATTTGGAATTCGCGCCACTAATAATACCAAGCTAGTATAGGACTACTAAGTCAAAAAATTCATATATTTTGCAAATACTGCTTAATTTTGGATCACTTTAACTCTGGGATCATATAAGGGTAAGTTTTCGTAAAATGTAACACAGTTTTACATTTTTTGAAATTTTGTTTAAGAAAATTTTTTAAAACTTAAAAAAGGGGGTTTTCAAAATTTTATCAAAAAAATTTTCCACTTTTGGTCTCATTACGCAGTAGCTTAAAAACGTGGTAATAAATCAATGCTTCACGTCTGAGTGCTCATTGGTATAGAGACGAAAAAAATAAATTTGGCTTTAATTAATTTCTTAAAGTTAAAAAAAATTCCGTCAAATTTGGCGAAATAGTTTTTTTTTTGGCACAAAAGTGGTCTGGGGCATATTCTATTTCTTGGCAAGTTTTTACACGGTTTTGAAGTTATATAGCTTTATAAAGAGATAATTTAGTAGCGAAATCAATTCATATAACAACTTGTCGAAAAAATTAAACTATAGGACGAAATTTTTGTAAAATCTGAAAAAAGTCATATTTTCCCCATATGAACACACTTGAAATTTTCTGTCGCATTGAGGCACCTTTAAATTTTTTTTTTTGATAGACCCAAAACTTTTTATTTCTCAGTTTTTTTGCTACTTGAATATTTGTAGGAGGTGAGACCGAGAGTTTGAACACTTTTTTTATTAAGGTACACCAATTTTAGTGAAAACACCTAACACCTTATACTAGCGTGCAATGGTGAGATGTCATCTTCGTAACTGCTGTACTGGCTTGTATAATCGGGCATGGCAATGTTGAGATTTAAGTTGTCAGTTCGTTGACGACTTTTCCGTCAAACGCGTAACTACATTTAAGATATTTTGCTTCACTAATTTTCAGCACTGCGGGCTTAATCTTTTACCTGAATTTACCAGGAATGCACTCCATACAATTTCTAGAACAATGTAATTTTTACCTTCAGCAGTCAGCAGCAGTTGGGAGCATCTGGGCTGTTGTGAATTGGGTAAAGGAATAATCAGAGACCATATTTTGAAAATATAGCAAATACAAAAGTTATGCATTTTTTTGCATTTTCTATTAAATTTGAAAAATAGTGAAAAAAATTTACAGTTGTCTAACAGTGATTTACCTGAAGAAACACAAATCAAACAGTAAAATTATTCTATATTGTACTTAATAAATACACAGATATATACATACATATAAAAAATACTATTGTTTACCTAGTTTTTTTTATATTCTATCTAAAACTGAAAACACAAATTGTGTGTGTTTTTGAAAACTTAAAATCAGTCAACTTTGACGGGTTATATCTTCTAAATTCAAAATCTGATTTTATTTGAGGTAGCAAATTTGTAATCTTTAATTTTTGCAACATCATTTAATCCAAGGATATCACTGGGCACCTGTAAAGGGTTAAACAATTATATTTTTCTAAGGGTAATTTGCGAATCAAAAATAAATATATAAATAGAACAAAAGAAGTTAACATATGTTTTTATAATTTAACCGGGGATGGGCTATTGAGTTTTATATTTGTCAGAGGTACTGAAACGAAACTAATAGTCATGATAAGTCAGGTGGAAAATTTTCAATTTTTTATACAAAATGTACACATTTTTCTTAGTATTTAATTTTCTTTAGAAAAGAAAAATTATAAAGGAACATTCATACATTTTTTTCGCTTAAAACTTAAATTCATAAACCATAAAATGATTAAGGATTTTGATTAATATGCAAATTGAAAAATAGGAAAATCCAAGAGAAAAATTGTGACAGACTTAAGTTAGCTGAATGAGAAAAAAAAATATAATAATCTTAAAGTTGTGTTGCCTTAATGCAAGGCTCTTTCAACGACAAGAAACAAACAACAAGGCAAACACCTTATCAAACATCAAAGAAAATCAATTTAATGTTTTTTTTTTTTTGTTTTTCGAAAATTTATTTTTAAGTTGAAAATCACCCCCCTTTATAAAAGAATGTCGGCAGGAAAAAAATCGCTTATCAGAAAACTTATATATTTATTTACTTAACATTATAAAGAAAAGTAACATGAAAGTAAAGAAAAAACCCAATTTATATCTTTACCTAAGAAAAATGTGTACGTAAACTGTGATCAAAATATATAAAGTCAAAATAAGTAAAAATAAACACTAAAGGAAATTGAGTCAGAGCAGGGACGGTATTCTAAGTAACAGAAAGAAAATTGATATCGGAACATATTTTCTTCGAACATAGCCGTAAAAGTTTCAACCATATATTGGCATCTCCAATATTTTCTAAAGAAAATAATTCATAAGAAAAACAAGTAAGAAAATTATAGTCGGTCTAGACCGACTATACGATACCCTATACCATGCGCTTAGAAACCCTATCTCTTAGGCCCAACTAACTGGACATAGAAAATAAGCAAAAACCAAATTTGAGTGGGATTTTTATTAATTTTTTTGGCTGCAGATATGAAAAAGTTCATATCGGATGCTATATCTATATAGGGACTAGGTCCAAAAATGGATCGATCCTGATCATGTTTGGTAAAGTCTCTTGTATTTTGCAAAAATATATACAAACAAAATTTGAGAAGAATCAGTGCAATATTTTTGTTTTTTAATAGATTTAAGTGAAGATCGGGAAGCAGCTCTATATGGGGTCAAAGGGATCATTTTTGGACTACTCATTAATGGATGTAATGAACGCATACAAACCCAATTTGAGTAAGATCTATATGACAATTTGGATCTTATGGCAATTTATGTCGATTTCATATGGGTAATTTGTATGGGGGCTAGGTCTGAGCATGGACCGATTCTCACCAATTTCAATAGCGTTCATCCCATGGCCGATAAAAGCTTATATACCAAATTTAATCAAAATATATTCATATTTGCGACCTGCAGTTTGATTACAAGCTTTACATGGACACACAGACGGACGGACGGACGGACGGACGGACGGACGGACGGACTTTGTTAAATCAACTCAGAAAGTGATTCTGATTCGATCGGTATAATTAAAGATGGATCTAGGTCAAATATTTTTGGTTGTTACAAACAGCAGCACAAAGTCATTATACCCAAACCACATAGTGGTATAGGGTATAATTAGTGAGCTCAGCACCATTTATATAGAAAATATTGAGATCCGCAATGTAACTGTAGATTATATTGAAATATGCAATATATTCATTATAAGAGAATAATATGGGCCAAATTATCTACATATATCATACATTTACATCCGAAGTTATCCTATAAAAAAAATTGTTTTCCGCCATTTCTGCTATAGAAAACATGAAGTTTACTTATGTATTCTATAGAAAAAATTAACATTCGCCATATTAGCTTCAGATATTACTGATAACCTACAATATAATATATTTTAAAGAAAAATATTGAGAGTCGCATTATTTGCTATGGAAGAAGAAATATTTTTTTATAGTACACATTGAGAACCGTAACATTTGTTGAGAGGAAACACTAAATCCCGCAATAATTTCTATAGGATGCAATATTTTATAAAGAAAATATTTTAATCCGCAATATTTTCTATAGAAACCATCGAAACCAGCAATATTTTCTATAGAAAATATAGAGATCTCGAATATTTCATGAAACGCACAGTATTACCTGTATGAAACTCTGACACCCGCAATATTTTCTAAAGAAAGCAGTGAGATCCAAATATTGAGATGCACAATATATTCTATTGGAAACATTAATGTTCGCAATTCTTTTATAGCAACATTGAGATCTGCAATATTTTCTACAGAAAACACTAATATCCACAACATTTTTCTTTTACAAAAATATTATTAATGAGATTATTTCTAGAGTATGCATTGAAATCCACAATATTTTCTGAAGAAAACATAAAATCTCCAATATTTTCTGAAGTCCTTAGTATTACCTATATAATAAATTGAAATCCGCAATATTTCCCAAAGCAATCATTGAAATCCGTATTTTGTTTCATATATTTAAAATTACCCTCCAATTATTAAGTCCCGTTGGCCTTAAAATAGCTGAAAGGTCCGCTGGGACCTATAAAAGATTGTATGGTATTTTGCTTGATGGGGTTTGCTTTGATTTTTTTGATTGTTAATTTTAGATTATATGAAGTAATAAAAATGCACAGGAAATTTTTTTAATACTAGATGTAGCCCGGTGTGCTTCGCTAACATCCTGGCCCAACTTCGTAATGAAAGGGCTGATGCAAAGTCTCAAGGTTATCACTACTACAGTACTCCAAATGTATGGCATTTAATATTTACATAGGTGACCTCACACAAATTTGGCAAAGCTCTCCCTTCATATTAAAAATTTATTTTGTATAGGAGGTGTCACGACCACTTAAAATATTTATAAAAAAAACTATGGCCTATAGCACTTCCCATATCTGCAGTAAGATTCTATGAAAATTTCAGAAAGATCAGATGAATAATTACACAGTAAATCTTTATTATATTAGTAGATATATAGATTAAAATACATGAGCGCATGAAATAACTCACTATTGTAAAGCTTCTCGCTGATTTTCCAGGTAGAGTGTGAAAGTCTTGCAACCATGCAGAAATGTTGAGTGCTCAGCACAAACAGCTTTGTTGCAAGTAAAGCAATTCTCTCTGGTTTTATGCTGGCGTCCGTAGTCCACACAACACAACTGACGCCCGATCTTATCGTGGCGTAAAAGAGGGAGTAGCTTCTACTGTTGGTCTTGCTACTATCCACAAGGACAAATAATTTTAAGGTTTACTGCTTTTGTGTGTTTCAGATTAATTTTATTTTACCTTTGCATTAAAAGTTTCCATAGCGCTTCGAGTATTGTGATTGATCGTTATGCGTCCATTGCTGGCTCGTTCTTCAGTATTAGGCAGTGCTAATTTTATCGTCAGAAATTGTAAAAAATTAATGTCGCTTTATTGGCTTAATTTCATTATATATGATAAATGCAGCTAATGCAGTGCAAGTGGCCAGCGGATTGTTGATCGTTTGAAGAGTATGTGCAAAGCATCTGATCCATTGTATCCAGGTCGGATTTATTAGCATTGTAATCCAGTATAACTATGGGTTTCCTTTTTTCAGAGTTGTCGACATTGCAAGTATAGTGCATTGTAGACAGTAAAATTGCTGCCTTTTTCTTCTTCGAAACATATGAGCACATGTAATACATCGCCCTCGTAGAAGTCAAATAATGAGTTGCAACTGGCTGCGAAAAACTCCATGATACAAATGTTTTATTTGAGCGTATTGTTCCGGCAAATGCTGTGCAGAAAAATTCGTCAGCATACATGGGGCGGCCTGCATTCACATATCTTTCCCTGATTGATATATACCTCCCGCTCTTGATCCGGCAACTTGCCAGAATTAATCATAACTTTGAGGAAAAAATGAAATGACCATACCTTTATTCCGTACTTGGCTGGCTTTGACGGAACGTATTGTGTAAGCCGTGTGCGGCCTCTAAATGAGAATAATTGCTCGTCCGCTGTCAGCGAATTCTGCGTGATGTAAGCTGCCGCCAAATTGGTCTGCAATATTTGCCAAACATCGCCAATAGCAGCAATTTAACTATTGATTGATCGCTCCCGATTCAAGGCTTATGAATTTATTGATGAACATAATTCGATCGTACGATAATGGATCATGGGTTGGGCCCCACATTGGCAGGCTCATTATTCGATTTAGACAGCCCAGCAATTTACACATTAGCGATTTCTTCAAATAATAGTACAAGGTCCGTAGGGACCCTTTTATTAATCCACGTACTAAACATCACTAAACTGTATATGATTGTTCTTATCACTTCAAAACCAGCATTAATCGATTTAGCACAGTTCTTTCTTGGAACTCATGTACTCTTCGGGTATTCAACAAAATACAATACAAAATTAAGGAGTTGTGATAGTTTGAAAATCAAAAAGGTCCCCTGGGACCCTCTTGCACACAGAAGAGTTAATGGTCATAATGCCTGTATTGAAAACATTAATAACCGCAAGATACCTTGAAATCCCCAATATTTTCTATAGAAAACACAGAGATCCGCTATCGTTTGCACCAAAAACATTAATATTTGCAATACTTTTTACAGAAACATTTACAGCCGCAATATTTTCTATAGGAAACTATTAAGAATTCAATATTTTCTAGAAAACATTGAGATTCGTAATATTTTCTGACAATACTTTCTAAAGAAACCATTAATGTTCACATTGCTTTTTACGGAAAATATTGAGAAACATAATATTCTCTGTAGAAAAAATTAAAATTATATTTTCTATAGATAATACTGAGCTCTATAAAAGACATTCAGATGTGTCAATTACCTATAAAGAATAACGAGATCTACTTTATTTTGTATGGAAATCATTGATATGCACAATATTTTATAGAAAACATTCAGATCCATAAGTTTTTCTATAGAAAACCTCGAGATCCGCAATATTTTCTATAGAAATTAATACTCGCAACATCTCTTATGGAAAACAATGCGTTTCGCAACATTTGCTTTAAAATTATTAACATCTGCAATAATTTCCATAGAAGATATATAGATACTAAGTATTTTCTGTAGAAAATATTTAGTTCCTACGCAAAAACCATTTATAACTGCAATAAGTTATGGAGAAAACTTTGAGATCCGTCATGTTACCTACTCAAATTACAAAGTGGATCAATGACGCGCCTGGGGGTTGAGGTATTGCAAATCAGCATGAAAGCACTAGGCCGGCATAGTAAAACCTCTAAAATTTTTAGAATTCTCAGGCCAAACGGTTTTACTGCATAAGGCCATTGAAAAACCGTCAGTTCCAATCTCGTATATTACAGAGTCGAAAGAAACATATCATTCCTTAAGAAATATATTCAAAAATGCCTACAATTTAGACAATTGAAATTACAAAAATTACGGCAGAGCTAAACTTTGGTGGGGACCTAGGGTTTACCCTAAAAAATAAAAATTTAAAAGTCCCCATCAATCCCATGTGAGCTCTGAAAGTTATTCGGGGTCAAAGGTCAAAATTTCAGGGTTTTTGGATTTTTCTCGAAAACGGTAAGTTTTATCACAAAAATACTTCAAACCAAAGTTGTCGATCTTAAAATTCTCTATAAAAATGGTTTATGATTTTTTCTCTAAGTTTCACCGTTCCTGAAATACCACGATAGTAAGAGTCATATTCTAAATAATATACATACATTTCCACACCACCTGTGAGGTAGTGTACTCGGCGCTTTTTTTTACTATGGTTTCCCCGGTAGGCCTACTCCACAAACCATTATGACGTAATCTTTAGAGACAATACTTATTTAACTGCATGTAGATTATTAGTATTGATTTTGCTTATTGAATTTAATTGTCGTTCTGGTTTATTTTGATATTTCAATCTTATTCATACTCGTCATATTCAAATTCAATAATCATGTCTTCTACGATTTCTTCATCTTCTTCTTCCTCTTGCTGGATGTTCATAAATTGTTGAAATGAAGATGAATCAGTTATTTATTCATCAAAATCACATGAATCTTCCTCTGTTTTATTCAATTTGACATATGAGCAAGACTGACCTTGGCAATTGGTACACGCTGGAGAACACTGTAACCCGACTTTTCTCCAGCCGCATTTGGCACTACAACCTTTCTTGCAATTGCAAAAAATAGTGTTAAGAAGTTTTTCTGGAGCAGGGGGAATAAAGTTTGAATCGGTTCCAAAATATTATTTATTAATTTCGAACCCCAGTCTTCATAGTTCAGTTGATTGCCTTGCCATGTCTGAACTTGATAGTATACTCGATACAAGTGTTGAATAGCAGATGCCGATGTTGAAGGAAGACAAGATAGTTGTACTTGTTTCTTGTTTCTTGTTTCGTGTATTTTTGACGAAGGTTAAATATCTGTACTTATCAATGCAATCTATTTTTTTGGAGCTCCATAGACAGCAAGAAGAAAGCGAATTCCTTTCGTAATTATTGTTTGAAGGAAGAGTCAATTTCCGTAAAAGCTTTTGCGCAGTCAATTAAATCGTTTTTTTTTTTTTAATTTTAATACTGAAGTTTTTATCACAACCGGTTATCTCATGTAAAAATAATATATGGTTTTTGCATTTTGGGTAAGCGGATAAACTTTTTGAAGAATATATTTCTGTTTGCACAAGCGGATAAACTTTTTGAAGAATATATTTCTGTTCGCTGTTGAGCCTTTCCAGGTTTCAAAGAGTAAATAATTTTATCAATTGGGGTCCTTGCAGTAAGTAGTACCATCAAATCAACTTCTTCACCCACTACAATTGTTGTGTTTGTTGCATTAAATTTTTCTATTGCTGTTTCAATTATGAGGACATCTACGTCATTCTTCAATATTTTCAGCTGTCAATTTGTCACTTCACTTGGAAGTGAAACGAGATTTATTATTCATGTTAGCAAAAAATTGTTGTTGGTTTGGTGGAACTGTCATAAATTCATCAAAGATCATGTCGGAACTCGAGGATGTTTTAGTAGTTCGACGACATTGTTCTGCAGCTTTAATATTGTTTATTGTGTCACTATAGCCATCAAATACTACCGTCACTGTATGACCATAATGTCTACGTAAATACTGAACATATTTATCAAAAATAACATTGAAGGTTACTTTTCGATCCCACACAACGTGATGTAGTAGATATCCGCCATCGATGATTTAAGCAGCGTTAGTACGATCAACCTCATCATTGATTGACTGACTTTGCTTTTTTACGCATCCCAGCTGCATCGAAGAGCAATAACGGGTAAGATACTAATTCATACGCGAAAAATTGTTCAATTTTATCCTTAAAACTCTTAGTAACACTCATACATTGAAATAATAACGCAGGATCTATTGATATTTCTTCTTCATGAACTTTTACAGTGCTACTCGCAGCTAAAAGAGGAAGTACCTTATCAGTGCGTTTTAATTTTATATATTATTGAAAGTTAGACCTGTCATTTTAGACATGTAGGCAAACCCAACTGCAAATATAACAAAATTGTTACATTTTTTAAATATTACGTATTTCATTGCTACGTGCTCAAAACTATTTTGTTTTGTCGTTGGCTTTACTTTTTCAGTCTTTTATGGTCAAAGATTTAGAGTAGATGACGAATTATTGGCGAGAATTTATAAAGAAAGGGGAAAAAAATAACAGTTTTTGAAGATTACATTCAATATATTGATATAAAATTATGCATTTCAGCCTTAGCTACAATTGTGTTGAAGAATAAAATGATAAATCATTAAAATTTGTGAGTTATAGCTTTCACCCTAACTTGAAATTGTTCACCCCCAGAATAGTTGTGGCACTGTGCTATTTAACTTAGTAAGATTTATATGAAACTCGCATTGAGATCAGCAAATTTTTATATAATCATTGAGATTTATGGTATATTTTTAGAAAATATTGTATTTTTAACATAAGATATTGAAATACGCAATATTTTCAATGGAAAACATTTGGATCTGCTACATTTTTTTATTGAAGTATTATGATCCACAACATTTGCTTCTGAAAAATATTTCCATAATTGTTCTTAAGAAAACATGACATTTCTCCACAATAATTTTAACGAACCTTCCCAACAACATTGTCTGCTAATATAAAGTTTACCTCAAAAACGTAACTGACAACGAGTTGCCTTCTCACAAAGAAACATGTTGCAATTGATTAAACTTTTCCCTAACAAAAAAAAAAAAAAAAAAAAAAACACAAATGCAAATGCAAAAAGAAAACAATTTAATTTTTTAGAAAGAGAAGTACATAAACTTTCAATGTTTTATCCATTTTTATAATAGACGCATTTAAGAAGAGCCCCTTCGAATAAAAGTAATTTTTACACACGCGCGTTTATTTCACACCTTATCAGAGATTATAAAAATATCTGTTTTTTTTTTTAAATCAAATATAAAGATTTACCGAAGTTATATTCAACTGAATTGTTGTCATCTTTAAGGGCAGAAACTTTAAATTGGCCAGGCAACCCAGCAACGGCTTCATGGTTTTTAAATTGCTAAGTAAGTCTGTTGAATTGAACTTGAAAGTGTAACATGTTTTTCTACAAAATTGTATTTGTACTCCTATTGTTATTGTAAAATCACCATTTCAAATGTGTATTTGTCAAAATAAAGCTTTATAATATATAAATCCGATAATCTAATTTAAAACCCAACAGAGAAAAACATGTTTTTGACATAATAACAAAACCTTAAAATGACGAATACTTAGTTGTAATGGGGGACGGAAAGATTGAGCTGTTTGTTAATATAATTTATTAAATGTAACTGAAGGTGTTTTTTTTTTAGTAAACATTTTTAAATATAAACTAAATAAATGTTTTAAAATACATCTTTAAATAAAAAAGTTCTTTGGGTCAATAAAATCTATTAAACATGAAATATCAGTCATTTGTCATACAGAAAAACAAGGTTTCAACTAAATTTCAAACGAAAAATTCCCTAATGAAATATCTATTTGTATATGAAATGCTGACATTTAGTAATTTGCAAAACTTTTTGATTTCAATTAAAAATCCAACTTTTTAGATCATTGAATATTTCTATTTAAAAACACATACACATAAGCAAAATAAAACAGTTTTATTTACCAATGGTAACCTTTGTGTAATTAACGCAGATTAAAATTGCAAAAAGAAAAAATAGTCGATGAATTGATATACGATGAAAAAAAAGTGCATGCGTATGATTGTAAGAAACATAAGTGAATGTGTGTAAATAATCCTGTTAAAAATTGAAAGGTTTTCAAAGTGATGCTTTGAAAATTAATCAATTTGCATTAACCTAACAACAAAAGTGTATTTAACACAACAAGAACAACAAAAAATAACAGTGTTAAGCGTGGCCAAATCCTTTAATACCCTTCAACAACTTGTATGTGATCGAATACGTACAAAATTTTTGTTAAAGAGAAAAAAAAAAATGATTAAAAATATTTTTTTTAAATAGGTTTCTGAAGCTAAGAACTGTTTCTGAAACTAAAAAAAAGATAACCAGATTTTAAAAAAGTAAGTCGGTCTAGACCGACTATATGATATCCTATACTATGGTTTAGAGACCCTATCTCTTCGATCCAACTAATTGGATATAGAAAATAAGCATAAACCAAATTTGAGTGGCATTGTTATTATTTTTTTTGGCCGCAGATATGAAAAAGTTAAAATCGAGTGCTATATTTATATGGGGACTAGGTCGAAAAATGGACCGATCCCGACCATATTTGGTAAAGTCACTTACATTTGGAGAAAATATATACAAACAAAATTTGAGAAAAATCTGTGCAATATTTTTTTTTTTTTTTGATTGATTTAAGTGAAGATGGGGAAGCAGCTCTAAATGGGGCCTGTGACTAAGAATTGTCCTATAGGGATTATTTTTGGACTACTGATTAATGTATATAATAACTCACACAAACCCAATTTGACTGAGATCTATATGATAATTTGGAACTTATGGCAATTTATGTCGATTTCATAGGGGTTATTTGTATGGGGACTAGGTCTGAACATAGACTGAATTTCAGCAATTTCAACAGCGTTTACTCTATGGCCGATAAAAGCTTACATATGAAATGTCATCAGACAGACAGACGGACGGACGGACGGACATCGCTAAATCGATTCAGAAAGTGATTCTGAGTCGATCGGTATAATAAAAGATGGGTCTATGTCAAATATTTTTGGTAATTACAAACAGCAGCACAAAGTCATTATACATAAACCACATAGTGGTATAAGTATGGTGACCATATTTTTGAAATGAAAATACAGAAGATTTTTTCCATTCAGAAAACGTTTATTTTGTCAATTAATCCAAAAAAAAAAATATATATATATATATATTAGGGTGCCCCTTAATAAAAAAAAGTGTTCAAACTGTTGGTCTCACCCCCTAGAAATATGCGAATAGCAAAAAAACTGAAAGTTTTGGGCCAATCGAAAAACGTTTAGTCGTGGCGCAAAGCGATTGAAAATTTCAAGTGTGTTTATATGGGAAAAATATGACTTTTTTCAGATTTTACGAAAATTTCGTTCTATAATTTAATTTTTCCGACAAGCTGTTACATAATTCGGGATCAGTAGTAAATTATCTTTTCAAAAGGCTATAAAACTTCAAAATCGTATGAAACCTCGCCAAGAAATAGCAAATGCCCCAGACCACTTTTGTGCCAAAAAAAACTAGGTCATGAAATTTGATGGCATTTTTTTCAACGCTGAGAAATTGATTAAAGCCATCATTCTTTTTTGGTCTCTATACTGATAAGTACACATATATGAAGTATTGTTTTAGTACCACGTTTTTAACCTATTGCGCATTGAGACCAAAAATTGGAAATTTTTTTGATAAAATTTTTAAAACTCCTTTTTCAAGTTTGAAAAAATTTTCTTAAACAAAATTTAAAAAAATTAATATATTACTTTAAAGTTTTATTAAATACATGTTGCAGATTAAATGTGTGAATTTTTAAGTAAATCCATCTCCCAGAATTTTTTTGACAAGGATTTTATTTTTGCGGATTTCGAGAAAACTTGAATTTTTGTGAAATATTCTGTAAATGTACTCTTTCTAAATACTTTGTATCAAAAATTCATCACTTTTCTACTTTTAAATGTTATATTTTATCTTAATAGCCTAGGATTTCGGAAAAAAATAGCATGACTCAATTAACCCTTTTGGAATTGGGGTCACATATGACCCCAAGCTAATAAAAGACAATTTATGCAAAAAATTCAAATATTTGGTAAGTGCTGTCCAATTTTTAGATGCGGCGCTTAAAATATAATAACCAAATGTGTAGAAGTTTCGTTCCGAAATTTGGGATAAAGCCGTGAACGTTAACCCATTATTTGCCAAGGCCAGATTTTAAGATATTTTTAAATAAAAATTACCGAAAACGGGGTTTTCTATTACACTCGATGAAACCTCTATGTAGAATTTAAGAAAAATAATTCGGTTAATTTTTTTTATTTAACCCTTCAGTGCTCTTGAGATCAAAATTATCCACTGTGATATATCTCTGGTGCAATTATCTGCTTATTGCTCGCGAATATATATTAACACAACTTAGTTCATATGTCTCAAAAATCGGACGTCATATGTGACCCCAAGCTAATAAAGGGTTAATGGAGTCATATTATTTTTTTCCGAAACCCTAGGCTATTAAGATAAAATATAACATTTAAAATTAGAAAAGTCATGAATTTTTGATACAAAGTATTTAGAAAGAGTACATTTACAGAATATTTCACAAAAATTCAAGTTTTCTCGAAATCCGCAAAAATAAAATCGTTGTCAAAAAAATTCTGGCATAGGGCTTTACTTAAAAATTCGCACAGTTAATCTGCAACATGTATTTAATAAAACCTTAAAGTAATATATTAGTTTTTTTAAATTTTGTTTAAGAAAATTTTTTCAAACTTGAAAAAGGAGTTTTAAAAATTTTATCAAAAAAATTTCCAATTTTTGGTCTCAATGCGCAATAGGTTAACAACGTGGTAATAAAACAATACTTCATATCTGTGTACTTATCAGTATAGAGACCAAAAAAGAATGATGGCTTTAATCAATTTCTCAACGTTGAAAAAAATGCCATCAAATTTCATGACCTCGTTTTTTTTTTGACACAAAAGTGGTCTGGGGCATTTGCTATTTCTTGGCGAGGTTTCCTACAATTTTGAAGTTTTATAGCCTTTTGAAAGGATAATTTAATACTGATCCCGAATTATGTAACAGCTTGTCGGAAAAATCAAATTATAGAACGAAATTTTCGTAAAATCTGAAAAAAAGTCATATATTTTTTTCCATATAAACACACCTGAAATTTTCAATAGCTTTGCGCCACGTTTAAACGTTTTTTGATTGGCCCAAAACTTTGTATTTCTCAGTTTTTTTGCTATTCGCATATTTCTATGGGGTGAGACCGACAGTTTGAATATTTTTTTTCCCCTCCATATAACGAAGGGCCACCCTAATATATATATATAAAAGTCTTCATGACTAGATACATACTTCACAATATACTCGTCACACTTATGCCGTTTTCTTTTCCGACAAAAAATGTCGCCCTTTTTTGCCCTTTTTTGGAAAAGTGTATTTTTTTATATATTCTGAATTAAAAGCAAACTTATATTACATATCAGTCGAAAGGTCTCAAAGTGCTATGTGCATAAATTCAAAAAAATTTTGATTATTATCCTCTTGGAAGTCATAGGGTGAAAATATTCAAAACAGGGGAACAATGGGGAAATATTCTCACACTATAACCTGAAAGAAGTCAAGGCTGGAATTTTTTGCGATTTACGAGGGCTCGACTTTGAGACCTATCGATTGATGTATAAGATGAGGTTGCTTTTAATTCAGAATATATAAAAAAATAATACAATTTTCGAAAAAAGGGCAAAAAAGGGCGACATTTTTTGTCAGAAAAGAAAACGGCATTAGCAATAATCAAAGAAAAAAAAAAATAAAAAATTCAACATACAATAATAATAAAAACAATTTGAAGCAAGTTTTATTTAGATGTATTACAATCTTTGGTTTTATACGTGTTTCTCAGCGGAAGATATTTTTTTGATTAAATTATTATTATTTTCTAAATACGCTTTAAATTCTAAGCAACTTAAGTTATAATTACATTTTGTAATTAAAATTGATATCATTGTTTCTAATTTCATTTGTGCTTTTTTCGCTTGTCCAAATGATGCTGGTAAATACAAGCTAAACTGCACAATTTTGTAAATATTTTTAAAAGATATATCAATTTCACCAAAATTTTTACAGGTTTCTATCCATCTTTCCTCTATACATATTTCTTTCTCTTCCCATTCTTTGATATTTTCAGAAGTTGCATAGTTTTTTATGCAGAAGAACTCATCAAACAACTCACTATTTTCTATATCTGGATCACTCCTTTTTTCCAAAATAAATGAAAAACATTTCGGAACTTCATCCCATAAGGGATACATTTTAAAACCTGAACCTCCACGAATACTGTGTCCCTTTGGCTTAGGTAGTCAAGACAACTAGTATAAAAAATTTTTATTTGCGATTGAAATTCATGTAAATCAATGTGATCTTTTTGATCCAGTGCATTAATCGATTTTTTGAAATCAAAGGGAACAAAAGTTTTTATTTACGTGCTACGATTTTGCTTTTGAGTTTCTTCATGTGAAAGCTGTTTCTACCATTGAAATTTTCTGTGATTCAATTTTTAAAATATAATTGTAAAAAAGAGATGCTTGGCAATACGCAAATTGAAGCCAAAGTTCAGCACAAGGGTTATTAAAGAATCTTTTAAAGCAGTTGAACACTTTGGTTGTGCCAAAAAGTACTTTTGAAGAGGCTTAAAGAGTTTCAAAATTCTTTCTATTGCTGGCTTCCGAGTAAGCCATCGCGTTTTGCTAAAGTCCATTAGTTTACAATTTTCCATATTTACACTTTGACAAAGCTCTTTAAATTCTGCCACGCGGACTGTATAAATATAAAAAAATTAAATCAATGTCAATTGTAAGGCATTCCACACAAGATTGGACACAATTATTTATTAAATGGGCAGCAAAGTTTACACCAATTAATGTCTTATGCATTGGAACTCCTTTTGCAGCGCTACATTGAACAAACACTTTCTTCTGGGCGCCATGAATCTAATAAAATAACACACAAAATAATAGTTCTCAGTATAATTTCAATTTTATTGCAACAAATTTATCAGCTTTGCTACGCAAACAACTGGAATGTTAAAATCACATTTATTCACGTTGATATAGAGCTGTCCTTTTCTTACCTTCAGATTCCGTAAATATATTAAACACATCTGATGGCGCATTTTGTAAAGCGTTGCCACTTTTAATTTTTATAATATAAATAGTTATATTTTCGAAATCAAGTTTAAATGAACTGTTAATAAGATTTTCATTAAACAATACAAAACAGAACATTAAAAAAAAACAGTACATTTTGAAAAAAAATAATTTATGCACTACAGAGCATTGAAATACAGTACTGTTCTGTAAAATACAGTACGTATGGTCACCGTAGGTATAAGGTATAAAAATTACCAGGATAAACTTAGGATACAGTTTTTTATCATTATTTAAAGCAGGTTTATATTTAAAATAGTAAATCGTGCGTCCATATATTATATGGACATATTATGGACATAATTTAAAAAAAAATTAAAAAATGCAGTGTGTTTGTTTAAATAATTTAGAGTTAAGTTTATCAAGTGGCTTATTTTTCCAAATATTTGTTTATTTGTTTTAAGTAGTGCAATAAGCCCACATATCAACGTAAACGTAAAACCCAAGTGGCAAAGATTTGGTACAGCCGAATTTAACACTCTTGCTCGTCTTTTTATACCCTCCACCCCAGTGTGCAGAGGTTATATACATATATAAGTTTGTCATTCCATTTATAATAATTAGAAAAAAAAATTTTAGGCTCCATGAAATATATATATTGGTGATACTTATACCAAGAGTTGATATAACAATGTCCGTCTGTCCGTCTGTGGAAATCACGATGACGGCTTCAATCGGGCAGCTCGGGTACTCGTTGGCATAAAAAATGATTCACTAACCCTACACTGACTTTTTATATTTGATCGAAAAAAATGTTTTTCAAGGGGAAATAACCGTCTGAGTTCAGGAAAAATACTGAAAAAAAAATTAGAATTACTAATTAAGTAGATATTATGCAATTTTCGTATGTATCACCTGTGATACATTATGCAGTAGGGACATGTATAACATAACAATAAAATGCATAACATAATTGATTTGGCAGTTTATTATAATTCAAAATAACTATTCATTATAAGATCAAATAAAAAATTAAATTAAAAAAATTACTAAAAATTATGAAAAAAACAAGTAAGAAAATTATAGTCGGTCTAAAAAATTATAGTCATTTTTGGACTACTCATTAGTGGATGTAATGAACGCATACAAACCCAATTTGAGTAAGATCTATATGACAATTTGGATCTTGTGGCAATTTATGTCCATTTCATATTGGTAATTTGTATGGGGGCTAGGTCTGAACATGGACCGATTCTCACCAATTTCAACAGCGTTCATCCCATAGCAGATAAAGGCTTATATACCAAATTTCATCACAATATATTCATATTTGCGACCTGCAGTTTGATTACAAGCTTTACATGGACACACAGACGGACGGACGGACGGACGGACGGACGGACGGACGGACGGACGGACATTGTTAAATCAACTCAGAAAGTGATTCTGATTCGATCGGTATAATTAAAGATGGGTCTAGGTCAAATATTTTTGGTTGTTACAAACAGCAGCACAAAGTCATTATACCCAAACCACAAAGTGGTATAGGGTATAAAAATGAAGTAATTCAGTATTATTTCATACTAGCTGTTTTTACCCGGTCTTGCCCGGGATAAAAAGGCCTTTGACTTGAAAAATGGTTCACTATGCTTACCAGGCGCTGAGTACTTAAAAATTTGTATGAGCAGTAAATTAATTTTTTATTTCAAATCCAAATTTTTTGATTTTTTAATTTAGAAGTTTTTTAAGATGCTGCAGCAAAAATGCTTCAAATATAAGCTGCGAAACCGCTTTAAGTTTTTTTTTTTCAGTTTATTTATAAACATCAAATATATCGGAATGGTTCGCAAATTAAAGGAATCAGAACTTTTAAAAATTGAATTACTTCATTCAATAAGTGATCATCATTGATCACAGACGTCGAATTCAAGTTTCAGAAATCAAAGACTAATGCGACGTTTAATATTGTGTCGCAAGGTTTCTTTAAGCAACTGCTTATAGTATATGTGTGGCCTATTTTAATCAACAGGTAATTGTTTCACATACGTAGATAAAATTTATCATACCACATTTCACTAAGCTGTGTTCCGCGAGCGAGTCGCGTCCGCTTCCGCGCGTTTGGCAGCCACACCCGTGCTGCCGCGCAGTTGTTGTCAACTTATTTTAATCGCCAAAATATATTTTTCAGATCATTGCGATATTTTAGCTGAGCTGTGTTCCGCGAGCGCGTCGCGTCCGCATCCGTCGCGCCCGCGTCCGCGCTCCGCGCGCATCGCGCCGCTTCCTCGAAGCTACTACCCGTGCTGCCGCTTAGTTCTCGTTAACTTATTTTAATTCCTAAATCATATTTTTTAAAGCATTGCGATATTTTAGCTGAGCTGTGTTCTGAGAGCGCGTCGCGTCCGCATCCGTCGCGTCCGCGTTCGCGCGCCGCTTCCGCGCGTTTGGCAGCCACACCTGTGCTGCCGCGCAGCTGTTGTCAACTTATTTTATTTGTCAGAATATATTTTTCAGATCATTCCGATATTCTAGCTAAGCTGTATTCCCCGTGCGCGTAGCATCCGCGCAACGGAATGATGCTATTGAAAAGAATACTCATTTTAAATGCATTTATTGTTGGACATATATTGAGAGCAGTATGCAAATGTTAGTACACATATTTAACAAAATTCATTAAATAAAAATATGTAAAAATTTAAGAATGAATTTGGGGAGTAAGTTCATTTTTATTTCGATTAAAAAAAAATGGGGAATTTGTTCATTTCTTTTGGGTACCTTTTTTTAAGTTTGGGGAATTTGTTTACCGTGTAGTTATTTCCGTACAAATTTGTATAGGGAAGAAATATACCACCCAACAAAATATGAATTTAATATGAAAATTGGGCGTAAAAGTAGGCGTGGTCGGTAAAAATCATATGGCGACCTTCCGAGGAATATGTACTAAATTTTGGAGAAAGCCATTGAAAAATAAAAGTTTGTATAGCAATCAAATAAAGAAACAAATAAAAGAAAAAAAATAAGTTTTATATACAAAGAAGTTGGCGCAAAGTAGGCGTGGCCTGTAAGAAGCATATGGTGACCTTCCCTGTAGTATAGAGATCGTGTGACCAAATTTTAGACTTCCCTTGAAAAATAAAAATTTCTATAGTGAACAAATATACCAAAAAGCACAAAATTAATTTTGTATAAAAAGTGGGCGTAAAAGTAGGCGTGGCCGGCAAGAATCATATGGCGACCTCTCTGGAGTACAGAGATCGTGTGTAGCAAATTTCAGATAGATCCGTTAAAAAAATTGTGTAGCGAACAAATGTACCAAAAACAGAATATGAATTGTATACAAAAAGTGGGCGTAACAGTAGGCGTGACCGGTACGAAGAATATGTCGACTTTCCTGGAGCAGAGAGATCGTGTGTACCGAATTTCAGAGAAATCGGTTGAAATATAAAAATTTGTATAGCGAACAAATATACCAAAAAACAAAATGAACTGTATACAAAAAGTGGGCGTTAAAGTAGGCGTGGGCGGTACAAAGCATATGGCGACCTTTACTGGAGTACATAGATCGTGTGTACCAAATTTCACAGAATTCCGTTGAAAAATAAAAATTTGTATAGCAAACAAATATATCAAAAAACAGAAAATGAATTGTATACAAAAAGTGGGCGTAAAAGTAGGTGTGGCCGCAAGAATCACCCGGTGACATGGCCTGGGGTACAAAGATCGTGTGTACCAAATTTCAGAGAAATCCATTGAAAAATAAAAATTTGTATAGCGAACAAATGTACCAAAAAACAGAAAATTAATTGTATATAAAAAGTGGGAGTAAAAGTAGGCGTGGTCGATAAGAAGTACATGGTGACCTTAGCTGGAGTACAGGGATCATGTGTACCGAATTTCAGAGAAATCTGTTAACAAATAAAAATTTGTATAGTGAACAAATATGAATAAAACTGAAAAGAGATTTTACATAAAAAGTGTGCGTAAAAGTAGGCGTGGCCGGTAAAAAGTACATGGCGACCTTTCCTGGGGTATAGAGATCGTGTGCACAAAGTTTCAGGAAAATCCGTTGAAAAATAAAAGTTTGTATAGCGGTCAAACAAACAAACAAACAAACAAACAAACAGAAAATGAATTTTATATACATATATAGATAATAGGACTAGGAAATTGGTGAAACAATTCCTACTTTTTAGAAGGCACAAATTCAATTTGCATTTTTCACATATCACAGAAGATAAAAAGATGGATTTTGGAATTTTACATCGTTGCCTCTCATCAATGTGTAAAGTTGTCCAATCGCACGTCTGTTGTCAAATTCACAAGCTTATTATCTTATTATTATTATTTCTGCGAACTATTCCAATGCTATATTTTTGGTTTTTTTTCTAATTCTACAACTAATGGTAACGTGGTATAATAGTTATCGAAATATATACGATCATTTTCATATTTTGGAGCACTGCGTAATAATCTGATCACAAAGATAGCTGAACAGCCAAGATCTGGTTCATTGGATAGCCGTTTTGTAGGATCACTTTCCTGATCGGTATAAATTTAAAAATTGTACGTAAATCAGGAAATTCCGCTTAGTACAAAAAGTTTGTAACCCTATTTATGAGATTTGTCTGGCAAATATTGTTTCAGGTAACTACTAGCTTTGGTCGAAAATTAATGTTCGTCAAGTGACAAACAATGCTCATATGGCACGCTTTGAAATTTTTCTAGAAGAGATGTTATAAGAGGCCGAATTTTAAAAAATCTATCGTGTTCTGTATGACCCCCAACAAGCATTTTAGTGTTGTCATTGAAATTAATATATTTTCTTATTTTTTCGAATTGATTACCGTCATTGTCTCCTGAATTAACTTATTATCTATGACTGGTGACCAATATTTTCTTGTATTGGGGATATGAACAACAGAAGTCAATACTCAATATACTGACCGATTTCCGTTTTATTTATCTTGAATGGATGTGCATGATCTATTTGTGATGATCATAATATAGTTTGTTCCAATAGTTCATCAGTCCAAAGATATTTTAAAAATTCATACGGGGTTTCTGGACTTAAAATACTTGTTGACAGATATAAATGGAATATCTTTTCGTTTCCACAAAATTTTTGAATATATATTTCTTAAATCTTTCACCACTACTTTTGGATCTACTAGTACTAGGAATATTTGATATATTTTCTAAATTTTTTTCGGTTTCATCACTCATTATTGCAGGTAAATTTTCATTGTAAAACAAATCGTTATCATATTCAATAGGAGGCAAAATTTGGGATTGATATCAAATTCACATCCAGATTCCAAATCATCAAATGCATCTTCACTTTCGTCCCATGCTTCCATAAAAGCTGTATATCATTTTCATTTTGCTAGCCTCAATTAATTTTTACTGTAAAACTAAACTGTAGTAATTTATAATTATAATAGACCCGTATATTTTCTTCAAAATGTTTATATTTGCTACTATGAAATTATTGTACTAAAATTTTGTTCACTGCGTGGCGCATCAACAGTGATACATAAAGTTAATATTGATTTATAAAGGAAATAAGAATAAGTTATATAATAAAATGTTGTTTAATAATAAATATAGAGTATTATTACGTAAATTTAATTCAACTTACGCTTTTTACGTCAAAAATTAAAAACGTGCAACTGATTGCTGTCTAAGCACTCCGGACGCTTTGACTTAAACTGCAAGACGTTTTAAAAACTCAGTTGGCAATACAAAACTATTGAGAGTCATGTTACGGTTATTTTGTTTTATTGTGCAAATATGTCCCATATAATGTAATATAAGTGAATATTTATCGAAAACAGGAGTGATATAGCTATTATATTAATAAGAAATTTGTGTATCACCAGTGATACAATATGAAGTGTAGGGCTAACTTTCTGAGAAGTTTGCTTTTTAAAATCTGCCAAATCGGTTGATTAAGTCCGGAAAATTAAATGAAAGAGTAAAAAAGTCTTGGAAATATATGATTTGTCTATGTTGCTCTTGTCACGATCACCACCTTAATAGGGCGCTCGTTTTTAGTGAGAATAATTGACTAACATCATGAGAGGGTTTCTGTATGAAAAATCATGTGAACTGGTTTAATAGGTCTCGAGAAATCACTTAAGAAGTACAAAAAATAGGAAAAATATATGTTATTTTTCTAAATGTTGTATTGTTGTCATAGCTGGACATGTTGTTTTTGTGGTCGTTGTGGTAATAATATAATAAAAACTAACCCTTGTACATTTTTTTTATCAACTCTAGTAGAAAAATTTTAAAGTTTCCATTATTTTGGCACCAATAAAAGATTTGTTGGATCATTTTTGTCATCGCCGCAAGCCTGCCAGCAAAGCTTCAGATCGATTGGGTCACGGGAAAGTGGCTAAAAATCGATCCAAAATTTTGTCGACAAGCGGACACAACGAGCTAATATAAAGGGAGTAAAAATTCGCCAACGTCTAAAGCAAATATGCTAAACCAACTAGTTGTTAATAAAAAAAACAATGTAAATTTATTTTATGTATTAATTTATTAAAAGAAAAACAACAATAACTTTTGATGTTGTATTTTTTGTGTGTAATATTTACATATACATACATACATATATTAAATAATAAAATAATATACATATATTCCATATATGTACATTAGGGTGGCACTAAAAATTCAACTTTCGATTTTCAATAGTTTTCGCACGGAATATCGATCCAGTTGATATAAAACGGATATTGTCAAAATTTGAGCAAAATCGGACAACTTTAAGCCGTGCCCCAAAGAGGTCAAAGGTCAAAATATGGTATATTGTGTATTTTTTAGGTATTTTTTATTTATTTTTATTGTTAATCTTATAAACAATTACAATTTTTCTTTCTAGTGTGATTAAGAATGTTTCATAATATTTTTTTTGTTCAAAAATTAACCCGTCTGTGCACTGAGGGTCTAAATGACCCTTTTAAAATTACACAATTTTTTATTTGTTAAATATTTTGTGGACAAATTTAATATAGATTAGCTTTTAATATTACCCCCTTTTCTGGGGGTGGGAGGATGTAAATTGCTTTAGATCGTTCAAAACCACCCTAAATTTATTATTTAGAAATGTGAAAATTTACGTTATAACGAAGACTAAAACAAGTAATTACAATTTAACAGGACCTGTTAGTTTAGACAACAACCACTGATAACTCAAAAGTTAACGAATTTTAGAAAAAAAAGTCAAGGAGTACTAGATATTTTCAAATTTTTCAAATAAAAAATAAAAATGCAAAAATCCCCTATCATGCATTTAGTTGAAAGTGTTAAACAGTTGAAGGTGTAATCAGTCGTGAGTGTAATCTGTAGAAAGTGTATGTTTTATTAGTGATTTTTGTCAAATTCTGATTTTAAAAATGCCATCTTTAAGACAGGAGATTTTTCTAATTGGTTATTCAAAACTACAATTAAGTGGTAGTAAACTGCCATCAAAGGGAGAGTGCCTGAAAGTACTTTTTTATAATTTAAGAGTTGCTAAATTAGACATAAAAGCTAGTGCGAGTCTTGTTATCAAAGAGTGTTCAATTTTTTGGGAAAAGGCACGTATCCCTATTATGACAATAGTGAATGCCGAGAAGAAATTGATGAAGTTGTATAGCGAGTGGAGAAGTTTGTCAAAACACAAAAATAGAGATTCAGAATTATTTAAAAGAAAATGTGAAGAATGGAAAGAAGCATTGAACGACCTATTTGATATCGCTAAAGCTAACGCAATTGGTCTTATTAAAATTGAAGAAGACAAACAGTTTTTAATAAAGCAAAGGCTAAAAGGACGTCAAGGTTCTATGGCTGGAGTAGATGTTAAATTAAGAAAAAATGAAGAATATCGACAAAACCGCCAAAAGCGAGAAGAGATCAGGCGAAAAATGCTTCAGGAAGTCCCATCAACCTCAAGAGGTGAGTTTGTATTGTGTTTATCAAAACTTACGATCAGGGCAGTTTTTTGGCTTTTGATTTTTTTGATATGCCAGTTTTTTAGTTACTTTGCAATATTGTCACTTAATTATATTCGTGCAAAGAAAAAACTTTTTTTATTTTTTTTTAATAAAACGTATATTGTGTATTTAAGTTACAATCCTACTAAAGGGTATAAATCGGCTAACAATTTTTAAATAAAAAAATTGCTTTAAAATTATAGTTTTAAGAAACAATTCATATTATTCTTTAGGAAATATTATAAATGAAACTTTCAGTTCCGAGGAATCAGAAAACACGGAACCCGTTGAAACTGATGAATATGAAGGTTTACCTTAATTCTCCAACTCCTTTGGAAACTATTCATAACGAAGCACCACAAAGAATAAGGGGAAGCAAAGAGATATTGACACCAAGACTTGCAACAGTTTTGGATAAACTAAAAATTAGTTCCAGAGATGCAGTCCATTTATTGGTAGCAGTTCTTGATGCAGCTGGGCTAAACACGTCGGAACATATTTTAAATCGTAATAATGTTCGCAAACAAAGAGATATTTTAAGAAAAACAAAAAGCGAACAAATCGTGTCTGAATTCACAACAAACCCTAGACCATTGACAATTCATTGGGATACCAAGCTTTTAACTAGTGTTACAGGAAAAACTGAAGATCGTCTTGCTATAATAGCAACTGCTCCAGGTCTTGAGCATGTACTAAATATGCCTGATATACCAGCAGGAACTGGGTTAGAAATATCATCTGCCGTTTATGATACTTTGGAGGAAAATAATATTTTAGACAAAGTAGAGGCATTTGTGTTCGACACAACCGCGTCAAACACAGGGAAATTTAGAGGAGCTTGTAACCTTTTGGAAAAAAGAATTGGTCGAGATGTGTTATACCTAGGGTGCAGACATCATATCTATGAAATTATTTTATCATCAGTGTTCATAGAAGCAAATATAAGTGCTTCTTTCTACTGGTCCCGAAATAGTAATATTTACGAAATATAAGACACATTGGCCTAAAATACAGCAGGATGCTTTTTTGACTGGATTGACACACCCCAGATTCAATGAAATTTTAGGTGGTGATCGCGCTAATATTTTAAAATTCGCGAACGACAAAATAAAGGAAGACTTTCCTCGTGATGACTACAAGGAATTTTTGGAATTAATAATAATACTCTTAAGAGGAATTCCACCTAGGGGAATTAAATTTACGAAACCTGGCGCACTGCATTTAGCCAGATGGATGGCCAAGGCCATTTATTGCCTAAAAATTATTATATTTCGAGACCAATTTCCCGAAATAACCGAAACTGAAATAAATGGTTTGATTGAAGTAGCTGGATTTGTGATTAAGTGTTATTCGATTTTCTGGTTTAGCGCTGATAAAGCAGACCAAGCTCCTGTAAATGACATCGAATTTTTAAAGAAATTAGAAAATTATAAAAAAATCAACAAACCTATAGCTGAAAAAGCCATATCGAAATTGCTTAACCATCTTTATTATTTGAATGAAGAATGTGTAGGTTTTGCCTTATTCGACGAAAGAATCGATTTAGCAACTAAAGCCAAATTTGCTACAAAGATGCTTGTAACAAACTTGTCTGAACAAAATCTAGAAGAAGAAGGAGAGGAATATCCAAAAAGGCTAACAATAAACCAACAAAATTTAAGCCATTTCCTTGCCAGAGACAATAATGTAATTTTGGAGGAATTATTTTCCAAAAACACCAACAAGCTTTTACAAAGGTTTAACATTTCTGCAGACTTTTTAAACAAAGACTCAAGTTGTTGGCCAATTTTAGATGACTATCGTAAAGGAAAGAACATAATTTCAAACTTAAAAATTGTCAATGACTGCGCCGAAAGAGGAATTAAGTTAGTGCAAGAATTCCACGAGAAAATTACAATAGATGAGGATCAGAGGCAGCATTTATTTAAAGTAATGACAACTTGTTTTATTAATTTTAATTAAAGATTTGTATGATAAAATTGGTTTTTTTCTATTTGTTTCAGGTTGTACAAAATTATAGACAGCAATTTTCAAAAGAAGCAAATTTACAAAACTTAAGAACTAATTATAATTAAAGTGTCCCATATTTTATTTTTTACGTATTTACGTATTTTTTACGTTTAAATATTTTTGTTTTCTCTAATGGGTATTTTTATTCGACCTTATGTTTTAATTTTAATTAAATAATTTCTTCTGTTTTTATTAAATAAGTTAATTTTATATGTTAATTATATATTCAATGTTCAATTTAATAAAACTTTTGACACGGGTGGGCAAAAAGGGTTAATGATTTAAAATTGTCGTAGATAATTTGTTAGCATATCTCAGATAATTAAAAAAAAGTGCAAAATATTACGGTTTTACAGTACAAAATATATTAAACTTTAAAACCCACTGGGCACGGAAGGGTTAAATTTTTCATTTTTTTTATAATTATTAATAATTGCACATTGTAAATGAAGTAGAATGATTTTTTATACAAATTCGGGCAAAAACTAACAACTACTTAAAAAAAACGTTTTAAAAATATCGGGCTAAAAAAATCTGACTTTTGACCTCTTTGGGGCACGGGAAATATTTGTCCGATCTTCCTAAAATTTTTACCATATAGTTTTTACACCAAGTGGCACAATATTCCGCGCGAAAACCATTAAAATTAAAAAAAAAATTTCGTCCATATAACCTGCTGTACATGTATACATATATTCTATATATCGCACCTGTACCTCTAAAGTGAGTTAACTCAAATTTCACAATTTTCACTTATTGCAAGAAAACGATACACAGTGGTCATATCAATCCACTGTAAAAATCTTACATCGATTTTTCTAGTCTTTCGCAAAAAATACAGTTGTAACCCTTTTTGTGTTATAAGAGTAGCTTCTTTAGAATCCACTAAAACCACATATTTTGAGCTGCACCCAAAAAAATTGTTATTTTTGATGATCACTTGAAAAATCGCAAAAACAACTACTGTTGTATACTTATTATTTGCAATTTTTTACAATGAAACAACTGTTTTTAAATTTTAGAGTAAATATTTACAAAAAACGTTTTTTGCATCTACTGAGAATTTGTAAATTTTGTTTTAGGGAAAATATATTTCTTTTGTATTAACAAACAGAGTGTCATTTCATTCTGCAAAGTGTTGCTATGCCACAGTAGATGGCGCCACAATTTTTCTGTGCAATAATTATTTCTATTTTAACACGAATGTCAACATTTTTAATTAGACATCAAACACAACAATGTTAAGAGTATACACAGGGTTGGTCTTTTACTTTATACGTTTTTCCATTATTCGTTTACAAATATGACCATAAATTTGGCATATTAACTTTTTGTTGTGTTTCCAAAATAGAGTTACCGAGTTCATCAATGAGTTTTTTTGCTTTAAAAACTGTTCTACATAGTTATATAAAATTATTATTCTACTTTTCCTAAAAAATATCTGATTGCGATTACATATAATATTTAAAAATTGTTCTTAATTACTAAAGCATTACTATTGATATAAATACAAAATTGCACCTTTTAAATTTTCCATTCAAATTTAACAAAATATCAATTCTAAAAATTGGGATCCAGATTTCCAATTATAAATTAGAAAATATCAATTGAATTTCAGAAAATCATATTAAAATTATGAAAAAAAAATTTCTTTATTAACAAATAACCATTAAAAAACATCTTTTCTTACACAAGTACATTTTCTTAAAAATCTACCATTTTTCAAAAAGAACGTTTTATTAAAAAATATTTTTTTAAAGTACTCTTTTTTAAAAAAGTACCTTTTTAAAATGATAACTTTCTTCTTAAAGAAAATTTTCTTAGAAAGTTACCCTTTCTCAAAAAAGGATCTTTTATATAAAATAATAAAAAAATAAAATATATTAAAAATTAAATAAATTTTTTTAAAAAAGTAAATTCTTTTAAAGTACTTTTTTAACAAAGAACATTTTCCTGGTATATGGCAAACCAAAAATTTCCAGATTTTTAGAAACTTGTATCTTGAAATAACGCATAATTTTTAGCTCTCAAATCATTGAAAAGTATTATTCCATAATGTGACTATTGGTATTCTGTTGTAACGCATTGAACAATGAATTTCGACCCCACAAGGTATTTGTATTCTTAATCCCTATAACAATTCGAGTCCTTATAATGTCCGTACATACGTCGGTCTATCTGTCTTTTGAAATTACGGTCATTCAGAAAAATAAATCATTTACCTGGGAAAATTTAAATTAGTATTGTTTGTCATTACTGCGTGCAGATTGGTATTTGAAATGGATCAAATCGGGCATCACTGTGTCAAGATATGGTCTAAAATATGGATCTACCTCCAAAAATGCTAAAAGATCAGTGTATTTGCTGAAATAATTTGGTAGTAAGTTTAACAAATTGTTTACTTTTTCAAATATTTTGTTTATATTTATTATCAATACTCAAACCCAGGTGGATGGTATCAAAGATTCGGCACAGCCGAATTTAACCCTCTTACTTGTTTTACACAAATTTTTAATAAATATTTTATCGATCACTAAAATGATATCTTCAGAACGTTATTTTGCATAACCTAATAAAGATATATATCATTTATTAATGCAGTAGAAATATTATGTATTTAAAACAAACTAGCAGATTCCAGCCCTCAAACTTCGAGCGCAAATTCTAGGAAATTTTATTTTTTCGTTAAATAAAGAGCCTAAAAGTATGCTAATCAATTATAAACAATTCACAAACCAACACAAAAAACTAACTCATTTTTATTACAAACACATTACCAAATTTAACAAACACACACATAGAATTGTATAATTTTATGTATGTGTTAGTAGCAACTTTAAATGCAATTTACTCAAAATAAAAAAAAAATTAAAAAATCTGTAAATCTGCAAATCGGCTAAAAAGAAATACCTTTCAAATAATATACGTTTGGTCAAAATCGGGATAAAAGGGTAGAACAAAATGTCAGTCACAAGAAATCGCCTAGCCCATTAATATTATAGATTCTTAGAAAATTGGTATAAGTTGTAAGAACTCAAAAAAATAGAAGACACTCTAATGTTCATTTACTACATGGGTTAAACCATCTGAACTCAACTTAAAATATGGCTGTTTTTTACATCACTGCTTCCAAATTGGCTGATTAAAGTGTAGGATTAAAGTGTATCCGAGAAATAAGAAAAATCCTAAATTTAAGTTCACTGACGCATCTGGATCGGGAAATATGAGGTCTTGAATATCGGGAAAAACTATAAAAATGTACAAAGTTGTACTTACTTAATTATCATTTTCTTGATTAATATTATAGTGACGCAACTTATCAAGGTCGCATTTGAAAGGTTAATTAATTACCTTTAATTTGATATACAACATGATTTTTTTTTTTGGAAAGGTCAAAGGTCACATCTCTTGACCTATAATTCTGAAAAAAATATATGTTTAAGATTGGTTCCTTCCCTAAAGTTCCAAAAAATTTCAGAATGGGGGTATGCTTGGATCCAGAAATATTTATCATAGAGTAAAGGTAGATATTTAACAAGTGAATTATTATTATTATGAATGCTGTTGTTGTTGGCGTTGTTGGCGTTGTTGACATTATTATGATGAATGCTGTTGTTGTTGTTGTTGTTGGCGTTGTTGACATTATTATGAGAATGCTGTTGTTGTTGTTGTTGTTGACATTATTATGTTGAATGCTGTTGTTGTTGTTGTTGTTGTTGTTGTTGTTGACATTATTATGATGAATGCTGTTGTTGTTGTTTAGTTTTATTATAAATGTTTTCAATTACAAATTTGCTATCAGCGGAATAAATTTTAGCTTGTAATTGTGTTTTTGAAATTGGTATGAAGCTGTGCTGCTTTTGAGTTCCCGGAATTTTACGTAATCCTATAAATCTATCAGTTAGCAATTTCTCTTCTTCTTCATAATCTTTTTCCGTTAAATATGCAAAAGTTGCAGTTCTGAAGAGTTTCCTGACACCAATTATACAAGTGGAGAGGAGTAGTTATCTGATCTTCGAATGGACGTTGCAAGCTGGCTCTTCGTGCTTCACGCTTTACCGTTCCCCCAAGACCATCACTAGGTCCTTTGCCGTGACTGGTAGCAAAGAAATGCCACTCAGCGAAACAATTAAAATCTTCGCTATGATGGCATAAATTGGCAAAGTTTTTTTTATTTTTAAATTGAGCGGAAGAACCGTCCGAAAAATAAAAAATTTTCTTCGGTATTTCAAAAACTTGTTTTTTAAAAACTCATTTAGGTGGCGATGAAATAAATGAACTGCTATGGTATTATGTATTAGACAGTCTGATATTATTATAAAATTTGTAGTTTCTAATTTTCCATTTGATTTGTAATAAATTGCTATTGGGTATAGTGTGGCCTGGCTATTATTCCATAAAAAGCCTTGCACAGAATCCTGAACCACAAAAGTTGAATTTTCGGAGAAGTCCCAAATTACTAAATACTCATTTTCTTCCAACGCAGACTTTTTGTGAGCCATAAATGCACCCTGCTCTTTAGATACGAATGAATGGGGTAGAAGAGCTTGCAGTTTTTCGCATAAAGAATCCAGAATAGAATCAGTTTCTTTAATAATAGTTTCCAAAGAGTCTCTATCTACACTTATCCACTGTTTATATATGATTTCATCAATTTCATTTTCTAATAATAATTCACCAAGTTTCTCTTTAAAATTTTGTATATCTGGACACATGCTACATCTACCAAGGTAGCAATTTTGTGATGGGGGATTGCATATAAGTCTTTTTAAACAATCTTTATAAGTTTCCAGCACAAAATCCTGCACATTTTCTGTCAATTTTTTCAGGTTTATTGCGTGGAGCATTAGTTTTGTATTTTGATGTATTTTACAAACATATACATTATGGCTTCCTGACGCATCTGCTAGAACCACATTTTTTGGCCGAAGTTCACAAAATTTAGAAATTCCAATAGTTATCCCTTCATGTTTTTCTTTAAATAAAGCATAAACTTCTCGAAGATTTCCGAGTAAAACTGTTTTATTTTTTTTTATTTTTACACCATTTTCTGTTATTGACACGTAGTCTTTACATCCTGGTAGACATCTGCTGATTTCATCGGTTTCATAAAAGATTTTCACCACATCAACAATTTCTAATGGCAATCGTTTTCCAAGTTTTGGATTCGGTGTACTCAATACGCCTTCTGTCTCAACCAAGTTTTTTACCTTTCGTGCCATGAAATTTGTTATTTGAAATTCCTCCTCCATTCTTTTCAATGTCCAGCTTTTAGGTAAAATAGTTAAAAGTTGAATTTTATCACTGTTTTTAGTTATTGATTTAAACTTTTCTTTTAGTTGTTCGATTATTTCCGATTCTGGGCATACGTGAGAGGTTGAAGGTGTTGAATTTGGGAAAATGTTGGTTTTAATTGATGTTGTTATTTTTTCTAACTTTCTAGTTGTATACACTTTTAATGGAATTTTTCTCGAACATATTGGAGATTCTTGTAAATATGTTAAACTTTCGTTTAACTTAGAAATTCGAACATCTCCCGAAACTGATGCTTCACTTTCCGAGTCTGAAGTCTCGTTTTCTGGCTCGTTCATAGATTGAATATTATTGTTTACACTTCCTTTTAATTTATAAAGTTCTCTTCTGCATATATCACATATTTTATTTGATATTGAAATGTTATTACTAATTCCAGTCATTCATTGCTCAACTTTTCGAAGTCCTCTTGCATTCCGGACATGAGCAACTTTTTTAAATGGATTACAACAATATATTGTATTAAATGACATATTGTTTACAGAGGCAAAAAACAATCACTTTGAACACTTTTGGTTTTATTTAAAAATTTTGATTTTATAGCAACACATGTGGTTTTTTAAAGCAATGTGCTTAGAATGGTTTTTTTTTCGTGGTGCTTCCTTTGACTTCTCGTTTTTCAATAATTTCTCTATATCCAAGTTATTTGACACTACGAACCACACCGGACAACATTTATACTGTTGTCTCGCTCTAACATAATTACCTGTCAAACCAACCCTAACACAGGTCTGTACTGAGTACAGTACAGAGCTAAAGAACCAGAAACAAATAGCGGCGTGCATGCATAGCCCGCCGACGCTCACGAGCACAACCAACCACATTCATAAACAGTAACAGTAACAGCACCGACTTTTTAAATATCTACCTTTACTCTATGATAAATAGTTCTGGATCCAAGCATACCCCCAGTCTGAAATTTTTTGGAACTTTAGGGAAGGAACCAGTCTTAAACATATATTTTTTTCAGATTTTTAAAATTGTTGTTTTTACAGCTATAGCCTCCCGAATTATAGGTCAAGAGATGTGACCTTGGACCTTTCCAAAAAAAAAATCATGTTGTATATCAAATTAAAGGTAATTAATTAACCTTTCAAATGCAACCTTGATGAGTTGCGTAACTATAATACTTTTCAAGAAAATTATAATTAAGTAAGTACAACTTTGTAAATTTTGATCTTTTTTTACGATTTTCAAGAACACATATTTCCGGATACAGAAGTGCCAGTGCCCTCAAGCTTTGCACTTATTTTAGTTCTGTAATAATCTCTCTTCCTACATACAATTTGGAGAAGGTAGTGTACACCCATTGGTTGATTTGACATGGAATTACCCACATATAACACACAGTGCATAAACCATTTGTTGAATGAGGTTGCCACAACACCATTTGTTGTTACAAAAGAATATGTTTCCAACCACATTATTCCGAGCTCATTCTATAAAGCCAAACTTAAAGCAAAAAAACAAATTTTGTATGAAAAATTAGAAACTTGAAATATTTAAAAAATTTTTTCATATAATTGTGAATACTTTGTTACATTCCCTTTTTTAGAATGAGCACACTAATTATTTGTTTGATGTACACAGCTCATTTTCTATTCCTCGAGTATAGTTGTCTCAACTGATTGGTAATGAATGAGGTTGCCACAACATAATTTGTTTTTTTTTTTGTGTATTGACTATAGTAACCTTAAACCATTTTTTTCGCTTCCATTTTTTGTTTTTGTATTATTTTTAAGAAAATTCAAACATTGATTGCTGAAAACTGGTTTGTGTTTCGACACGTTTTATTTACTCCCATAGTTTCGGAAATATCTACAAAAAGCCAAAAGTAATTTATAGAACGGGAACAAAGCAAACAAAAAAAAAAAACAACAAACAATTCAATATTAGGCTGGCCAACCGATCTGTATGGGAAAAAATGGATATGATAAGCTCTATATTGCTATACACTCTACCACTCTGTGTGCAGGGTATAATGAGGTTGTCCTAATGTTTGTAACTACCAAAAATGTATTGAACTAGCACTTTTGTGTTTCCGATATCTAAATCGATTTAGAAAATGCATATGAGTCGATGTCCATACAAAAGAAAATATTTGGTGCTAATTTGTATATGCCCTTTTTTTGCCATTAAATTTGGTCAAGATCGTTTAATGTTTAAACCTAATTTCAATACAAATGACCTATATGAGATCGACTTAAATTGCCCTATGATGCAAAATATTACGTTTACACAACTTGGTGAAATTTGTTCTACCTATGTTTATTGCATCCATAAGTCAATAGTTCGAAAAGTAAACGTATTGGCCTAACCTTAACCATAGATTCCTTACAAACAACGACCTCTCCAAAGTTTAACAAGTGTACTACATTTATTACGTAAGTGAAATTTTGTTTGTATTTAAAACATATGTATAAGCTTGTGATGCGAACAGTCTTGGGCCTAGTGTCCTTATGACAATCACACCATATGTCAACCACATTTTCTGGCTGAAAAATCTGAATATTTGTTAATCAACTTGCTATATAATTTTTTTTGAGCAGAAATTTTTATCTGAATGGAAATTATTTATATATGTACAGCAGACCTGACGTGAAAAACTTTTTTTTTTAAATTTGAATGTGGGTAGCAATGAAAATATGCCATTTGATACCAAAATTGATGTAACAAATTTTCAGGGTGATCGGATTTTTCCAACCCGTGCCATAATGAGGTCAAAGGTTAAAATAACACCAAAATACTATTTTATTTGCATTTTATCAATTTTTTTAAATAAGAAATGCTATAAATATAATATGTGTCTTTAAGTTTTATATAATAGGCTTATAATTTTTATTTTACGTCCTTACTGTAGCAACAATATGCAACAAGTACTGTTTATCGTTTTTATTGTGTGTTAATCGTCAGTTAAAGTCAGTTATTAGTTTGATTTTTTTTCGGCAGCATCATTCAAAACAATAATGCATTTGAACACAATGCCCTGCATTTGTAGGGGGCATCCTCTTAGTGTTAAAAAAAAAATAATAATAATACATAATAATTACCTGGGGTGCCCTTTTTCAATTCATAATTTTCTTTTCGACGTTTTCCATCTTCCTGTCTTTGTGCTTTCATTTTTCTTTATTTGTGACATTTTGATCGACACAAGTCATGCTACCAACTCTCCCATTTTCTCGTTGCTTCGTTAAGAAGTCTCTATCTTCCTGTATACTTTTAAGCTAGAGAGCGTCAACGCGGGCAATGTCAAATGCGATGACTCGGGAACGGAGATTTACATACTTTTTCCGTTTTTGCAATAATTGTTGTTGGCAGTAATATTGTTAGCATTTTTTAAATTCTATAAATATTTTTGTGTTGCTATCATTACAGAAACACCATACGTTTTGCAACTTAGAGCTCAATAAACAATTATAATATATATGTATTTGATTCTGATCGCATTGTATACTACAGCATTAGTACAACTAATAACTTATTTACATGATATAAATGAGGTTCTAATTTTAAGTAGTTTTATTTATAGTATTTCTAATTAAAAAAATTTTATAAATTCAAAAAAACAGTATTTTGGTGGTTTTTCAAAATGTTGATTTTTGACCTCATTATGGAATGGGTTGCCACCAACCGATCAGCCTGAAAATTTGCTACATCAATTTTGGAACTAAATCGCATATTTTCATCGCTACCGACATTCCAATTTCCAAAAAATTAAAAACCCTATATTAGCTGCGCCAGGTCTATTGTATAATTTTATTAAACATGAACTGAGAAAGAAAAACGAAAAGTGCAAATTCAGCGTTTTTTATTTTTAAGGCGCTAAATAGAAAATACGCTTTTTGGATATTTAAAACGCGCTAAGTTGGCATTGCTGTGAATATAGTCTTGAAATACAATTTTCCAATAAATAATCTTTAATATTTTTTTTAAAAAACGAAATTCTTTGAATGTTGCATATAGTTTCTGGGAGATTATTATATTCCAAACTTCCTACGTGATCCACCCTCTGCTTCGATGTTTCCAAACGACTTCTCGCAATCCTTAAATCCAACGCATTCTTGTATTAAATACAGTTTGATACCTCCTGAATGAAATAGAATGATGGCCAGTGTTGTTAATAGATTTGAAAACATAAAGTAGAAGTTGCATTTTATATAATCCATACACAGGAAGAATTGTTGCAGATACATCTCTATATAGAGTTAACGTTGAAAAAGTTAGTGGAAGATTAAATACAGTTTTCAGCGCTTTATTTTGAGATCTTTGAAGTGATTTCAATTCATTACTTTTCGTACAACCGTAAATAATAGCTAAATAATTTAAGTGACTCTGAATTAGAGATTGGTAAATTATTAGTTTTGTTTTTATGTTAAACTTATTTTTAAATTTATAAATCAAACCA
Organism: Cordilura impudica; assembly: GCA_963682025.1. Lineage (NCBI taxonomy): Eukaryota > Metazoa > Arthropoda > Insecta > Diptera > Scathophagidae > Cordilura > Cordilura impudica. Next base: position 65,872,232 of record OY821521.1, read on the forward strand.
TTAGCTGATACAATCTTAGATTACAAATTTTGAATATGTATATCCCATGAAAGATTTCTTTGCAGGTCTCCTAAATATTTTGTCGAATTTGATTCATGTACTTCCTTTCCGTGTACAAAAATACTAAAGTTTTGATTATGAACAAGATATGGCCTAAATCTTAGCAGTTTTGGTTTTTCAGCATTTAAACACAATTTATTTATCCTTGCATGCTCCGCAATCATTGCTGCATCATATTACATATGAGCTTTTAGAACAGTTTCATGTTTGTATGGCTCAAAAATACTGATGTCATCAGCAAACATAATCAATTTTCCAAAAAGCTTTAGATTTTTTATATCATTAAGATAAATACTAAAAACCAATGGGCCCAATCTCTGTACTTGCGTAGCATTATTTTTCTTAGGTACAAGTATAATTTTAGCTATTTTTAAATCATCAGCATACACAGAAGTACGAATTATAATATTAAAAATTCTTGAAAGAAAAGGCGAAATAATTTCTTTGCACTAAAATAACATTTTTGGTGAAATACCATCATAGCCAAAGCTCTTATTTAAATCAAGTTTCGAAATAATATTAATAATTTCAAAATTGTTTGTAGGGAAAAAGTTAAATACACTTGCACTTTGACATCTGTTTAGAGTTCTTAGACTATTACATGAATCTCCAGGTAAGCATTCAATTTGTAGCTTCAAAGTTTTTGGAATTTCAAGAAAATATGTGTTAAACACATGACTCTTTTTATCATCAGCAATTATGTTTCCATTATCATCACAAATTTTTAATTCACTTATAAGTTTCCGCCCAAGATTTACGTTCAAAAATGTCCAACTTTTTTTTGGATCTTGTTGAATATAATTTAAATTATTATAGTAGTAGTTATTCATACATTCTCTACAAGCTTTTCTAATAACACCACTAACTCTCTTCAGTCTATATTGAACATCACTTTTTCCTTGTTTTCTCATTTTAAGTAACTTCTTTTTATACTCTATTAGTTCCAATAAATTCTTATTCATCCAAAGGGTCAATTCGAATTTTATAAACAATCGTTCACGCTTTTCGATGGTAGAATTTAAAGCTTCGATTGACATATACTGTATTATTTTTGATGTATCTTCCGATGGATTTCCGGTTTCATGATGCAAAAGCAAAAAGTTGCTAAGACTATCTCTTGTACGTTTGTAATCGCAAACTCGTCTAGTTGTTTCAACATACTTAGAACTACTAACCAAAGTTTTAAATTTACATGATATTACATTATGATCAGTCAAACTGCAAGCAGTGGTATCTACAACAAGTAAGAAAATTACAGTCGATCTAGACCGACTATACGATACCCTATACCATGCCTATCTCTCAGGCCCAACTAACTGGATATAGAAAATAAGCATAAATCAAATTTGAGTGGGATTTTTATTAATTTTTTTGGCTGCAGATATGAAAAAGTTCATATCGGATGATATATCTATATGGGGACTAGGCCCAAAAATGGACCGATCCTGACCATGTTTGGTAAAGTCTCTTGTATTTTGCAAAAATATATACAAACAAAATTTGAGAAGAATCAGTGCAATATTTTTGTTAAACACATATAAACCCAATTTGACTAAGATTTATATGATAATTTAGATCTTATGGCAATTTATGTTGATTTCATAGGGGTTATTTGTATGGGGGCTAGGTCTGAACATGGACTGATTCCCACCAATTTCAACAGCGATCATCCTATGGCCGACAAAAGCTTATAAACCAAATTTCATCAAAATATTTGCGACTTGCAGTTTGATTACAAGCTTTAAATGGACACACAGACACACAGACGGGCGGACGGACGGACATCGTTAAATCGAATCAGATAGTGCTTCTGATTCGATCGGTATAACAAAAGATGGGTCTAGGTCAAATATTTTTGGTAGTTACAAACAGCAGCACAAAGTCATTATACCCAAACCACATAGTGGTATAGGGTATAAAAATACTCTCCGTGATGTTACTATACACATTCTCAATGCATGTACCAGATTTAAATATTTTTGATGTGTAAACATCTATACGCGCAGGGGGTAAAAATCTATTTTACAATACAATCACAAAGAAAGAGTAAGATGTAAGACGTAAGACTATATCGGTGTGACTTAATTTTGCATTGGTGAAGATATTATGAAATGTAATAACTTTTGATCTGTAAACATCTATGCGCGCAGGGGGGTAAATGTCTAATTCACAGTAAAATCACAAAAACAGCGTAATATGTGAGCATCAGATCTTACGCGTAACATGTGAACATTAAGACAAATCGGTGTGACATGATTGTTTGGTGAAAAAATTATGATATGTAATAACCTTTTTGTCGCTGTATTCTGCATTTTATTTATTACCAGATGTTTACACATCTCCCCTGTGATCGGACTCACATGATTTTTTTTGTCTCTGTTTTCTGCATTATATTTCTTCGCATTTTATAAACATTTATAATTAATTTCCTCAATCATTTAGAAGTATTCTTAAAGTTTTAATTTATTCCTTATAAATAACACAATTAACACTGCATTTAATATTAATGCTAATCAAACATAAATAAAAAATAAATAAAAATAATAAATAAACGAATTACAGTAAAAAGGAAGTGTTTGGAGATAAAATGGTGGGACAATTCATTGGAAAGTGTTTGGAGAAAAAATGAAGGCACGATTTCGTTAGGAAGTGTGTGGAGATAAAATGAGGGAGCGAATAGCGTTATAAAAACGTTTTGAAATATGAAAAATTAAAAATTAAAAATAAAAAATCAAAAATTAGAAACGAAAAATAAAAAATGAAAAATCAAAAATTAAAAATGGAAAATGAAAAATAAAAAATGAAAATGAGAAATGAAAATGAAAATTGAAAAATAAAAAATGAAAAACAGAAAATGAAAAATTAAAAATGAAAAACAAAAAATGAAAAATAAAAAATAAAAAATAAAAAGTAAAAAATGGAAGATGAAAAATAAAAAATAAGAAATGAAAATGAAAATTGAAAAATAAAAAAATTAAAAATAAAAAATTAAAAATAATAAATGGAAAATAAAAAATGAAAAACGAAAAATAAAACATTAAAAATGAACCAGTTGAAATAATAAATATTATAGCAGAGCCCCTGCAGCTGATACATAGATGACGCTTTCTGTTTGATTTTAAAAAAGTGCCACAAAAGCATCTTTAATTACTAGGTGTTTACACATCTTCCCTGTAATCGGACTCACATGATTTTTTTATAAGTATTTAACTCAATACCTTTTATCCATTAATAAAATTGCTGTTAAGACAACTTATTGAATTAAATTATAAAAATCGATTTCAGTTGAGTCATTTAAAGTTGTTTGGTATTTAATTTAATTGTCCCTATCAATTTAATAATAAAAAGTCTCTACAATAAACAATGAAGGGTATATTATCATCAGTCTTGACCAACATTCAGTGAACGATATTTCTGCTGTTTTTCATGCAACATTTCAAACAACCAAAAAAATGTTGTGTTTTTGAAACATTTTGCGGTCTTTTGTGTATTTGACGTGTTGATAATTAACAATTTTCATACAAAAACTTACCACATATTCTGTATAAAATGCACGCATACTCGCATATAGGGGTTATAGGATATACATGCATGCAAATGCATGCATATAAAAATATTATTTTAACTTTTTCTGTAAATCATTGCTACAAAAATAACAACAACAAAAACAACTCTGGCGATGACAAAAGCCCGGTTTAACAGCTTGTTACAACAACAAACAATATGTATCGTCGTTTAAAATTTAGCCATATTTAAATTGATATTATCTTTTTTTTTTATTTATTTATTTTTTACTTTTGTTATAAACGAGAAAAAACACAATAATCTTGTTAAAAAAGCTTTTAAAAAGTATTTTCAATTATTTTGTTATTTACAAAAATCGTATATTTGTAAATACAGCATTTGGCTGGCTGGCTGTCTTTTTTTGTTAAGCCTATTTTGTAGCCATTTATGGGTACATTTTTGCCAACAACATGTTTGACATACTCAAGTGAATGTGCAAATAAATTCCGAGTGACAATTTGGCAATTGTTTTGTGAGTTCTTTTTTTATCAGCCATTTTTTTTTCTTAACATAAATACTGAAACGTCATGGATATTTGCATAATATACTACAACAGTTTGTTATGGGAATAAGAACAAGATAACCCTTTTATAGTTCGTTTTCGGAAAACATTACAATGTAAGTAAAATATTTATACTTAGATCTGCTAATAGACATAAAAATAAGATATATTTTACTTAATATTGAAATGTATAGGATTTCGAAAAAAAATTTTGATCTAGTCTCCAAACAATAATTTCACCAGATAACATTAAAACATGCTCATGGCATTGATTTTTCTTAGTTTATAAGTCAACCAGATTTCATGCAATGAAAATATACAAATGTTAACAGCTCCAATAAAATTAAAAAAATTAATTAAATTTTTTTCCAACACTTGAGGTAATAATTATTTCATTGTTTTTGCATATGTCCTAGTATACTACTTCAACATACAACAGATTCAAATACATTATTATCGCCATCATCATGATATCTGAAAGAATTACCTACATAGGATGTTTAGCAGTATGTTCCATAATATGCATCAATTTCAATTGTTTGAAGTACATGTAACATGGAGGCTGAAATTGACATAAAGTTAAAATTACTTTCACAAAATTACTTGAATTCTTAATAGCAAAATCCTGCATAATTTATACACAGCTAAACACTCATACACATCTCATCAAGAGACCAAAAAAATATAGAAAAGTACTTAAAACTGGTATAAACCTGTAAAAATTACTTTTTTTGTATGTTTAACATTTTCATATGTGAAAAGGGCTTTAGTCTAATAAAGTCATTTCAACAGTGATGTGCAGCTCCTTAGTTCGGGTAGGTGTAAGATTTTAGTATTTTCTCGAATTTCTAATTTCATTTTGTGAAAATTTTAAAGTCGGGTTTGGTAAAAACAAACATAGCCTTTTCTTTTTAATGTTTGATTTAAGTAGTTTATTAAGTAATAGACAGCAGGATGCCTGCGACGAATAAATCATTTGATTCTAAAACTAACACCATCTAGCACTGTCTTTAAACATTTTCCATATTTCTCCTGAATTGCAAAAATTAATCTTTTCTAAGCTAAGAAATTATAAACATAATCTTGAACTGAACAAAAAAACTAATTACTGGTAAATCATAAAGATATACGAACCGAACAAAATAAATAAATTCACCAGCAACAATTCACGTCTTGGAGGGCAACATTGTTCAAAAAATTGTATCAGCGATTCATGGACATTTTTATACCCTATACCACTATGTGGTTTGGGTATAATGACTTTGTGCTGCTGTTTGTAACAACCAAAAATATTTGACCTAGACCCATCTTTAGTTATACCGATCGAATCAGAATCAGTTTCTGAGTTGATTTAACAATGTCCGTCCGTCTGTGTGTCCATGTAAACCTTGTAATCAAACTGCAGGTCGCAAATATGAATATATTTTGATGAAATTTGGCATATAAGCTGCTATCGGCCATGGGATGAACGCTGTTGAAATTGGTGAGAATCGGTCCATCTTCACACCTAGCCCCCATACAAATTACCCATATGAAATCGACATAAATTGCCATAAGATCCAAATTGCCATATAAATCTTACTCAAATTGGGTGTGTATACGTTCATTACATCCATTAATGAGTAGTCCAAAAATGATCCCTTTGACCCCATATAGAGCTGCTTTCCTATCTTCACTTAAATCTATTAAAAACAAAAATATTGCACTGATTCTTCTCAAATTTTGTTTGTATATATTTTTGCAAAATACAAGAGACTTTACCAAACACGATCAGGATCGGTCCATTTCTGGACCTATAGATATAGCACCCGATATGAACTTTTTCATATCTGCAGCCAAAAAATTAATAAAAATCCCACTCAAATTTGATTTTTGCTTATTTTCTATGTCCAGTTAGTTGGGCCTAAGAGATAGGGTTTCTAAACGCATGATATAGGGTATCTTATAGCCGGGTAGGGTATCTAGACCGACTATAATTTTCTTACTTGTTGTTTTTAAAATTTTTGTTATAAGCACTTAAGATAATTAAATTCGGTGTAGACCGTATATACGACACCCTATCCCATGAGTTTAGAGACCCTATCTCCTAGGCCCAACTAACACTGTGGAACAAATTCAGGTTAGCAAAAGTTAGGTCGATTCTGAGAGTGAGGTGTGGAAATAGAGGCTAAATTAGAAGACCCATATCGCGGCGTTTGTTTACGTTAGTTCGAATTTTTTTTTAATCGATCTTCGAACTTTGCAGTCAAATGCCGATTTTCAGCATATTGTTTAAATGTTTTTTTGGCTACAACTCGTTGACTAAATGATATTTTTTCAATCTGTAAAAGCCAAATTATTGCTAGAGACCTGTGCAACAGTTAAAATTTTAAACAAAATTGATTAAGAAAATTTTTGTGGTGCTTATGAAGCAAAATGTTGGAAAAATAATTTTTTTTTCATGCTTTTTGAAAATATTTTCCACAAAACTAATTCTTTTTTTCTTTCTGTTTGATCTATAATATGCTTCTCAGTTTCTTCAATAAATTTCATTTGAAAAGGAAACAATCATAATACAAAACTTGCGTTTTCCAGCTTAACATTAATTTACTTCTCATTTTTTATGTACCAATTTTGTTCAGTGTTGGTTTTGAAGGAACATTGAAAAAGACATTATAAAAGTATGGAAAAAAATATATTTTTGAAATGTTATGAAAAGTTTTAAGTAAAAAAATTAAATAAATTAAATTAATGACTTGGCCAGTTGTCGTTTAGCAGGCGGCTGTGGATCAACATCACTGCTCTCTCTAATAGCTTGGTCATCGTCATCATCATCAGAAAGTTCGATAATTTCGTCCAACAGATATTCTGGAATTTCATCTTTGTCTTCCCCTTCTCCTCTTTTTCATCGTCTTCCTCTTCTTCAAAGGTGTTTTTATACCACCAACAAATTTCAGCGAGTATTGCATCTGGAGATTTCTTTCCTCTGTACCTAAAACGAAAATAGTTTTCAATCGTTAACATGTTTAAATTGTGCACTCTGACAAAGATATTAGAAAAATCTAGGAATTCAAAATATGCACACTCTATAGTTACCTTATTTCAAATGGAAGCACAGTTTAGAGATGAATTTTGTACGACATATTAACCCCATTTTCATCGAAAGCTGCCAACATGTTTGCAACAGATTGCCTATAGTTGTCTTTGCGTTCCTTACCCAAAAGTCCTTTAATGACAAACTTTTTTAGGGGCATAGTTTACGACAGTGATAAACTTCTGCGAGAAATATTGTTTATAGGCTTCCGAAAAAAAATCACTCGCATTGCCACATTTTTCATCGCTTGCTATGAAACATCCACAAACATTACAAAAATTGTCCATTTTACATTTTGGTTCCGACATTTTTAATACAATATATATTATACAATGTTTTATTATACAATGTTTAAATCATTCACAAAATGAAATAAGTTCCACAAAAATTAATGGCGAATTTTATTACGACCGAGCGAAAACTAAAAGACATCAGCTTCGGCTGAGTTTCGAGTCTTAACTGAATCTTAATTTTTGAAATTAGTTCGCTTGTATGAAATAAAAAAAATCGCTACCTGTGCGGTGGTTGAAAACATAAAAGTTGTTTTACTAATTCCTAATTCTTGGCACTTCCCTTTTTAATTACTTCTACCTAAATCGCTATTTATTTAATGGTTTTGGGATTTTTAACGCAAATTATCAACTAAGACCATTTTCTTTTCAAATGAAATTTATTGAAGAAACTGAAAAGCATATTATAGATCAAACAGAAAGCAAAAAAGACTTAGTTTTGTGGAAAATATTTTCAAAAAGCATGAAAAAAAATAATTTTTCCAGCATTTTGCTTCATAAGCACCACAAAAATTTTCTAAATCAATTTTTTTAAAAATTTTAAATGTTGCACAGGTCTCTAGCAATAATTTGGCTTTTACAGATTGAAAAAATATCATTTAGTCAACGAGTTGTAGGCAAAAAACCATATAAACAATATGCTGAAAATCGGCATTTGACTGCAAAGTTCGAAGGTCGATTAAAAAAAAAATTCGAACTAACATAAACAAACGTCGCGATACGGGTCTTCTAACTTAGCCTCTATTTTCACCACTCACTCTCAGAATCGACTTAACTTTTGCTAACCTGAATTTGTTCCACAGTGTAATTGGATATAGAAAATAAGCATAAACCAAATTTGAGTGGCATTGTTATTATTTTTGTTGTCTTTGAATATGAAAAAGTTCATTTGGGATGCAATATTTATATGGAGACTAGGTCGGAAAATGAATCGATCCTTACCATATTTGTTAAGGTTACTTATTTTTTGCAAAAATGTGTAAATATAAAATTTGAGAAAAATCTGTGCAATATTTTTGTTTTTTTGATAGATTTAAAATGACTAAGAATTATCCTTCAGGTTTTGCTTTTGAACTACTGATTAATGGGAGTACTAAACATACACAAATCCAATTTGACCGAGATCTATAAGATAATTTGGATTTTATGACAATTTAGATCGATTTCATAGGGGTGTTGGGACTAGATCTAAACATACACTGATCTTCACCAATTTCAATAGCTTTTACGATATGCCGGATAGAAACTTATATACCAAATTTCATCAAAATAAGTTCGGACTTGCGACCTGGTTTACATGGACACACAGACAGAAGGATGGACGGACGCACGACCATCGACAAAACGACTCAGAAAGTGCGCTTTTTTTTGGACGATATTGGTTATCATTTTGTATCTAAAGCAAGGGTGGAGCAGATCAATTTAACACTAATAATTGTACTTTACAACATCTGAAGTAACCTACATTGCATTTCAAAAACGGGCCTTACATCTAACAGGTCTTTGTTAGTTTCCTTCAGTAAGCCACACACTGGGGTTTTTGTACTGAGGTGAGGAAAAATGGTTTCTTGAAAAATATAATAGTTTAATGATTGACGCAGTTTTATTTTTGTAGTAGAATATAAAATAGAATAAAACAATATATATGTAAGCCTTCTTAGGGGGGGGCAAGAGAGTGTTGTGTCAAAATTTCAAGTACAACGGAGCAAAACTTAAGAAGATACAGCATTTCCAGCGACCGGCCTCATACGGTGTATCGTATATAAATCAGTTATAAAAAACTTTAAATCGATTTTCTCGCAAATAAATGTTCGAAGTCCGTGAACATCATAACTCAAAATCTACTTGACACATAAATCTTCAGGTAACGACGAAGAGTTATTTTATTTTCCATTCTTTTCCCCATTTTTTAACAACAAATTCCCGAAATTTTATAGCAAAAATCGTGTTTTACTCAAAATGCTGCCAAAAAAAAATATTGCAAAAACTCTTCGTCACTACCTCAGGAAACAGGCCGCCTTTCAAACGCATTTCCGGAGATTCGCCGTCACGGACTTATTTATTCAAATTTTTTAATTGAAAATTTTTTCAAAGATTCTTCAAATGTTATGCTATAACATGTATATGAAATAAATAATCCAACGTTATTCATATCTTCAAAAAACAATTATGAAAATACGACTTTTTTAACTTGTGAAACCTTAGCCCCCCCCCACTTAATTTTTTGCTTCAGGTTAGAAGATTTGTGCAGTTGCCATTCTCTTTAAGTTCTTATTGTTACGTAATAGCCATTCCATATCATCAAGATATGATATTTCGTGGGAGTTTAGTAATACGTTGTGGCACTAGTTTGAAATTCCTTAAAATTACCAATCGAGAGGTCAACATCGTCTGATGTTCTTGGTGAAAAGATCTGTATATAGTGGTTAGTACCCATTGTATTATAACCAATTGAAAGCTCTAAATCACCAAATGGGTACACACTTCATTGGGGATTTGAAATAGTAACAATAACAGGCGTATGGTCGGTAGAAAGTTTGAATGAAGATTAAAACAAGTAAGAAACTTATAGTCGGTCTAGACCGACCGATACCCTATACCATGCGCTATCACTTAGGCCCAACTAACTGGACATAGAAAATAAGCAAAAACCAAATTTGAGTCTGATTTTTATTAATTTTTTTGGCTGAAGATATGAAAAAGTTCATATCGGATGCTATATCTATATGGGGACTAGGTCCAAAAATGGACTGATCCTGATAATGTTTACTAAAGTCTCTTGTATTTTGCAAAAATATAAACAAACAAAATCTGAGAAGAATCAGTGCAATATTTCTGTTTTTTAATCGGTTTAAGTGAAGATCGGGACTCAGCTCTATATGGGGCCAAAGGGATCATTTTTGGACTACTCATTAATGGACGTAATGAACGCATACAAAACCCAATTTGAGTAAGATCTATATGACAATTTGGATCTTATGGCAATTTATGTCGATTTCAAATGGGTAATTTGTATGGGGGCTAGGTCTGAACATGGACCGATTCTCACCAATTTCAATAGCGTTCATTCCATGGCAGGCAAAAGCTTATATACCGAATTTCATCAAAATATATTCATATTTGCGACCTGCAGTTTGATTTCAAGCTTTACATGGACACACAGACGGACGGACGGACGGACGGACGGACATTGTTAAATCAACTCAGAAAGTGATTCTAATTCGATCGGTATAATTAAAGATGGGTCTAGGTCAAATATTTTTGGTTGTTACAAACAGCAGCACAAAGTCATTATACCCAAACCACTTAGTGGTATAGGGTATAAATACACAAGTGCATTTGTGATGTTCCTCGTTATTCGGAAATCTATTAAATTGGGTAATTTTTGCCAATCCATGATTTTAATTCTCCATGGTCCGTACCCATTTAAGAAATGGTATTCTCAAATCAAGAAATCAAACCTGGTAACACTTGAATTGCACTTTACTTACAATATTTATGACTTTATAGAAATTCTCAACTTATTCGGAAAGTATTTTTTTGAAGCTAGTAATTAACGTTGTACATCATGGCATAGCACACCACACATTTATTTGGTATATAGACTAAACAAATATTACCAGGCCCATCAAAAATTTCAATTTTAAATTTTTAAGAGCAAATTTGGCACAAAAACTCTATTGAATTGCCCTGATATGAATAAACACACAAAATCACACACAGACACACACCGAACTTAAACAATATTCATGTACATACATGACATAAAGAATATGTAAATTACTGAAAATTAAGTCCTTATACCAAGAAAAAAAATATTGCTCTAAACATGGGAAATTTCTGTTATGCTGATGGTGGTTGGATGCTAAATAAAAAAAGATAGTTGAGAAAATTTTGTGAATATACATAAGAATACATAAACAAAAGTGCATAAAATATGGCCAATGCTGGGCTTTAACATGTCATAGAAATGATGTTGCCCCATTCAGAAAATAACCTTGTTTTGTTTTAAAAACAATAACGACACCACAGTATACCCAGCATTTGCTACCTGCAAACGAGTGCGTTTTGAATTTCAAGTGGTTAAATTTGAATTAACTGGCCTGCATCATTAGAATATAAGAGCGAAACGATAGTGGCTGTAAGTGGGTTTCGCCAATATGTCGAGATTAACAACTTGACGATATAACTTTTTTCAATAGAGTTTTCATCGAATGTGGAACATGTAGTTGATGAGAGTAAAGGAAAGAAGAAATAACAACATATGAACAGAACGCTTTTGTTAATTTTGGTCAATATGTTCTACTTAAGCGATGGTGAACATGTTTCTGATATGTAACCTTTTATAATTGTTGCACCACTCTGTGCTTAGGGTATAACGAGTTTGTGCTGACAAACTTTTATTAGACCTATGGACTTAGGATGAATTTATGTGTCGTTCGAACGACGTCCGTCTGTCTGCCTGTTAACATTTTACGCCAATTAAAGACAGCAAAAGAAAACATAATTTCTTGAACTTTCGGTACATGTTCAGAACTAGCACCAATTAAAATATTTCCTACGAGAATGCCCTTAATTGTATCAGTAAACTAGTCTGTATGCTTTTATTATATTCAGCGCTCCAAAAGAATTAATCATAGCCAGCATACAATCAGCCTCCCAAAATTTACTTAATTATATCTGAAGATTTACAAGTAACCAATTCAAAATTGCCAACAACCCATGGAAAATCTACCATAAACCTGGTGAAAGAAAAGAAACATGGTTTACCTCAAGATTCACCATATGAGCCACGTTGTCGAGACAATCAGAGTATTTTTAGGAAGAGTGAAGGTGGTGCTCGTTAGAGAAAAGCTTTTAAGATAAAAGTGGAAGATTGCATCAAAACCATTATGGAGGCTATAAGAAGAAGGTATGAAATTGAATGAAAAAAGGAATGAACTTCATCCTTTTAAAATACGAAAAAAAAATTAAAAATTATATTTAATTACAGTTAGTAAAAGGGATTATAAATTCTAATTTAATTGATATCATTTCTATTCTCGCCACGCAAGTATGTCAGTTTATATTATATTATATTATATTATATTATATTATATTATATTATATTATATTATATTATATTATATTATATTATATTATATTATATTATATTATATTATATTATATTATATTATATTATATTATATTATATATATATTATATTATTATATTATATTATATTATATTATATTATATTATATTATATTATATTATATTATATTATATTATATTATATTATATTATATTATATTATATTATATTATATTATATTATATTATATTATATTATATTATATTATATTATATTATATTATATTATATTATATTATATTATATTATATTATATTATATTATATTATATTATATTATATTATATTATATTATGTTATATTATATTATATTATATTATATTATATTATATTATATTATATTATATTATATTATATTATATTATATTATATTATATTATATTATATTATATTATATTATATTATATTATATTATATTATATTATATTATATTATATTATATTATATTATATTATATTATATTATATTATATTATATTATATTATATTATATTATATTATATTATATTATATTATATTATATTATATTATATTATATTATATTATATTATATTATATTATATTATATTATATTATATTATATTATATTATATTATATTATATTATATTATATTATATTATATTATATTATATTATATTATATTATATTATATTATATTATATTATATTATATTATATTATATTATATTATATTATATTATATTATATTATATTATATTATATTATATTATATTATATTATATTATATTATATTATATTATATTATATTATATTATATTATATTATATTATATTATATTATATTATATTATATTATATTATATTATATTATATTATATTATATTATATTATATTATATTATATTATATTATATTATATTATATTATATTATATTATATTATATTATATTATATTATATTATATTATATTATATTATATTATATTATATTATATTATATTATATTATATTATATTATATTATATTATATTATATTATATTATATTATATTATATTATATTATATTATATTATATTATATTATATTATATTATATTATATTATATTATATTATATTATATTATATTATATTATATTATATTATATTATATTATATTATATTATATTATATTATATTATATTATATTATATTATATTATATTATATTATATTATATTATATTATATTATATTATATTATATTATATTATATTATATTATATTATATTATATTATATTATATTATATTATATTATATTATATTATATTATATTATATTATATTATATTATATTATATTATATTATATTATATTATATTATATTATATTATATTATATTATATTATATTATATTATATTATATTATATTATATTATATTATATTATATTATATTATATTATATTATATTATATTATATTATATTATATTATATTATATTATATTATATTATATTATATTATATTATATTATATTATATTATATTATATTATATTATATTATATTATATTATATTATATTATATTATATTATATTATATTATATTATATTATATTATATTATATTATATTATATTATATTATATTATATTATATTATATTATATTATATTATATTATATTATATTATATTATATTATATTATATATATCCTTTTCCGCCCTCAAAAAAAAAAAAATTCTCCGAAATACCTTGGGTCAAAATAGACCCATATATGGATATATATATATGGGGGATTTCATGTCAAGAGCACCAACTTTTGAAACCGATGTCTTCCGATCGGGATGAAATTTGCACCAAGGTTAGTCCTATTGGATAGTAGTTCAGGCACAATTTTTCAACAAGATCGGTCCAGATCTCTCTGAGTTAGAGGGGATCAAAATTTGACATTTTGCCCAAACAGGTGTTTCTTCTCATCCAAGTAACTTATTACCTATTGTTCTTAGAAAATTTTCGCCCAAAGAGTTTAGATAGCTATAATAATATATAATATTTCGGAGAAAAATACTTTAAAAAAAAAAGAATTTTTAGACTTTTTTTGCTAAATTAAAGCATTTTTTGCCTTTTTTCAAAAAGGGCATTTTTTTTTTCCTTTAAGAGCTTTTTGGTCGCTTAGTTGGATGGGAGTGGGATATCTATCAAAATAAATGTTTTGTAACTCAAGACAACGGTTTTTCAATTTTTCACAAATGCACTATTTTAAATTTTTTCCTATTTTTGTCTAAAACCTTACAAATAAAACTTATGCTGGGAAACTAGACAAACTAAACTTTCCGAAGGTATATAACATACCTAACTAAAATTGTATACCCTCGATACTGTAATACCCAGAATATGTTAACCTCAGGAAAAAAAATCGCTTTTTTTCTATAGAATTGTTGAAAAATTATTATTTTTTATTTATTTTTAATAATAATTAAATTAATGTATAATAATAATAATATTAAAAATAAAAAGATATATAATTTATTAAAATTTAATCTTAATTGCATTAGATCCATTTATATCATAACTATTTTTAAACTTAATTTATTGTAGCTTATGAAGTATTTAAGTCTTTTAAATTTTTAAATACCCAATCTTTCATCCAGCTTTTTTGTCGCCTTTATTTACTGCGTTTTTTTGTCAATCCTTTCTTGGCGTTACTAGGTTCAGATGTTGATTTCGCTGCTGGTTTATTTGTTGTCTTTGGAAAGAAATCGCATTGAATAGAGGCAGAAAACTTTTTCAACTTGGGTCTTCCATGGACAAGCGGTATAAAAGCATGGTATTGAGCGGTGCCATCGATTGCTACCGCAGCATCGAATCTGCTCTTCAGTGTTTTCAATGTTTCCTGATGATCCTCTTTGCTACTAAAAACTATTTTAGTTTCTTTACAATAACTCTTTGCCCAATGGAATAAAGCAGTCGCATCTAAGATGCGATCTTGATGAGAGCACTGGAGGCTATACTTCGCTGCATTTCTTTTAAGGTTTGCTCCAATACCATCACATGCTCCTTTACCATGAGCAATAGGATGAAAATGCCACTCAGCTGGCATTCCAAAAGCTTTTTCATGGGCCATAAGATTTGCCAAGCTACATTTGTTTTTAAAATGTTGACGAGCTCTGTCCGAAATTTAGATTTTAGAAATTTTAGTATTCTCTTGTGGTACTCACAAACTGCAACGGTATCATGTTTTAAATCGTCGGATATGATTGCCATACTTTTGTGTTCCAGTTTTTCATCTTTCATGTTGTAAATAACTACTGTGAATATAGTTGCTTGGTCGTTATTGAAGTGGAATGCTTGTATGGCATCCTGAAGAACATATTTATAGTTTTCTGCGAAATCGTATGAAATAACGAATTCACCAGACTTCAAATGCATCTTCAAATCCTTGAAGAATGACCATTGCTCTTTGACTAAAAAGTCATGGTTTCTCAAGTTTAGCAATCCTGTACACATTTCTTCCACAAAATCATCCACATTTAAAATGATTGTTTTCAATGTGCATTTGTCAGTCTGAATCCAAGAATCAAATTTGACCTTCTCTATATATTCTCGATCTAAAAAAGTTGATAAAATTTTCTTTGATGAATGTGGTTTTCGGGCAATTGGTACATTCACCTAAGTGGCAAGAAGTTGTTGCATTAGGACACATAGTCAATTTAAGGCAATCGCGGTAATCGTGTAAATTTTCTGCCGAATCATCTGTTAAATACTTTAAGTTGATTTCTTTCAACATCAGTTTAACATTTTCATGGTAAATGCAAACGCATACTGTGTGAGTTCCGCTGCTTTCTGCCAAAACGCAATGTTTTGGCCTCATTTGGGTTAATTTCGTGAAGCCAATTCTAACATCCTCGTGTTCAGATTGAAATGTTGCAAATAACTCTTTCAGGTTACAGATAACCATTCTCTTCTGCTATGTTATGAAGGTATGTTACATACCTGCGGAAAGTTTAATTTGTCTAGTTTCTCAGTATAAGTTTTATTTGTAAAGTTTTACACACAAATAGGTATAAATTCAAAATAGTGCATTTGTGAAAAATTGAAAAAACCGTTGTCTTGAGTTACAAAACATTTATTTTGATAGATATCCACTCCCATCCCACTAAGCGACCAAAAAGCTCTTAAAGGAAAAAATCTTTCTTATGAAAAAAAAAAAAAAAAAAAAATGCCCTTTTTGAAAAAAGGCAAAAAATGCTTTAATTTAGCAAAAAAAAAAGTCTAAAATTTTTTTTTTTTTTAAGTATTTTTTTCCGAAATATTGAGGAAACAGCTATCTAAACTATTTGGGAGAAAATTTTCTAAGAACAATAGGTAATAAGTTACATGGATGAGAAAAAACACCTGTTTGGCCAAAATGTCAAATTTTGATCGCCCTCTAACTCAGAGAGATCTGGACCGCTGTTATTGAAAAATTGTGTCTAAACTACTATCCAATAGGACTAACCTTGGTGCAAATTTCATCCCGATCGGAAGACATCGGTTTCAAATGTTGGTGCACTTGACATGAAACCCCCCATATATAAAACAAGTAAGAAAATTATAGTCGGTCTAGACCGACTATACGATACCCTATACCATGCGTTTAGAAACCCTATCTCTTAGGCCCAACTAACTGGACATTGAAAATAAGCAAAAACCAAATTTGAGTGGGATTTTTATTAATTTTTTTGGCTGCAGATATGAAAAAATTCATATCGGATGCTATATCTATAAAGGGACTAGGTCCAAAAATGGACCGATCCTGATCATGTTTGGTAAAGTCTCTTGTATTTTGCAAAAATATGTACAAACAAAATTTGAGAAGAATCAGTTCAATATTTTTGTTTTTTAATAGATTTAAGTGAAGATCGGGAAGCAGCTCTATATGGGGTCAAAGGGATCATTTTTGGACTACTCATTAGTGGATGTAATGAACGCATACAAACCCAATTTGAGTAATATCTATATGACAATTTGGATCTTATGGCAATTTATGTCGATTTCATATGGGTAATTTGTATGGGGGCTAAGTCTGAACATGGACCGATTCTCACCAATTTCAATAGCGTTCATCCCATGGCCGATAAAAGCTTATATACCAAATTTCATCAACATATATTCATATTTGCGACCTGCAGTTTGATTACAAGCTTTACATGGACACACAGACGGACGGACGGACGGACGGACGGACGGACGGACGGACGGACGGACGGACATTGTTAAATCAACTCAGAAAGTGATTCTGATTCGATCGGTATAATTAAAGATGGGTCTAGGTCAAATATTTTTGGTTGTTACAAACAGCAGCACAAAGTCATTATACCCAAACCACATAGTGGTATAGGGTATAATCAATATACTCTATACATTTTTTTATTTCAATATACTCTATACATTTAGTAATTTATTGTTAGTAAAAGCAAACAAAATATTTGATATAAATTCAACACGAAACAAGTAAGAAAATTGTAGCCGCTCTAGACCGACTATACGATACCCTATACCATGCTTTAGAGATCCAAATTCTCGGTCCTATTAACTGGATATAGAAAATAAGCATAAATAAATTGTAATGGCATTATTATTATTATTATTTTATTCTGTTTGTTTTGGTGCAGATATGAAAAAGTTCATATCGAGTGCTATATTTCTGTGGTTTTCTGGAATAACCACGTATGTCCATTTTTGTCAGTTTTGAGTTAACGATGCCAAATATACTAATTTTTAACGCTCTTTACATGTGTTCAATTTAAAAAAAAAAAAATATTGAGCATTTCTGAGTTTTTTCTTTAAATAACGACATAACTTAAATGTTTATTAAATTAATTTGCAGCACTAAAGACGTATGTCACCCTACGTTTGATCGCTGACAAATTAATTTCTCAGAAAACGACACATAGCGACATATATTGTTATTAATGAAAAAAAATGCAAAATAATTTTGGATTAGTTTTCAGTTTATAACCACTTATAAAGACTTGTGTGTTTATTTCTGTTATTTTTTGTCATTATCATTCTTGATACGTTGTTATATTCTCATCCTAAGTCCCGTTAACTTTTTGTTGACGAACAAAAAAATCCATTTTTCAAGCAACAACAACTTATTTCTACATGGGTGGTTGCATTGGTTGTTTTCTTTTTCAAAGAAAATGACGTTCGTCGACATAAGTTGTTTTATCTGCACACACTTTAAATGTAATTTACGTATTGTTTTTTCCGTCCTTCTCTAGGACCTATTTCTCTAAAGATTTTTGACTCAAAATTTTATAAATATAAAATAATTATTGCCTATATTTACAGGACTGTTAAATAAAAAGCTCTAAAATCTTTATATCGAGCCCATAATTTAAAATATAACGTTTTTTGGCTCCCCTGAACATTTTGATTTTATGACATACGCGGTTATTCTAGAAAACCACAGATTTATGTGGGGACTAAGTCGAAAAATTACCATATTTAAAAATAAGCGAGCTCATGTTAGAATTCTTGTCACTTCCATCTTATTCGACAGATTTGGCTCCCAACGCTCCCATTGTCCCGAATTTAATTGCGGAGATTATCTTTACAACAGAAGCCTATCTTGAAAACCTTTCGAACCCTTAGTTGAAAAGTGGATAAATGTATCGGGCAAAAAGCGGACCATGATGAGAAATAAAACAAGTAGTATTTCCATGTTTTTTGTAAAGACTTATTGGCTCCCTTTCGTGCCTTCTAAAGTTGTGAACAGAAATTTTAAAATTCCTGAAGCTTGTGAAAATATTGAATCTTAGCGGCCCAATGCTTTTCCTGCATAGCTGGCCATGCCGGCACCAGGGAGCCGACCTCTAATTGGCTTCTCATATGTATACAGCCTAAAGATGGGATAAAGAATGGGAAAGTATTTTTTTCTTTTGTTGAAACGCGCTAAATGAAGCGGAATGCTTGTTTTGCAACCAGGTATTGAAAATAGTGAAGGCATTTTTTGGTTTTTATTTTTCTAAAGAAATGAATTACTTATTTGATTTAATAAATTTTATACTTGTGTTAAAATTTTCTTTATATTTTGTTTTAAATTTTCAAAATGTAAGATTTAAAATTTTAAAACAACAAAATATATTTAAAATTTTCCCATATTCAACGTGAACTCAACTATTTTCGCTACACAAATCATTTTAATATCGGCAACTAACACATGCTCATAAACACTACTACTAACGCATTTCTCTCGAAGGCCAGTACGATTTACTGTCATTCGCACATTGTTAGAAATATGAGGAAAATCATTTGTTTTACAATTCCAGTTATTTTGCAATTAGATTCATTAATTTCAAGCATCATCACGGCATTATTTCAGAAGTTTTCCACTGGAGTCAGAATGAAGTACAAATCGAACGAAAACTATAAACTATTTTTGAAATTACACATTATTGTAATAATTTATTTATTTAGATACATTTATATGTTTCTCGGGTACTTGAAAGAGATTCTCGGGAAAGTGGAAAACCGATAAAGAAATCTTTCTAATTCTCGACAAACAGTATTCACGAAATGTGCAAAATTTTTTGAACATGTTCAGGTTAGCTTTTACGGGCAGAACTCTAATAATTACATTCTCCCTTCTCACGACCTAACATCCTCTTCCGTAACTCATTGTATAGGACATAATATAGTCGGCTTAGACCGACCACAACCTTCTAACTTATTTAATCTTAAAAAAAATTATTAGCACTCATTATGAAAAGCGTGTGTACAGCAAATGGACATTTCAATTTACACCAAGGGTGAAAAAGGTTTTTTATTAGACAGGGTACAGCAATGGAGCGTGTATTGAAAAAAAAAAATAACAACAACGGAAGCTGCAACTTGCCAATACTGTTTTTTTTTTACAACAATTTAAGTTCACTGTGCTTGCGTAAACTCGTAAAAACATTCGGTAGAGTCTGTTCTCAAACTAAAGTCGTACAAAATTTATACTACTCCCACCTTTGTACACCAAAATGTTTTCCTTACAACAATTTCATTATAGCCATCCATTCATATATTCATTCACCAGTTTTAATAAATTCATAAATATTTATGTATGCAAAATGTTAGTCACAGCAACAAAGAAAAAGAGAAATATTTTACACATATTCATTGATATTCAACCACACAGAAATGAATCACCAAATTTTCAGCATACGCATTCAAGAAATGTACTTCATTTTGTGGCATGTTATTTCACATCAGTATCGTCATATTTGCAAAAATTTTGCTGGCAGTATCGTCATCTGCTGTCTGTGAGTTTGTGTGTGTGTTTGAATTTTTTTTTCAATATTTTAGTGGCTTTCATCAACGGCTGTGTACTAGCAAAATTGGAATAAATGAATGAAATAATGAACGACTGAATGGTGTATGGAAACATGTTTTTGTTAGGGACTTCTGCTAAAAAATCCTACAGCTAACTAACTATTGGCGCTGCTCTTTCACAACAACTGTATACTAATTTAAATGAGCCCATGTATTGTGTTTGTGCATATGTTGGTGACATTTACCAAAAATATAAAACAGGTTATCCCATACTTTTATAAGGCTAAATTACTGCAAACAAATGAAATGTATTGTATGTAGTGATGTGACAAAAACTTTATTTAAATTACTAAAAAACTTGACAAGTTTGCTAAGGGAAAGTTGTATAATTTTTGATAGCGAATATACAATAACATATTAATTTCCTTAATCTTCAAGCAGATTTTTGTATTTGATTTAAAATACAATATTTGAGGCATCCTATTAAGTAACATCCATACGGTGAAAGTCATACGAACTGGTTCTATTTTGGATTCCTTTTAAACCTTATTAGCTTTATATGAAACTAGCTGACCCGGCAAACGTTGTTTTACCATATAATTTATTTCTAGTGGATATTTTTGTTGTTAATTATGATGATATGTATTTACCATGTATGGTAGGTGCCACGCCCAATTGTTTGATCCCCTTTTCACTTAACTTCTCATGCTCATCATTCATCAACTCACACCTGGTTTCAAGACTATCCGGTTTATAGTACTCCAGATAATATTTTTTTGTATCGGAGGTGCCACGCCCACTAATCAAATCCCGCCCATTTTTGGTATGAGTACTAGAGGTGTTCTGATTAGTCTGGCCAAATTTTAAAGTGCTTTTATTGCAGCTCTCCGGCCAGATTTTGGTTCCTTTGTACTAAAGAATTAAGTTAGCAAAATTTGGAGTGAATCCGATAGCTTTTGGTGGACCCGGCCAGTTCGAATCTAATTCTCTTTACGAACGGTCGTGTAAATAATTAAAGCGCTTAGAGTGCAACTATTTAAAATTAATAACAAGTGTATATTTTTGTTTTTGCAATTACCTATTCTTGATCTCATTTGAACTCACGTGGTAGTCAATTCAGCTTAAAACAGGAATAAAAAACCTAGCGATGGCCCGAGGGGCCAAATCTTCATCAAAAAGAAAGCTCCTTGCTAACAAGAAGATGACAAAACTTCCTCCGGGTTTTAACCCGAATATCGCGTCAACTTCAAGCAACAGATTTAGCCTGCTTGCTGGCCTTAATGATATGGACGTAACTCCTGTATCAAATATTAACGAGGTTAAACAACACAAACCTCCACCTATTGTTGTTGAAGCTAACGACTCATTTACAGAAATACAAAAACTACTTGGTAAAGATTGTATTTTCAAACGTACTTCAATTGGTACTAAAATTTTTGCTCCAAGTAAAGAAATGTACGAATGCTACAAGCAAATTCTTAAAGAGAGTAAGTTGCAGTTTCACTCTTATGGCTCGCATAAAAACTGAGGACATCACCGCAGAGCTAAAAAACTACAACCTGTCCCCTTCTTCAGTAGCTGAAATAATCACCAAATTCAGTTCGAACAACAATGCAGTTTACAAAGTTCAATTTGTACGTAAAAATTTTAACCCAACTGCCTTAAGAAACGTAAGAACAATTTCAAATATTATAATTTCCTGGAAAAAATACAAATCTAGATCCAGAAATAAATCAACTCAATACTGGAACTGCTTAATGTATGGCCATGGAGGTGAACATTGTCATCGTAGTGCTGCGTGTATGATATGTGCAGAACAACATCATACAAGTGTGTGTCAGTTTAACACAAATGAAAAAAGACCAGCTGTTTTTACATGCTCTAATTGCAAAAGACATGGAAAAGAGAAAACTGATCACTATGCAAACGACATCAATTGTCCGTTACGTTCTCTCTATTTGGAAACTAGAACAAGAGTAACTTCTAAAAGTCAGCACAATAGCAGACAACAACAACAAAATAACTCATTTCAATTAAAGGTAGGAGATTTCCCTAATTTAGGAAACAACAACTCAAATTGTAATAATAACATCAATAATAATACAATAAATAACAGCAAAGCCACATATGCTAACCAGCTGAGAACAAACAACGATTTATTTAGCATCGATGAGCTTTTTGATATTTTCACTACAGCTATGGATGATTTGCATAGGTGCACTCCAAAAGTATAACAAATCAAAGTTGTAATGTCAATGGTAAAATACGCCCATGGATTATACTAATAATTTAAACGAATTCAAAATGCTTCACTTGAATGCTAATGGCATTTCAAACTTTTCCAAATTAAAACAATTTTAGATACTAATTGAACGAGAAAATATTAAAATAGCGTCTTTGAATGAAACATTTTTTTCAGGAAATCATAGACCCTACTTCAAAAATTATTATTTATATAGAAGTGACAGAACAGATGCAAGAGGAGGAGGAGTAGCTCTGTTAATTCATAAATATGTCGCTCATAAAAACCTCTTTATATCAAACACCTCATCAATCGAAAACATCTCAATTGAAGTTATTATAAATAATAGACCTATTGTTGTATCTTCGTTATATTCACCAAGATATACCCATAACTTCTGTGCTGATATCTTGAACCTAACACCTTCCACCAAAGAATATATAGTTTTTGGTGACCTAAATGCCAAACATTGTTCATGGAATTGTCGTTCAAATAATACTGCAGGAATCGCACTCAACAACCTACAGCAATCAAGCAATTTTTTTATTCAATATCCTAATAGTCCAACCCTATTCCCCCATCAACAAAATCGCGAAGCATCCACAGTCGATATTATTTTAAGCAACTCCGCTTTAAATATAGACGTAAAAGTAATGGATTACGAAATACCATCAGACCATCGCCCCATTATATGTACACTTAAAAGGTCAATGGGCTTGCAGGTTGACCTCAATTATTATGATTATAGTACAACCACTGGAACATTTATGTGAATTTTTTAGACAATAAAAGCACGTTAAATTCGGATACATACAATACCAAGTTTTCGAAGCAAGGGATGTGTCCACACCTAAAATAACTCAACAAAATAATTACACATTACCAGAAAGTACTGTTAAATATATAAAACTAAGAAGAAGCTTTAAAAGAAAAAGCCAACGAGCTTCAAATATAGCCGAGCAAACATTTTATAATCAATGTACTAAGTTTCTAAGTAACACGATTGATAAAAGTATTAATTCGGAGCGCAATAAGAAATGGTCTCAATTATTACCCAATTTAAAACCAGGCGATAAATCATGTTGGAAAATAAGCAGGAACTTACGAGGAAAAGGAAAAAATCAAATCGCTCACTTCAAAGTTGGAAATACAAAAATAACATCTGATAAGGACAAGGCTGAAGTCCTGGCAAATACATTTGTCCAAACAAATAACCTCACTTCGAACTATAACCACTCGGCAGATACACTAATAAATACAACAGTAAATAATTTTAAGAAGGAAAATCCCAGATCTCAATCTGCAATTTATACATCTCTTGAAGAAGTAATGAATATTGTCTCATCAATAAAACCCTCAAAATCCCCTGGTTTTGACAATGTTCCGAACCTGCTCTTAAAGAATCTACCACTCAAAGCTCTAAAATTACTGGTTATAATATTTAACACCTGCATCAAACTCAACTATTTCCCAAACCATTTCAAAAATGATAAGGTTATAGCTGTCCACAAACCTAATAAGCCAGAAAATAACCCAAATAGCTATAGACCTATCAGTTTATTAAGTAACTTAGGTAAACTATTTGAAAAAATACTACATTCTCGTCTTAGTGAATTTGTAACGACCAATTCTATTGTTGCTAAAGAACAATTTGGATTTAAAAAAGGGCATAGCACTACTCACCAAATAAACAGAATTAAAAATCAAATAATCAGCAATAAAAACATTAAACGTTCAACGGGTCTAATATTGTTGGATATCGAAAAAGCGTTTGACACCGTTTGGCATAATGGCCTAGTATTTAAACTTCTTGATGCAAAGATACCAAAATATTTATGCAAACTTATTTCAGATTTCATTCACGGCAGAAGCTTTAAAGTTGCGATTAATAATGAAACATCATCTCCAAAAACCATCACCACAGGTTTACCTCAAGGATCAGTCTTGTCGCCATTGCTTTACTCTATATATACATCCGATTTCAAAGTTCCGAAGTATATGAAAGTTGCTTACTACGCAGATGATACCGCGTTAATTTCTTCAAACAAACTTACAAGTGCACTCCTAAAGAAAATGGAAAAGTGACTTGTAAATTGCAGTAAATATTTTCACAAATGGAAAATCAAAATTAATCCAAACAAGACCCAAGCAATTATTTTTCCGTTCAACAAATCTCCCAAAAGATTGCCAAGACGTCATCTTCATATTGGAAATAATACCATAAATGTACTTGATCATGTCAAATATCTCGGAATTGTCTTGGACAAAAACCTTGCATTTAAGCAACATATTATGGCTACGTGCCAAAAAGCTATAAATCATTTAAATCATTATGGCCACTACTAAATAGAAGGTCATTTCTAAACCCCAAAAACAAAAATCTACTCTTTAAAAGTGTTATAAGGCCGATATTAACATACGCGTGTCCTATTTGGAGTGACGCTGCCAACTGCCACCCAAAACGCTTACAATTATACAAAACAAATGTCTTAAAATGATAAATAAAAAGCCCTGGAGGTATCCTACAAATCTTCTTCATGAAGAAACAGGTTATGAAAAAATTATCGATTTCATAACAAGGATTAATAACAATTACTTTGCCAAAATTGAAAATTCCTCTTACCCACTGATAAGAGATGGTAGAGAAATAACGTATAATCAAAAAAAAATTACCAAATTGAAAATTATGTGCTTATAGAGGTATATTATTTCTAATAAACCTCCTATAAGCACATAAATATTTTCAGATAGTATTTGAATTTATTAAATCATATAAAGGTTTTTTCCTCCCATTTTCCTTTAAAAATCATTAAAAAATAATATAAAAACTATTTAATATCTTTAGATCCTATGTATTATTTGATGCAATGTCTATATGTAAAGATAAGATCTCATATGAAAATATCAAAATTTGTTAAAATATGTAAATAAAGGAAGAATATTTCATTGTTTGAAATTGATTGGTGGACCCGGAAACGTCTAAAAAAAAAGTTTTAAATAATTTTTTCGAAATACATATTTCTTTCTATTTATTTGAATAAACAAAACAACAATCAAATTGGATTAGAGAATTGGATTAGATTTTTTATGCGATTGATATTTTTGTCGATAAGCCCCAACAACCTGAATCAACAATTGGTTTTCTTCTTCGTCATTGAATGAATTTAACGCCTCTCTCAGAAGTATCCTTTACAACAAATAAGTCGTTACAGAATGTTCTACTATCCTCAAATTCCAGGGATAAACTAAACCGACTGAAGAAATACATTGTTTTCTCCCTCCGTTACAAAATCACATAAGGAGTATTTTTCAAAGTCTATTAATTTTAAATATTCTTGACCATTTTACAATTTTACAATTGATACTTTTAATTAAAGGTTTTCAGCCATATTACACTTTTCTTCAAAACTAATTTTTGAATCCAAAAAAGCTGGATCTACTGCTTCTTCAGTATCGGACTACTTTATAGCATCTTGAACAAAAATCAAATCTTGTAGAGGTACGCCTATCCCGTTAGTACATCTGAACCAGACTTTAGTATAAAGTTTCACTAGAGAAATTCAAATATCGCGTAATCCATTTGATTGGATTCTTGTCAGTGAGAATTGGTTACGGAACAGAAATATTTTCAAAAAATATATTGATTTTGATATCCAGCATGCATGGCTAGTTGGACCAGGCGTTCGAAAGTTGTACCGCTCTGCACCAAGTTGCACCAAGTCAGTAGAACAAAACAAAACATTATAAAATTTTCATGTTCATTTGCCCTTTTTTGTAAACAAACAGTTGCATTTTCATTACCACTTCTAAATAATTCTTTGATAAAATTTGGCCATAATTTGCTAAATCTTTCAAATATTGAAAGATCTAGAACAGAGGTTGAATATAACTTTGTTTCAAAAACGCTGCGCAATATTATTACGTGCACATGATGGACTAAACGTAGATTAATTTGACTACGTCCATTTTTTTATGAAGACAGCTGCGCCCGTGTTAATATCAGTATTTGTAGATGTTGTATCATGTTACAAGCCATATACTTGGTCAACAATGTTCTGTTAACACATTTTACATAAATTTCATCGGCAAAAATTTTGCCAGTTGAAGATTCAATTTTCGGTGCACCAAGAAACTTCGACCTCATTTTGACCTAATACAGACTTTGAGCTAAAGTTTTCTTTCTCGATAGGTTTGTTTGTTAATTGGAAAGTTGATAGCACATTACTCCACTCCATATAAATAAAATGGAGAACAGAACATAAACAAGTAGGAGTGTAAAATTCGGCTATGCCGAATCTTTGATACCCTCCACCTAGGTTTTCTTGCACTATTTGTAACAAATTTAGATAAATTATTTAAAAATGTAAACAATTTAGTAATTTATTACAACAAATACTCTGAATTTTCAGCATTTACGTTTAACAATTTTAAAGTCAATAGAAGATATTAAACAAAATATATTTTTAAATTTCGGATCTTTTTCGGAATACTTGACCATGTCTTATATTTTAAAAGCACTAGCGTTAATCAGTTTTATTTTTTCGATCTTATTATGACATTCCATTTGTAACGCATCGATAAATGGATTTGCGTCTATGCGTTTAATGCAAAAGATTTCTTACTTTTGTCGAATTGTAGGGATTTTTTGAAAATTTTTTTTTAACAAATTAATATTATATACGTTTCAATTTTAAACTTTAAAATTAAAAATATCTATCTTTTTTAAATCTGGTAATAACTCTATAATATGGAGATAGTAAATACGTGGCTTCTTTAATAAGAATGACAAGTAAAAAACACTTTTTTGAAGTTTACTTGTTTTGTGCATTTTTTTTAATACATACATAAGTACGCCATCTTTGTAGATCTCTTCGATTATATTAAAGGTGCTATTACATGATGTGTTTTTTACATATGTACTGTCAAATTTTCTCACAACAAAAGTTGTACACATCGTGTGATACATATGAAACATTGTTTATGTACAATACATGAAGAAAGTCACATGTACATTTTTCAATTAGAACAGGTTCCATTTTTGCATGACAAACATGAAAATACAACACTGCTTGTGGCGAAAGAAAAACAGAGTAAATTTTAAAGATTAATATTGAAAGAAAAATAAATTGTTTAGTATTACCAATTAAAAAATATATAACCTTTTTTTTAACAATAAATTTTTGTAAATTCACAAATTAAATCAGCTGTTGTTTACACTTAGAGGTTATGTCATACGGAAATACATATGCACGTGTGATAGCAAAAATTATGCATCGTATGTAAAAGACAATTTTGACAGACATGAGGAATTTCATATGGATAAAAAAAGTGACAGTACATATGTAAAAAACACTTCGTGTAATAGCACCTTAAGTAAGTTTGTAAATAAAAAGAATATTAAAATATTATAAATGTAAACATAATTGATTTTAGAAAAATGTCCGATTCGTTTTTCGATGATGCTGAAAACACATCAAATAAATACAGAAAACAAAGGTTTTACTCAAGTTAGTTGAGAGACGAGAAGCTAATGGGATAGAACAGGTCAAAGATGACGACTTTAAATACAGATGCAAGACTTGTGAAAAAATATTAAATTGCGATAAATCAGATCTAAGTATACATGCTAATAACCAATGTCTTAAAAAACAAATCTTTTAAAACCAACAACCAAAATTCTATTTACGTTATAAGATCCCATTTGCAAGCCTTTTTAATTAATTGTGTAAATTTTAAATGCACATCTAGCCATATAAAAGATGAATTATGCAGAATATTAAAAATATTTCTTTTATAATATCTGTTGGTTTTTTATATTGTTTTTATGTAATTCTAATGATATTCTTATCTTATTTTTTACGATAATTTTTTCGTTTTTATGTTATTTTTGCATTATTGAAATTGAAAATTAACAAATTAAAAATAATTTTTTTTTTTTTAAATTGAAAAAAGTAGTGTAGGGAAAAATGTAGAGAGAAAAAAGTGGGTGTAGGGAAAAAAAGTGATTTTTTTTTCATTAGCGTAGATATTTCTGTAAAAATCTCTGGCATCACTGGTACCTATTAAAAAACAATGTAAGATTTCACAAAACAATGCGACGCATTTTTGCTTTGTTCAAAAGCTTTCATAAGACTAAATGAAATTGTTACTTATGCATGAAAAACATAGACGACAGAGGCTACACAAACACACGGATACAAATGCTGCTGGCTACAATTGTGGTCGTGTAGTCAACTACTTAATTTTTTTGAAAATGACAGCAACATATAACAACAATATAAACAGCTGTTTTTAGACAAAATCATTTTTATTTCAGTAGTGCCAATTATATTTTTTTTAACTTTATTAAAATAGAAAAACATGTATGATTCTATATAAAATAGTCTTAAATATATTACTTATTTATAATGCATTATTATAACGTAAAAATAAATAAATAAATTTACTTATTTATAGTATTATTATAGCATTTCATTTTGCGATTAATTTTTTCAACAAAATAAAATATTTCATAGCACTAATATCTTTTACATATTTTGTTATATTGTCAACACTATTTTTATTTTTTAGCCAACAAAAACAGAAATTAGCCTAAGTTGACTACAGCAGCAAAAGTGGTAATGTAGTCGTGTAGCTGTGTTGGTGTCAAAATAATCGTTTTCATATAAACGTGTGTATTTTATTTTTGACAGGCTGTAGTCGTGTAGCCGCTGTCGTCTATGTGTTTCATGAGAGAGTTCGGTTAACTGGTGCCATTATGTATATGTGTGTATAAACAAAAATATACGATATCCCAGTAATCATTTCGAAGATTTTTTTAACAAAAATCATCTTACTGTGTCTTCTTCGAGCAGTTTTGATGATTAAAAACTGATTAATCACATACGGTATTAGAAAAAGATTAAGAAATGATTTTTGCTTACGCTTAAAAAGTGATTTATAGAAAAGTGACATTAAATATGACTCAAAAATAAGTCGAAATTAATGAGAAAATTGGATAAAAAAGGTTCTCAAGATGAGTCGGGGGTAAGGTAATATTTCCTCCCAACAAAAGAATATTTTGTGATCAGCAAAAGAACGCATTTATGACTATTTTAAAAGCACAGAGGAGTCAAAAAAGACTACACATGATAACTTATTGCATAAAATGTTTACTGGGATTTTATTCACTATCTGTAAAAACAGTTTTTTAAGTAAAACAAATCTGCACACAATTTCAATTCTATTTCGTTTACAATGATACGATCACTTTGTTTACTAGCCAGTAGAAAAATAAGAAAATAGTATTATAATACAGCGTAATGATGAATTGTACTTCTCAATTAGTTTATTTTTAATGTAACATAAGAAGTTCGGTTTGTGCTAAGAAATGAATGAATATATGGTTCCCAGGGCGAAGCTTAATCATTGCACTTTGATTGAGTTGGGCCCGCGACTACTCCTGATGTGGATAGCTCGTGCCTACAATTTTTGGTAGTTGGGAATGGCGTTTGTGCAAAGGGAAGCATGAACACTTGTTTCCCAGAGCGAGGCTTAATCATTGCACTTTGATTGAGATGAGCTCCACGATTATTCCTAATGCGGAATAAATCGTGCATTAAATTCTCGGTAGTCCGGGAATGGCGTTTGCCTGCGCCAAACATTAAATAATAAATTTTAAAAATGTATTATAATTAAATATTATTGGCATTATATTATTATCATCTGAGAAAAAAAATTTTTTTTAAACACCAATTTTTAACAGGGTAGAATTTTATGGTTTCAATACTACTTTTGAATGCAAGTATGTACTAAAAGTAGAACCCTTAAAATCATACTATTTTTTGCAACCCTAAAAATTGCAATATTTTGTATAAATAAAATAATTTATATTTTATTATTTTTAATATGCGCTTATTATCGAAATACATATACAGAATATATGAATGTTATATATAGTATTTTGATATTAGCAACAGTAGTCTGTATGTATCAATTTGTAATATTTTGTGATCTTATAAAAATCGCAGAATATTGATATTGATTTTATATATGTAGTTTCTTTTATTAATTAACTAACTTAAATATTGCACCATAAAATGTTGATATTGGTGAATTTTTGTATTACCACAACGACCATAAAAACAACAAGTACAGCTGTGACAAAATACAAAATTTAGAATAACAATATAGGAAAACTTCATATTTTTTTACCTTTTCAGTGTTTTCTCGGCACCTATGAAACCAATTGTCACGATTTATAAAACAGAAACCTTCTCGTGATGTTGGTGTATCATTCTCACTAACAACAAGCGCCCTGTTGAGAACGTTATCGTGACAAGAACAACATAGTCAAATCATATTTTTTCAACACTTTTTTTACTCTATCGTTCAATTCTCGGGATCAGATAAACCGATTTGGACAATTTTAAACAGCAAACTTTTCAGGATGTTACTGAATCATTTTTTGTACCAACGAGCAACCTAGTTGCCCGATTGAAGCCGTCATCGTGATTTCCACAGACGGACAGACGGACAGCCGGACAGACGGACAGACGGACATCGCTATATCAACTCTGCTTGTTATAAGGATCACAAATATATATATTTTATGGGGTCCAGATTTTTTTTCTAATTATTACAAACGGAATGACAAACTTATATATACCCTCTGCACACTGGAGTGGAGGGTATAAAAACATAAATTTATTAATATACAAAGCTTACCAGCTAAGCTCGATTTTTCTTCTTCGTGCTTCCTTTTGCGTGCAGAGTCTTTATCTTTTCGTTCCTGTCCTTTTTATCTCCAGGACATCCTTTTTATCCATACATTCCTAGAAACAGTTTATCTTCTACAATCCGAATTTTGTCTAGCGCATCGGCGCACAGTCGCTGAAAATAGTTTTTCATTGGCCACAATTCTGTAACTTTTGAACCGATCAAAATATTTAAGTAATTTTTTTTTATGGATATAAATTTAGTTCAGCTTGACTTAGTTTTAATTACATTAAAATTTATTAAGAACGTTTTAAGGAATTCTAGGTCAAAGTTGAACTTTTGATTTTTTTTTTAACTTTTAGAGTGAAATATGTGTTTATTATTTTTTTATTTATTAAAAAATTTAATAATTGGATTTTAATAATAATTATAAACATTTTTTGTTATAATGTAATTTTTTAATGTTACACTCAAAAAAATTTTTACACTAAAAAAAAAAATAGTAAAATCAAATGGAGATTTTCTATTATTACTGAAAAATTAAAAATTTTTTGTTGTCAAATTTGCAAATTTGATTACACTCAAAGAATATTTACACTTAAAAAAACGTTAATAATATTATCTAAAAATCTTGCTATTACTACAGAAAAATTTATTATTTTTTGCTGTCAAATTTGATAATTTAAAAAAACATTTTAAAAATAAAAACTGCAATAGATTTTAATTACATTTGTAATAATGGTAGGTTCAGTTTATTATTATTTTTTTTAATAATACTATGTTTTTCGAAATTAAATAATAATGAGAGGCAATTATAATGAATAATTCATTTGATGCAAATATTGATTGCAAATATTCCATATTTTGTTCTGTGTAATTTCTGTTCTTTAATAGTTTTTTGACTTCTTCATCTAAATCCCGATGTTCCACTTTCCATTGACTTCGAATACTGGAGATGAACGCATCTGACATTGCCAATAATGTATTAAATAGAACTTCATTTGTGGAATTTCGTGAAATTTTTCTAGTATTGTACTCTCTATCTGATAGATCTCCAAGTGGCACCAAATAATATTTAATGACATCTTCTCCATGACAAAGGATTTTGTGAACTTTTGCAGACATATTTCTCCATGGATAGTTGGTTATATATATTTTTGCAGTTTCCTTAGCATAATCTCCAAATTTCCTAGAGTCAATTTCTTCATTGCACGCAAGTATTTCTAGGATTACTTTAAATCTGAAAATAAGGTTTAAATCCACACCTGTTATTTCAGATGCTGTTTCTGGATCTGAAAAAAATCTTCTTGCGGTATTGACATCATTTGTATTGCCTGACCCTTGTTTTGGCTGATCTATAATCAATCCAAATTTGCGATATTCATCTTAAACATGTTTCTTTTTTGAACTTCTTAACTATTTGTTGGTTTCGTTGTTTCCTATTGATACTGAAGACCCGAAATGCAAATCATAACTGATTTTTAGTATGTGTACCATAAGTCGTATTCTTGCATGTAGTGGTGATAATCCAAATTCATATGCATCGGTATTATCTAATGATTTTTGTCGGGACTCGGTTTAATTGGCTTGATGTTGCTTGGCATATAATGCAGCTGGATGCAGCCTTCGTGTTAGTCAAAGCCTGACCTACTTTTCCATTTATCATTGTCAGCACTAATTGGTAGCTTACTTCAATTTGCTGCCCATCTAACTGTAATTGTAATGGCTGTAGTGTTGCAATTTGGGCCTTAATATCACTAACTTCTTTGTTAATAGGATCATGAGTTTTTTTTTTTTTTTTAATTCAAACTTGATAGGCCTGCAGTATTTCGTAGAAGATGGTATCTCATTTTTCCTAATATCCATTGTTTGGGTTGTACTAGTCGAAGGCTCTGAATCTTCCAAAATCTTTTTCCATCGCAATGGTACAAATGATAACATCTGAGCCGAAAAATTTTCACATACAACTTGTTGAAATTTGAGAAAAATATAGTAATTTCATAAATATTTCATAACGCCCCTAATATTAAACGGTAGAGCTGTGACCACTTACAACAACTTAAGACTGTGTATTGACATTCTTATTTACATATATATACTGGTAATAGAACAAATAATGACTGTTATAAGCTATAAAATACCTAAAGCACAAATTTAATACACCATTGTATACGAGTACTTATGGGCTGTTTAAATTTTCGTAATTTGAATTTTTTTAGAGTAATTTCATTAAAATGAAAAAAGTTTTCTACCCACGGGTCGTCACGGTTGCAAAAGTATATATTGGGTCAAAGAGGACACTTTCGCCTTTCTCCTGGTGGTATGCGTTTCTTGTTCCCTTTTGTTCCCTAGAAGTTCTATTCGACTAAATTTGAAATTTGAGAAAAATATAGTAGTTTCATAAATATTTCATAACGCCCCTAATATGAAAGGGTAGAGCTTTGACTACCTTCAACTACTAAAGAATACAATCCTACCAATATTATAAAAAAGACCGCTGGTCATTATCGATGATAGCTTGCGGGCAGTAACCATTTATTTTTGATAAAAAAACAAAAACAAAATCACCTTTTTCTTAAATTAAAAAAACCGTTGAGTTTGACACCATGCCACGCCCACAATTAGCACTAGTTTAACCTAATTTTTTGGCTACCTTAATCCAGATATATTAGCTGCAAAAAAGCATTAAAATTTTAAAAATCGGTGACACCAAAAATTTGACTTTTGGCCAATGAAATCAAAATTTCAGCCACAGTGCGGCGCACAGTGGTCAATTTCGCGAGATAGCGGTCAAAACTCTATAACTTTTGACCGGATTGGTATTTTTTTACGCAATTTGTTTTGTTCAATAGGAGGGACTTTAAGCTTCAATTTGCGTGTTCAAACGTCTGATAGGAACGTAAGTAATTTGGAGTTAAAAATGCATTTTAATTTTTTGTTGAGTTTCCATGTAAAAGTTGAATATTTTTCTTTTTAAATAGGTATTTTTTTTATAATTTCTTATTTTCTTCAATCGTATTTTACAACCAATACCTATTTATTATTCCTAAACTTAATTTTGGTCAGAAAATGCCAACATTTGGCCCCTGACATTTATTTAGTCTCAATATTCACAGGGGCCAAATGTTGGTTTTTTTGGAAGAAAGCTAATTCTTGTGAGGATTAAACTGAAAAATAACACTGAAATTCCCAACAATATCAATACCATTTGGATATATTATATACAGAACACAACATCGATAAAATTTTAAGTAAACTTTTAAAGTGCACATATATTTTATTTAAATGTATTAATAAAAATTTATACTAAAATTAGAAACAAATTATAATCTTTAAACTAGTATTAATTAAACACTATTAGTAAAAATTTCTTCCAAATAGCTTTGATTTTCATTTTGCAGTAGTTGTTTAGCTTCTTCATCTAACTCTAATGAGGTTGATTTCCATTTTTGTCGAATACTGGACATACATATAAATCGTATCCCAATTTAAGAATATGCTCCATAAAACGAATTCTAGCATGAAGAGGTGACATTCCAAATTCATATGCTTCATTAAAACTCTCGTCTTGTGTTGGTGGTTGGCTCAATTGACTTGATGTTTTTTGGCATATGGTGCAGCTCGACGATGACTTTGTTTTGGTTAAAGCTTGTGCAACTTTTCCATCAATCATTGTGAGACACATTTTAAAATTTACTTCAATGTCTTGGTCATCAAATTTAAATGTTACTGGTTGAAGTTCTTTAATTTGATCATTTATTTATCGAACTTCTTCATCTATGACATCTTGAGTCTCCTTTTTGTAAGCAAACTTTATTGGTCTACAAAATTTTGTTGACGAGGGAATTTCATTCTTCCATACATCTACCTCTGCAGCTCTACTAGTTGACGGCTCTGAACCAATATAAGTTTTTGTTAAACGTAATGGAACGAAAGAAATCATGAATAAATTGGCATCTGATGAATTTTCCGCATTACATTGTTTGTATTGTTTCTGGCCAGAGGACCCATCACATCCCCATTTAGAAATTAAAGTAATGCTGCAATTTTTAAACTTCTTTAAATAGTCAGCATCAAATGTCTTTAATAATCGTTCTGCAGTGTGTTCAAGAAGATCCTGCAATTTTATTTCTGCTGAACTTGAATTTACACTAATAGCAGTTGGTGAAATTAAGCAATCTTTTTTGGCAGAAACTATATCTCGATGTGATGGAAAAATTCCACAATTTTTTTCATTGGTTTGCTTCCGCAATTCTGTATATTGGTTTTTAGTCATTTTCAAATCCAAAAATAGTGCAAATGCTTCTTCTGGAGTAAATTTATTTTCTTCAGTTGGTGTCGGCATACTTTCTAAAATCCTTTTTGTGCGTCTGGGGCTTGCTTCCACTATTTTTTCAATGATAGCAATTTTACCCTCTTTAGTTTTCGATGGTTGAATTTGATGCAGAAATGAATCCTTTATGATGCTACAAGAAACTTCTTCATTGATATATTTAAGCTTGCGTCTTCGTGATCTTTCACTACAATTATCAATTGGCTTTGCTGGTCGACCACCTTTTCCAGTTTCCGTGGTAGTTACTGATGGCTTTTTAAAAATAAGTTTATTTCTTAGCCATTCTTGGTTGCGTGAGTAAAACAATTTCTTGTTTCTGGAACATTGATTGTACCGTTTTCTTAAAGTATTTAAAAAGTTTTTTATTTTTAAGTTATGAATTTAAATTTCTTCTTTGTCGCATATTTTGAAGAATGGATTATTCATTATATGTAAAATAATGTCGTTTTCATCTTTCCGTTCAAAATATATATCAGATAGAACACTATAACTGAATTTAGCCATTGTTTAAACAATAATGAAGAAAAGAAATGAATGCATGGATTAATATACTATTGCTCGAAGTTTCAACATGATCTTTTTTACCTCTTTGAAAATAATATAACAGGTAGTTGGTTTTACCAGTTATTTCCATTGGTTTTAAATTTATTTGCAATTTTCACGTATTTAAGTTGTGTAATATTAGATGGCAATAAAATCTTTTTTACCTTTTCCAAATGAATTGCCAGATACCACATAATTTGAGAGTTCTATTGTCATTTTTGTCAAAATTTTGATACACCCTTCTATGTGGACTAGGTCCAAATATGGGCCAACTTCTCCTAATTTCAACAGAATTATTTTTTGGGTCAATAAGAACTCTTGTACAAAATTTCATCAAAATATATGCATAATAGCCACTTTCACATACAAATAACTTCTCAAAAAATAGGACGTGCATTTGTACCGAATATTTTACCTTGGGTCAGAAAAATTGCTGTAGCTCAAAAAGTGCAGTCCCGATGCATGGACATGTATATATAGGAATGTAGGGGAGAGTTAGGACTACAAAATAGTAAATTTGTGTTTTGACTCAGCTTGACTCACAGGAGTTGTGCTCTATGAAGTAGGAAATTTCCGAGAAATTTGACCTTTTAAAAAAAAAAAAATTGAATTGTTCTGAAAGCAGTAGAGCTTCAATTTTTTTACCAGTAATAGGAAATAAGCCAAGCTACAACACAAAATTTATTTCGTCCAAAAATCTTGAAAAACAAAAAAGTTATGATCATTTAAACTTTAAAAATTAACTAAAAATATCATAAATTTACTAAATTCTGAAAAAGCCCATTTTGGACCACCCTGTTCTCAGTGAAATAGTTGAAATAGAGTTCTAATTTTTTGGCTCCCTAGGTTTACTACTGTCTACTTTCATATGAGTCTAATAATTTCAAAATCGGAGAACAAAAACCAAAAGGAGTTTTGGCCGCTATCTCAAAATATTGACCACAGTGAGGCGGTGGCAATTGCAAACAACTTGCCCAGTAGTACGAATCTGTAAATTTTAATGATCCGACAATCGCAAAATATATCGACAGCTATTGTTGCTTGCACTAACGATTAAGTGATTCACTAAGTATACCTTAAGGGTAGTCGACAAATCTATTTTTATATTTATTTAAATTGTAAACATTTTTGTTTATTTATCGTATTTAAATATAAAGTAATGAATTAAATATGCTATTTAATTTTTTTATTTTTATAAAAAGTTTTTATAATAAAAGCAAAATATTTTCATTACATTATGATTTTTATTTATGTATGATGACATAGATTTAAGTGAAGATCGGGAAGCAGTTCTAAATGGGGCCTATGACTAAGAATTGTACTGTAGGAATTATTTTTGGGCTACTGATTAATGGATGTAATAAACATATACGAACCCAATTTGACTGAGATCTATATAATAATTTGGATCTTATGGCAATTTATGTCGATTTCATAGGGGTCATTTTTATGGAGACTAGGTCTCAACATGCACCGAATTTCACCAACTTCAACAGCGTTAATTCTATGACCGACAAAAGCTTACATACCAAAATATATTCATATATGCGACCTGTAGAAAGTTTACATGGACACACAGACGGACGGACGGACGGACATCGCTAAAGTGATTCTGAGTCGATCGGTATAATAAAAGATGGGTCTAGGTCAAATATTTTTTGTAGTTACAAACAGCAGCACAAAGTCATTATACCCAAACCACATAGCGGTATAGGGTATAAAAATGAAATATATCACGGTTTTGAAATCAATGGAGTTTAGCGTTTAGCGACAATGTTTGCAAAAATGCCCCGTTAGCAGCAGCGACTATCACTGAGGAATACACAATTTCTAGAAATAGTCTACGCGAGTAGCAAAGTGCAGGCCATATAGTATAATAGAGTAGGGTAAAGGGGAAAAATTTTAAAAAAATATTCATTCACTATTTTTGGAAGAAATTAATGAAAAACTGCGTTTAAAAATTGACAAATGTATAAAAAGAAATGTTTTACCCATATTTACCCGTTGAATATTTTAAGTCGTGTTCGGGTCCTCTTAAGATTATCGGATTTAATCTGAATTAGATGTATTTTTTTTTTCATATGAAGGAACAAGAATCAGCCCGGGGGTATATACAAATCCAATATTTCAAAATAGGAATACCTCTAATGAGCACTCGCATTATCAACCAATTGACGTGCACATAACTTCTCACACTCATCATTCGTGAACTCGCACCTGGGTTCAAGATGGACGGGCTTATACAATTCCAGATAATATTTTTTGTAATGGAGGTGCCACGGCCGAATTTAGGTACGACTACACACATTAACAACCAACTGGCGTGCAGAAAATTTCAAGACTCTGGCCAAAATAGTACTCTAGATATATGATGATAAGTATTTTCCATATATGGGAGGTGCCACGCCCACTGCTTTGATACCGACCATTTTTCACATAAATTCTCACGCTTATCATTCGTGAACTCACACCTACTTTCAAGACTGTGGAATTTATAGCATTCCAGATAATTTTTTTTGTATGGGAGGTGCCACGCCCACAGACCTAATTCCACTCATTTTTGTTACACCTGCTCAAATTAACAACTAATTGATGTGCAGAAAGTTTCAAGACTCTGGCCAACGTAGTACTCTAGATATATGATGATAAGTATTTTCCATGTATGGGAGGTGCCACTCCCACTTGTTGGATTCCGCCCATTTTTATCCCGACTTCTCATATTACTAACTTATGTCCTCCTAAAAAGTTTCAGGACTCTTGCTGTCATAGAGCTCCACGCCTACTTCATATATTAAAAAAAACTAGCAGATTTCAGCGCTCGAAATTCGAGTGCAATTTCTAGGCAACTTTATTTTTCAACTTATCCAATTCACAAACCAACACTTTTCTGGTTTATTATTATTGTGAATAAAGATAACAAACTCATTAACAAAAACATTAAATAATTTAATAAACACACACATATCATATGTATGTATAATTGTATGCGTGTGTTAGTAGCAACTTTAAATGCAATTTACTCAAAACAAAAGACAAAATTTAAAAATCTGTAAGTCTGGAAAATAGCCAAAAAGAAATACCTTTCAAATAATATACGTTTGATTAAAATCGGGATAAAACGTTAGAACAAAACATCGGTAACAAGAAATCTCCTAGCCTATTAATATTATAGATAAAAAATAAAGAAATTCTTAGAAAAAAAAGAAGGTTTAAAATAACTATAGTGTAGTACAGTGTACATCGTCCTATGTTTAATATTACCTCGTAGAAGCAGTTATGTAATGAGTCATATAGACTCTAAACGTAATTGAAAGAAACTTGGCTCCAGACATTTTCAATGGCATTTTTTCCATTAAATTATCTTCCAGACTGACAAGCTTTCCGTATTTCATGGAGGATGAAATCCACTTCCATAATTCGATATTTTGGGCTTGAATTCTAGTTGTAACCATTCGCGCGGTATTGACTGAAGCATTGTTATGTTTGAAAATGTATGGTAGTGGTGCAAATATATTTCCTAATTCTAGACATGACCTTTCTTATATAACTTTGCTACTGCCATCATTTTGGATGGCAAAAATTGTGGATCACTGATTCCGTTAATAGGATATTGCGCCCCACACCATAACACCACCTTCATAGCCGTGCTGACGATTCAAAATGTGTTCTTCTTTAAAAGATCATGGTTACATTTTTTCCTCTTATCTAAAAATACGACATATCATACAAACACATAAAAAGAATCAAGCTATCTAGCTTCATTGCGGGCCATATCAGATTTGATTTTCGCTGCTGACTGGTATGAATGTGAGGCTTGTCGGACCGTTGCCCTCATTTCGTCTTCTGAAGTAGCTTTTTAGTGTGTCCTTTCCTATTTCTTACGTACGTAGGCTGCTTTTGCAAAAAATGGTGTACAACAGAAGAGATTCTTCCAATTTTTACTGTGATTTCTTTATAAGACAGTTTAACTTCACTGTAGGTGCAAGCTTTTCACTTCGCCGCAGTCGGTAAAGCCCTTTTTCTCCCATTATATAAAAAAAATCAATGTGCGCTCGATCACAGGGGAGATGTGTAAACATCTACACCTTTTCCAATTGTATTTCAGAAAGTATCAATTGTATTTCAGAAAACAAAAAATGTATTTCAGAAAGTATCAAATATGTTTCAGAAATTATCAAATGTATTTCCGAAAATATCAATTGAATTTCAGAAAATATCTATTGAAATTCAGAATTAAATAGTAGTTTACCCTACAATACCGAAAAGTTATTATTGTTTCTATTGAATTTCAGAAAATATCTATTGAAAAACAGAATTCAAAAGTAGTTTACCCTACAAAACCTAGAACTTATTATTGTTTCTATTAGTGATTTGGAGTCGCAGAAAATGTTTAGCAATAGTTGGAATTATTTGATATGCACTTGAAAATAAATTATCAAGGGCGGCCTTTTAATCGAAAGAAGATGAGGACTTCATTTGTTAATCAGCTACAATATAAACACCAGGAGAGAATTTTGACCGATTTTGAAGTCAACATTTTGAAAAAAAAACACGTTTATATCGTCACCTAAAATGCAAAAGGCCGTAATTAACAAAAAGTTCAGAATTGACTTTTTGTATTGTAATTACGTCTTTTTACTTAAAAACTACTTTTTTACCATAAATCTGTTTTCATAAATAAAAATCCATCTCTATTTTTCAGCTTGATTCTAAAATTTGGGTAGTAGGTACACAGAAAAAAATGGGAAAGTAAGTAATTAGGTAATTAAAAATAAATTATTGGCTTTCGATTAAAATTTGCAACAACTTTTTTAATTAACATGTTGGTAAATTGTCATATTGAATATATTTTGTAGCTGTTTTTCAAATATTTCAGTTGTTGAAAATCATTGCGAATATAAAATTAAAGAAATTTAAAGAAAACGAAGTTGGCTTTGAAATATATATAAAACAAAATAAGTATAAAAGTAGTGTATACTTTCAGTTTTGATTACAACGCCAAAATTTATTAATATATTGAAAATAAAAATTTGTTTGCAATTGGCTTAAGTCTAGTTTAGGGGCGATACACCGATCCATTCCAAATTATAAAAGATTTTATTGCGAAAATATGGTCCATAACTCCGAAAATATTGTCCGCTAATGCTTTGACTTTGTTGTTTAGTATTGGATTTCAGCAATATGTATATCATTTGAAAGCTTACTTAAGTGTCTTTTATTTTATATCTCAAAATTCGAAATCCATTAACCCGTTATGAACCCATTAAAGTTTTTGCATTTTGTAGTTTTTATTTAACATTTCATTATCTCATAAAATGATGTATACAATGTTGGTATTTACAACAACTGAATAAAAGCTGGGTCTGCTGGCTTTATTTCCATGTATATTTTGTCCTCTTAACCCTTTCAGGACCGAATATATTAGGGATTTTACCTACACTTTTAAGTTTTTTGGAAAAATATATTACTATTTCTAAGGTAGTTCGATAGAAAACCAAATATTCATACTCTTATAAAAAATTTAACAGCAAAATTTATAAAATATATATAAGTTTGCTTTATACATATACAACAAACATAAAAAAGATTGTCTTGGACGCACTGTGGTCAATATTTTGAGATAGCGGCCAAAACTCATTTTGGTTTTTGTTCTCCGATTTTAAAGTTATTAGACTCATATGAAAGTAGACAGTAGTAAACCTCGGGAGCCAAAAAATTAGAACTCCATTTCAACTATTTCACTGAGAACAGGGTGGTCCAAAATGGGCTTTTTCAGAATTTAGTAAATTTATGATATTTTTAGTTAATTTTTAAAGTTTAAATGATCATAACATTTTTGTTTTTCAAGATTTTTGGACGAAATAAATTTTGTGTTGTAACTTAACTTATTTCCTATTACTGGTAAAAAAGAAATTTCCTACTTCATAGAGCACAACTCCTGTGACTCAAGCTGAGTCAAAACACAAATTTACTATTTTGTAGTCCTAACTCTCCCCTACATTCCTATATATACATGTCCATGCATCGGGACTGCACTTTTTGAGCTACAGCAATTTTT
Source organism: Cordilura impudica (assembly GCA_963682025.1). Taxonomy (NCBI): domain Eukaryota; kingdom Metazoa; phylum Arthropoda; class Insecta; order Diptera; family Scathophagidae; genus Cordilura; species Cordilura impudica. Next base: position 65,914,959 of record OY821521.1, read on the forward strand.
CTGACCCAAGGTAAGATATTCGGTACAAATGCACGTCCTATTTTTTGAGAAGTTATTTGTATGTGAAAGTGGCTATTATGCATATATTTTGATGAAATTTTGTACAAGAGTTCTTATTGACCCAAAAAATAATTCTGTTGAAATTAGGAGAAGTTGGCCCATATTTGGACCTAGTCCACATAGAAGGGTGTATCAAAATTTTGACAAAAATGACAATAGAACTCTCAAATTATGTGGTATCTTGCAATTCATTTGGAAAAGGTAAAAAAGATTTTATTGCCATCTAATATTACACAACTTAAATACGTGAAAATTGCAAATAAATTTAAAACCAATGGAAATAATTGGTAAAACCAACTACCTGTTATATTATGTTTCAAAGAGGTAAAAAAGATCATGTTGAAACTTTGAGCAATAGTATATTAATCCATGCATTCATTTCTTTTCTTCATTATTGTTTAAACAATGGCTAAATTCAGTTATAGTGTTCTATCTGATATATATTTTGAACGGAAAGATGAAAACGACATTATTTTACATATAATGAATAATCCATTCTTCAAAATATGCGACAAAGAAGAAATTTAAATTCATAACTTAAAAATAAAAAACTTTTTAAATACTTTAAGAAAACGGTACAATCAATGTTCCAGGAACAAGAAATTGTTTTACTCACGCAACCAAGAATGGCTAAGAAATAAACTTATTTTTAAAAAGCCATCAGTAACTACCACGGAAACTGGAAAAGGTGGTCGACCAGCAAAGCCAACTGATAATTGTAGTGAAAGATCACGAAGACGCAAGCTTAAACATATCAATGAAGAAGTTTCTTGTAGCATCATAAAGGATTCATTTCTGCATCAAATTCAACCATCGAAAACTAAAAAGGGTAAAATTGCTATCATTGAAAAAATAGTGGAAGCAAGCCCCAGACGCACAAAAAAGATTTTGGAAAGTATGCCGACACCAACTGAAGAAAATAAATTTACTCCATAAGAAGCATTTGCACTATTTTTGGATTTGAAAATGACTAAAAACCAATATACAGAATTGCGGAAGCAAACCAATGAAAAAAATTGTGGAATTTTTCCATCACATCGAGATATAGTTTCTGCCAAAAAAGATTGCTTAACTTCACCAACTGCTATTAGTGTAAATTCAAGTTCAGCAGAAATAAAATTGCAGGATCTTCTTGAACACACTGCAGAACGATTATTAAAGACATTTGATGCTGACTATTTAAAGAAGTTTAAAAATTGCAGCATTACTTTAATTTCTAAATGGGGATGTAATGGGTCCTCTGGCCAGAAACAATACAAACAATGTAATGCGGAAAATTCATCAGATGCCAATTTATTCATGATTTCTTTCGTTCCATTACGTTTAACAAAAACTTATATTGGTTCAGAGAGATGAAGAAGTTCGAAAAATAAATGATCAAATTAAAGAACTTCAACCAGTAACATTTAAATTTGAGACCAAGACATTGAAGTAAATTTTAAAATGTGTCTCACAATGATTGATGGAAAAGTTGCACAAGCTTTAACCAAAACAAAGTCAACGTCAAGCTGCACCATATGCCAAAAAACATAAAGTCAATTGAGCCAACCACCAACACAAGACGATAGTTTTAATGAAGCATATGAATTTGGAATGTCACCTCTTCATGCTAGAATTCGTTTTATGGAGCATATTCTTAAATTGGGATACGATTTGGAATTTGGCCCGTTAGGCGAAACAGTGAGAAACAACAAAGAAAATTTGGAAAAAAGAAAGCAAAAAAAAAGTTATTCAAGAAAAATACCGTGAGATAGGCCTTATAATTGACCAGCCAAAGCAAGGAGAAGGAAATTCTAATGATGGAAACACAGCAAGGAGATTTTTTTCCGATCCAGAAACTGCAGGTTCTATAACTGGAGTAGATTATGATTTAATACGACGATTCCAAATCATATTACAAGTTATAGCATGTAGCAAAAAGATAGATGCAAAAAAATTTGGTCAGTATGCTAATGAGACAGCAACCCTTTATAACCAAAAATATTCTTGGAGACATGTACCAACCACAGTTCACAAAATTTTGTTCCATGGGGAACAAATAATTCAGCACAATATGCTTCCAATTTTGGAGATCTCTCAGAAGAAGCCCAAGAAAAAAGGAACAAAGACTACAGATTCTTTCGCGAGCACAATACAAGAAAAATTTCCAGATATTGTACTAATGAAGATCTTATTAATATTTTGTTGTGCACATCAGACCAATAGTAAAAGTTTACTTAAAATTTTATCGATGTGGTGTTCTGTATATAATATATCCAAATGGTATTGATATTGTTGGGAATTTCAGTGTTATTTTTCAGTTTAATCCTCACAAGAATTAGCTTTCTTCCAAAAAAACCAACATTTGGCCCCTGTGAATATTGAGACTAAATAAATGTCAGGGGCCAAATGTTGGCATTTTCTGACCAAAATTAAGTTTAGGAATAATAAATAAGTATTGGTTGTAAAATACGATTGAAGAAAATAAGAAATTATAAAAAAATACCTATTTAAAATGTCAAAATATTCAACTTTTACATGGAAACTCAACAAAAAATTAAAATGCATTTTTAACTCCAAATTACTTACGTTCCTATTAGTCGATTTTTACGTTTGAACACGCAAATTGAAGCTTAAAGTCCCTCCTATTGAACAAAATAAATTGCGTAAAAAAATACCAATCCGGTCAAAAGTTATAGAGTTTTGACCGCTATCTCGCGAAATTGACCACTGTGCGACGCATAAAATAAATAACACAGTAACGGATACGCCAAATTTTCGGAGTAATAACTTCGAAGCGATTATTTTCATATTTAAACATTCAATACCTACACATCTTTACAAAATAAAATTTAAGATACTAGTTTTTTAAAAAAAATATGTCTTTATTGGGTTAATTTCCCTCAAAACTTATGTAACCACAATATATATGTGATATCTTATCGAACTTCCTTACAAATAACAGTATATTTAAAAAAAAAAAAACTTAAAACTATACGTAAAATCCATAATATATCCGGTTCTGAAAGGGTTAAGAGGTCAAGATACACATAAAAATAAAACTTGTGGTACCAGCTTTTTTTTTTTTGTTTTTTTTTTAATACACACTTTAATAAGGTTATTTTACAAGATAATGCCATGTTTTCACAAAAAACTACAACAAAAATGTGCAAAATCAAAAATAGGTTCACAATGGGTTAATGCATTAACAATTTTGAAATATCAATTAAATTAGCTTTGAAATGATATATACATTGCTGAAATCCGATACTAAATAAAAAATTTGTATACAAATCAATGTTAAAATTTTGGAGGTCGATATATGGGCCGCCGCAAAAAAATATTTTTCCTAGAATAACCTCAAAAACCCCTAAACCCACCAAAAAAAGTTTTAAAAATCATGGTGCGGCCCCTAAACTAGACTTGTTCCACGCTTTTTAACACATTGTACTTATATAATTTTCTATTATTGACAACACTTTTTTTCAAATTCTGTGAAATAAAGAAGAAGCAAAATAATAGAAGAAACCAAAACAGTTTCAGTGAAAAATATTAAAAAGAAAAGTAACTGTATATAGTTAATTTAGTGAATAAATTAGAAAAAAATATATATACTTATATGCTAAAAATGGTAAATACCATAAAGTGTTTTTTGTGCGACGAAGCGTTCGTTTGTCCCAATGGTAAGTATTATTTCTTTAAATTGTTTTACTCTTGTTTCAAGTTAATCTCCTTATTTGTTTACTTTGTGTAGATCCTAAACCAGACGCAGAGTTTTCTCTCCAATGTTTAAGGAATGTTACTATAACTATGGGTGAGTTTGATCTATACTGGAGAAAGTGTACTAACTATAGATTATATCAAATTAAGGATATGAAGACCATCTTAGATATACTTACTCAATGGCCAGAATACAAAAGTACTTCACGATATCATTTGGTTTGTGCATAAAATACTTTTTTTTGTTTAAATATTTTCTATATATGTATCTCCAATTATATTTTATTTACAGGTTGATATGGATTTTTTCAATAAGTTTCCTAAAGCAAAAAACATCGAAGGTAAATGGGCCCAGTATGCAGAAAAATTTTTTGACTTACTTAAAACTAAAATTGTTAATTCTGCAGCATTGCCCATTTTAGAAAGAGTTAAAACTTGTAACGAAGGTAAACACAAAAGCTAACAATTATCAAAATAATATTGTAATATAAAAAAAATTGTATGTATATTTGTATGTATATTTTTTAGAATATAAAATATTCGGTACCTCTTTGGTTACTGCCCCATTTACTACCACCGTCATTAACGCTTTTAACAGATTCCAGTGGATCAAAGCAAAGGAAGAAGTTTTCTGTAGAAGATTCACAACAATCGTTTGCTATTATTGGCAAGACACAGGAGGAAGTAAACACAAAACTTAATTTGCTTAAAAAAACAAAAGTCACACATACAACCTTTACTTTTAGTGGTTGGAGAAATTTGGGATGTTAAAAGTATTACTCTATACTGCGACGATGAAATAAAATATCCAATTCTTAAGTGTTTGACAGCTATAGACATTTTGTATAAGCTTATATATTTATTTTACTTCGAGTTCCCAAAGCAGTCTGAATTTTTTTTTCTTTTTATGCAGTCATTTTTTATGAAATGCCAAAATCCAAACAGTTTGAAAGTTACTGCAGTTATAAATTAAATATTAAATTTTGTTAGTTTGTAATTATATAAACATTTTTATAAATTGCAACGCGACTGAATTTAATAACTACAATAATAATTATTCTATTAGTTTCATATTATTATTTTTAAAACAAATATGAAATATAATTTGTGTATAATTTAATTTATTTTTTTATTATTTGCACTACACATTTGTCAATTTCAGCCCACTTTAATTTCTCTATGTATATAAACTTTTACTTTTAATAAATAATCTATTTTCTTGTATTTTGAATTAGAAAAAAATAAAAAAATCTTTCAAAACAAAATTTAAATTTCATATTATTTTTTCAGTATGTAGAAGTAACAAATAATTTTTTCAGATATAACAAATCCACTCTTGAACATATGATTAACTAGTAACAATATAATTACTCAATATAACGAACACATTAAAAAAATTTTATCGTTGAATGTTAACAATTTTGTTGTTCAATATTACAAACTCGTTATAAAAAATTGTTGAGTGTTAAACATTTTAGATAACAAAAATATTTATTGTATTTACAATATCGGTTGTTGGTGCCTTTTCAAATAAAAAATTATTTGTATTTACGAAAATGGTATTTGCTATGACAATTGAGTTGTCGTAGTTTTTTTCTGTGTAAGTTTAAAGTAGTTTTTGTTTTATGATGTTTTCTGCTTCTCCTGTAAAAAAAAAATAAAAATATTAGTTACGGCTTTTTGCATTTTATGTAACGATATGTAATTTTCAAGAAATATTAAAAACCCAGTGTAATACTTAAAAAATATATTTTTATATAGCGTTCTGACTATTTTTCTGAGACTCCATTGACATTTTCTGAAATTTAATTAATATTTTCTGAAGTAGATTTGATAATTTCTGAAATACATTTGATGTTTTTTGAAATACATTTAATATTTTCTGAAATACATTTGATAATATCAGAAATACATGTTAGGTTTTCTGAAATACAAAATGTATATCTGAAATACATTTGATGTTTTCTGAAATACACTAGATAATTGCTGAAATACAAATGATACTTTCTGAAAAACAACTGATGCGTTCTGAAATACAATTGATACTTTCTGAAAGTCAATTGATGTTTTCTGAAATACAATTGATACTTTCTGAAATATAATTGATATTTTCTGAAAATCAATTGATATTTTCTGAAACACAATTGATACTTTCTGAAATTCAATTGATGTTTTCTGAAATAAAAATACCTAAGTTTGTTTTCGACTTCTTCAAAGTTTTCCTAGTATTTAGCTTTTTAAACTCACACGACACCTAGCTGTTCTGCTTACTAAACAAGTAAGAAAATTATAGTCGGTCTTGACCGACTATACGATACCCTATGCCATGCGTTTAGAAACCCTATCTCTTAGTCCCAACTAATTGGATATAGAAAATAAGCATAAACCATATTTGAGTGGCATTTTTATTAATTTTTTTGGCTGCAGATATGAAAAAGTTCATATCGGATGCTATATCTATATGGGGACTAGGTCCAAAAATGGACCAATCCTGATCATGTTTGGTAAAGTCTCTTGGATTTTGCAAAAATATATACAAACAAAATTTGAGAAAAATCAGTGCAATATTTTTGTTTTTTAATAGATTTAAGTGAAGATCGGGAAGCAGTCTATATGGGGCCAAAGGCATCATTTTTGGACTACTCATTAATGGATGTAATGAATGCATACAAACCCAATTTGAGTAAGGTCTATATGGCAATTTGGACCTTGTGGCAATTTATGTCGATTTCATAGGGGTAATTTGTATGGGGGCTAGGTCTGAACATGGACCGATTCTCACCAATTTCAACACCGTTCATCCCATGGCCGATGAAAGCTTATATACCAAATTTCATCAAAATATGTTCATATTTGCGACCTGCAGTTTGATTACAAGCTTTACATGGACACACAGCCGGACGGACGGACGGACGGACGGACGGATGGACGGACATTGTTAAATCAACTCAGAAAGTGATTCTGATTCGATCGGTATAATTAAAGATGGGTCTAGGTCAAATATTTTTGGTTGTTACCAACAGCAGCACAAAGTCATTATACCCAAACCACATAGTGGTATAGGGTATAAAAACAGCTGTGTAAGCTTGTGAACATGTTAAACTCACAGCACACCTAGCGGTCAATATCTTGAATATTAAAAATTAAAGAAAAAGATTTGTGATTTTGCTAAACAGACAGCGTACTCGGCGGTTCTGCTTCCTAAATAGACCAATGCACTTACATATACGACACACCGATTTTCCCTTACTCTGTTTTTATACCCTATACCACTATGTGGTTTGGGTAAAATGACTTTGTGCTGCTGTTTGTAACAACCAAAAATATTTGACCTAGACCCATCTTTAATTATACCGATCGAATCAGAATCACTTTCTGAGTTGATTTAACAATGTCCGTCCGTCCGTCCGTCCGTCCGTCCGTCCGTCCGTCCGTCTGTGTGTCCATGTAAAGCTTGTAATCAAACTGCAGGTCGCAAATATGAATATATTTTGATGAAATTTGGCATATAAGCTTCTATCGACCATAGGATGAACGCTATTGAAATTGGTGAGAATCGGTCCATGTTCAGACCTAGCCCCCATACAAATTACCCATATGAAATCGACATAAATTGCCATAAGATCCAAATTGTCATATAGATCTTACTCAAATTGGGTTTGTATGCGTTCATTACATCCATTAATGAGTAGTCCAAAAATGGTACCTTTGGCCCGATATAGACTGCTTCCCGATCTTCACTTAAATCTATTAAAAACAAAAATTATGCACTGATTCTTCTCAAATTTTGTTTGTATATATTTTTGCAAAATACAAGAGACTTTACCAAACATGATCAGGATTGGTCCATTTTTGGACCTAGTCCCCATATAGATATAGCATCCGATATGAACTTTTTCATATCTGCAGCCAAAAAAATTAATAAAAATCCCACTCAAATTTGGTTTTTGCTTATTTTCAATGTCCAGTTAGTTGGGCCTAAGAGATAGGGTTTCTAAACGCATGGTATAGGGTATCGTATAGTCGGTCTAGACCGACTATAATTTTCTTACTTGTTGCGATTGTATTGTAAAATTCGATTTTACCCCCCCCCCCCCCCCTGAGCGCATAGATGTTTACACATCAAAGACTAGAAACCACATTCACAAAACAAACCACTCTCACAACTAGCGAATAGCTGCAACTAATGCATATTTTGGACAAAATTGAGAGCAAGACACTAATAAGACACAACGGTATCCTTAAGAATTTCTTGTACTGGTTTAAACAATAAACTTAAATAAATAATTTTAATTAAGATATAATAGTTAAAATACAAATTCCTAAAAAATGTTGATATTCTTGTAAGCGGCCGTGTAAAAGGATGATCCGAAACAAAATTAAGGACTAACGTCTTCTATATGGGAACTATATATATATAGTTTATTTTTTGGACTTCTTACATACATTCTGTAATACACATTCGAACAACCCGAGCAACACCGGTTACTAAAAGCTAGCAATATATTTTTGCTCGCATTAAAAAAAAATATTTTAAAATGATTTATTTTTAATTTTTTTTTTTAAATATATTTATAAACAGTCATGTGTATTTGTACTTATAACGGGTGATTTTTTAAGAGCTTGATAACTTTTTTTTAAAAAAAAACGCATAAAATTTGCAAAATCTCATCGGTTCTTTATTTGAAACGTTAGATTGGTCCATGACATTTACTTTTTGAAGATAATTTCATTTAAATGTTGACCGCAGCTGCGTCTTAGGTGGTCCATTCGGAAAGTCCAATTTTGGGCAACTTTTTCGAGCATTTCGGCCGGAATAGCCCGAATTTCTTCGGAAATGTTGTCTTCCAAAGCTGGAATAGTTGCTGGCTTATTTCTGTAGACTTTAGACTTGACGTAGCCCCACAAAAAATAGTCTAAAGGCGTCAAATCGCATGATCTTGGTGGCCAACTTACCGGTCCATTTCTTGAGATGAATTGTTCTCCGAAGTTTTCCCTCAAAATGGCCATAGAATCGCGAGCTGTGTGGCATGTAGCGCCATCTTGTTGAAACCACATGTCAACCAAGTTCAGTTCTTCCATTTTTGGCAACAAAAAGTTTGTTAGCATCGAACGATAGCGATCGCCATTCACCGTAACGTTGCGTCCAACAGCATCTTTGAAAAAATACGGTCCAATGATTCCACCAGCGTACAAACCACACCAAACAGTGCATTTTTCGGGATGCATGGGCAGTTCTTGAACGGCTTCTGGTTGCTCTTCACTCCAAATACGGCAATTTTGCTTATTTACGAAGCCATTCAACCAGAAATGAGCCTCATCGCTGAACAAAATTTGTCGATAAAAAAGCGGATTTTCTGCCAACTTTTCTAGGGCCCATTCACTGAAAATTAGACGTTGTGGCAGATCGTTCGGCTTCAGTTCTTGCACGAGCTGTATTTTATACGGTTTTACACCAAGATCTTTGCGTAAAATCTTCCATGTGGTCGAATAACACAAACCCAATTGCTGCGAACGGCGACGAATCGACATTTCACGGTCTTCAGTAACACTCTCAGAAACAGACACAATATTCTCTTCTGTACGCACTGTACGCATTCGTGTGGTTGGTTTAATGTCCAATAAAGTAAACTGAGTGCGAAACTTGGTCACAATCGCATTAATTGTTTGCTTACTTGGTCGATTATGTAGACCATAAATCGGACGTAAAGCGCGAAACACATTTCGAACCGAACACTGATTTTGGTAATAAAATTCAATGATTTGCAAGCGTTGCTCGTTAGTAAGTCTATTCATGATGAAATGTCAAAGCATACTGAGCATCTTTCTCTTTGACACCATGTCTGAAATCCCACGTGATCTGTCAAATACTAATGCATGAAAATCCTAACCTCAAAAAAATCACCCGTTACTAACATAACATCCGGCAATTAAAATGTATTCAATCATAATTTATGTAACAAGTGTTTGAAAATTAAGAAAGATTACAGTTATTAAATGAAAAAAGTGTCGGAGCTTTAAATTTTTTTTAAGAACAACAACTGCAAATAAATCTTTTTCATAATAACAGCTTGTAGAATAAAAATTAAAAGAAAAAAACAGCCAAGATAAAGTCGAAAATTTGTTTATACATTTGTTAACATTCGAATGGATTTCATTCCACAAACATAAATACAACCCACCAACAATCATTTGTTGAAGCATTATACTCAGATTCATTTAAAGCTACAGCAATATTATCACCATCAACATCATCATCATCATCATCATCTATACATTTAGAGCAATTTTTAGATACGCATCGTTTTGATTTATTTATTCACTTCAAATAAAACCGAAAAAACTTGTAGTCCTTTTTTCAATGTTTTCCATCACTGCAAAATAAAAATGTATAATATTATTTATATATTCCATCTTTTAATGTACCCTATTGTACTTTTAAAAAGAGGGTTAAGTTTGTACAAATATTTGTGACAACGAATGGGATTTTTAAAGCCACACACTGGAATATTTAATGCTTGGCCTACACATTGATGGTATATTGTTTAAGAGCATATAAATGATCTTACTAAATATGGTCAATAAGGAAACTTTTTGGAGCCAGTATTTATAATATAATAGCATCCGATATTATTCTGAACATATCCATAGTCAAAAAATCAGTTTAGGGTGTTAAATATTCACTGCTTACAGTATAAAATTATTATCCATTTATAAAAGATTTTAAGTTATAGAAAAAGAAGAAAATGTGATATTTTTTTGCATGGGTGATGGTATATTTTGTAATTTACATAAGGATAATAGAAAAGGCGAACAAAAAAATATAAATTGATTTTAAATCATTTACTTAACAGACTTGGCATACTTCCACTCTGGTATATGCCATCAACAATACTCATATATTATACGTCGACTACTGCAGTACAGCACTGTAACTGGCTTGATAAATCCACTTTTTTTTTATTTATTCAAAATTGAAAAACATACATATTTACACACACATCTATTTATATATATATATATATATATATATATATATATATATCTATATAGATGATTCAACAGAAATCTCACTGAGATTGATGGGTATTTTGTTAAACGCAACATTTGGTTGGTATTTACGCAAAAAATAACAAAAACGTTACACTTCATATTTCATGGGAGTACATTTTAACAGGATACAATATGCAAATAAGTGTGAAATCTAAAAAAAGGAAATAACAAAAGAACTTTAACGAGTGTTAAAAAATAAGATTAAAATAAGTATTCATGTGTTTTTGTAGTACTGAAACACTCAACCAGTAAATAAATAAACATAATAGCAGAAAAAAGCAACATGTTATTGAAATGTTGATGGGAAACTAGGAGTATGTTGCAATCCGTTTGACATATTCAAAAATATCTACACAAATGGACGTATAGTATTCCGATTTAAACTATAAATTTTAGGCTGAATATCCTACAAAACGACATGTAATGAAACGTTTAAAATATATATGAAACAGTTTGGAATATATTGCAAGGCTTCAGACTTTCAACAAATTTGTATCGTATCGTTACGTTAACTACTCTCAAACTAAACATTCGATATATGTGACAGGGAAAATTAAAAGGGACATATGGGTCGAAAAATCGATTTTTAATTTTTTGTTGATTGTTACAACACTCTCTTTCTTACGCAGCAAACCATAGCTTTCTAACTGCATTAGTTTTGGCATAAATTTGCTTCAAAATAGACACTTTGATAAAAAAAAAAATTTAAAAGAATTCGATGTGCCAAACTTTTCTGCAATTGATCAAATTTGCTTGAAACTCGTCACCCAGGGGGGGTTTTCGGGGTCGCTGATTACGAATCTGACATTAGATTTTAAAAATCCAAAATGGCGGATCCAATATGTCGGAATATTTTTTTAAATTGTTCAGATTTGTTTTAAAATTAAAAAAGACAGATCCAATTTGGAGGATTAGTTTTTTATAAATTTAGGGGATAGCTTTTGAAAATTTAAGATGGATGATTATAATAGATATACAGGGTGTTCCAAAAACTTTCCGAAAAAATTAAATGCGTGATAGCTTGGATCAATATGAATATTTTTTTTCTAGCACCACTGTTCTAACCCCTACCGTCTTCGAGTTATTGAATCTCAAAGATAAATGCATTTGTGAATGCATTTCTTAAATTTCAAAAACACTTTCAATTTTTAAATAAATTTTCTTTGAATTAGTTGTTAAAAAAAATTTTTCTTAATTTTTTTTTACAAATGCTCAAAGAAAAATGGAAATAAATTTTCACAATTTTTTTTTTTGACACAACTCAAATAAAAATGTTTAAAAAAAGTAAGTTGTTTTAAAATGGATTAAATGTATTTAGAAATGCATTATTTTTTGAGACGCTATAGATCGAAAACGGTAGCCGTTAGAACAGAGGTGCTAGAACAAAAAATATTCATATTGATCCAAGCTATCGCGCATATAATTTTTTCGGAAAGAATTTTAGAACACCCTGTATATCCGATGTTTTTAATGAAACGAACAGCAGATTTATAACTTCACTATTTATTTTAAAAATCAGAAATACACAATAACTTAAAAAAATTTACAAAAACTAATTCTGTTTCTTACATATTCTTTTCTTTGATTTCACTTTTGATTCTGAATTATCGTTTCTTCATTTCATCGCTACATCTGCCAATTTCTCATCTTTTTATATTTATTTTTTTTTTAACCAAAATTTGTTTTCGTTGTGGTGCTACATCATCGGCTTTTTTGATGTCAGGAACTAAGTCTCAAATATTTTTAAACATATACAACTGTCTTTCCAAAGATAAACCCTGTGGAGTTATAATAATTGGCATTAAATCATTTACAGGTTGTAATACGAGTTCAAGCCTAGTTGTTTCATCGCTGTCTGCAAACTGTTTCGCTGCTATAGCTTCCGCAGAAATTCCGAAATGATGAACCTTCGTGATTCCAAGCATTGGTGTAAATTTTTTTTAGATAGCCAGTCGTACCAAACAATATTTTCTGCAGCAACAGGTTTATTACAATCGGAAGGAGATGAATCAGTTACACATTGAATCAAATCTTTATGAGATTCGATGTTACTTACAGCATACTTCGATTTAAATACACCAAAGTAACTGCCTGGTGAGAATTTGGTAAGCCCAGTTAGAAGAAAATTGTAAGATATTTTTTTTGTCCTTTGGCTAATCGCACATCAGATATCCAAGAATTATTCTTATTTTGTCCTACAAAATTATCACTGAATAACACCAGAGCTTCGATATTATTTAATGTGTTGAGATAGTGATGAAGGCAGCTAATGACGCAATTCCGACCTATTTATATTTTGAAAGTCTTAAGTTCGACTATTATTAAATCACATAAGTACAATTTTGTTGCAGTGCAAATTATATGAACTGTTTTCTAAACACAACTACTCTTCACTATTATTTTGCGCCAAACGTATGGTGGGTTTGAATGTTGTTTGATTGTGGTGAGTTTAACTGTGGTGGGTTTTAGTATAGTGAGTTTTAATGTGGTGAGTTTGAGTGTGGTGAGCAACATCATACCACATATGCCAGGAAGTAGGAAACGACTATTAACACCTTTATATAATTTCATTTATAATGCTGTAAAATTAGCCGAGATTAAGCATTCCTAAAGTTGGAGTTGTAAGGGCGGGCCACGATCCGATGTCCAACGCCAACCACATTTAGGACAAATGTTGGAAACGAGTGTATGTATCAATATACAAAAATTCGTTAATTTGGCTAATACAAGTGCCGAGATAAAAAGTATTTCATTGTTTGTGGGCTGTGCCTAGCCCACACAAAAAAAAAATTTTGACACAATATTACATTGTCAGCTAGTTCTGAGCTATGTTGAAAATTTCAAGTCTTTAACTTATCGAAAATTACTTTAAAATCAACTCCAAGATTCCACCGGAATAAAACTAATTTTAAAATCTTATACCAGATTTGTAATCAGCGACCCAGAAAACCCCCCATAAAAGCGTTCAGGCGCATCAAAATCAACTTGTTAACTTTAAAGTCGTTTTTCTCCAAAACTTATTTTCTGACCATAGGTCCCTTTTAAATTTTCGGTGTCACATATAATAATAATTATTATAATAATATTATAATTTATTCTTATGACTCAAAATTATTGTGTCCTTCTATAGAAATTATTAATTACTATCTTAAAAATGACTAGAGTAGAAAAACTATAAGTTAGCTAAGTACTTCATAGAACACCAATTAAAAAATTTATTTTAGGCATTTTTGTATTATAATACACAAGGTTTGAGATCTATAAGAATGTCTTAAGACCTTATGAGGCATTCCGTAATTCAAATAAAATTTAAATGTTTCTTGGAAAAACTTGTCCAAATATTAATATTAAAAAAAGAAAATTTTAAAATATTTTTGAAGAAAATGTAATTTTATAAGAAAATTTACTTATTTTTTTAAACGAGAAAATTGCTAAATTTTAAGAAAATTTAGTTTTTTTAAGACTTAAGAAAAAGTTTAAAAAAAAAAACAATAATAATGTTTATTAATAAAAAAAGCCTTCTCTATTAAGAATAAGTAAATAAAAAAAGTTAATTAACAAAAATATTATTTAAAAAATTAACTTTAAAAAAAGTTACTTCCTTAAACAAGGTGGACTAAAAAAATGGTGCTTTCTTAAAGAGGATCTTTTAAAAGAAAGTACTATACTTATAAGTACTTATAAAAAAAAATTTTTAAGAAAAGGTAATTTTAAAAAAAGGTTCCTTTTTAACAAAAGGGTGCTTATTCAAAAAGAGTATTTTTTATATAAGGGCATCTTTTTTACAAAAGCTATTTTTTTCAAAAATGGGTACTTTAAGAAAATGTACTTTTTTCAGAAATTCACTTTTTTTAGGAGAAATTTTTGTTTGAAAAGAAATGATTTTTTAAAAGGTATTTTTTAAAGAAAATTTTTTTATTTTTTTTTTTAGGAAAAATTAATTTTTTTAAAAAAAGTAGTTTAAAAAAAGTAAGTTTTAAAAAAGCATTCTTGGGAACTTTTTATAAAAATTAATTTTTTTTAACAAAAATCTTACCTGGTCAGATCATATAGCAGCGGCATGTGGTAAAAGGTATTCGATGTTGCAAACTCTCTGGCCCACTCGATAAGACCTACCTAATACCAACATCACTTTATGCATGCGAAATCTTTGCAAGTTGTGACGCTAAGAGTAAAACTAGGTTAAACAGCAAGTTTAACAATATCGCAAGGTATGTCCATATCATCCTTCTCAATGACAATCTACGGTGTCAATTTTGCTGACTTACTGACAAAATTATTATAAATCAAGGACCGGAATATCTTCATATGCGTTTGCGTTTTAGTAGGCTCAAAAGAAATAATTTAATACAATTTCGGCACCATATTTTGGTATTTGAATAACAGTTTTTATACCCTATAGCACTATGTGGTTTGGGTATAATGATTTTGTGCTGCTGTTTGTAAATACCAAAACTATTTGACTTAAACCTTTTATTATACCAATCGACTCAGCATTACTTTCTGAGTCGATCTAGCGATGTCCGTCCGTCCGTTCGTCCATCCGTCTGTCCGTCTGTGTGTCCATGTAAACCTTGTAATCAAAATGCTGGTATATAAGCTTTTGTCGACCATAGGATGAACGTTGTTGAAATTGGTGAAATTCAGTCCATGTTTAGACCTTTTCCCAATACGAATGATCCCTATGAAATCGACTTAAATTGCCATAAGGATCAAATTGTCAAAAATTAACCCCATATGGCAATTATTCGTCATAGCATCCATATAAAGCTGCTTCCCGATTTTCACTTAAATCTATCAAAAAACAAAAATATTTCACAGCTTCCTCTCAAATTTGGTTTGTATATATTTTTTCAAAATATAAGTGACTTTGCCAAGTATGGTCGGGATCGGTCAATTTTTCGACGTAGTCCCCATATAAATATAAAATCCGATATGAACTTTTTCATATCTGCAGCCAAAAAAAATTAGTTACAATGCCACTCAAATTATATATAATTATATATAATTATATATCCAATTAGTTGGACCGAAGAGAGAGGGTCCGTAAACCATGGTATAGTGTACCGTATAGTCGGTCTAGACCGACTATAATTTTTCCACTTGTTTACTTTATTTTTGTTTTCATATTTTTATCATTTGTTTTAATAATTTTTTTAATTTATATTATTTTTATTTCACTTTTTCTAACTTATATGTATGTCAGCAAATCCTGAGAAGTGGTGAACACCAAGCACCAAAAAAATATTATATAATATGCACATGTCATACATCAAATTAAAGCACAAAATATCTACTTCAATAATCTAACAAAATAATTTCATTACTTTAAGAAATGATACAACTATAGGCATATCTGTTATGATTGTTCTCAACATTTTTTAATTATCATATTAGTTGCAATCTGGTAACATGTTTTTCTCCAAGCGATGCAATCCAAAATGGCTAACTTGATGTTCTAAGTTGGAAGAGACATCAGTGGTGCAAAATCTCAAGTTTCAAGGTATATAATAATCTTTTGAGAAAAACTAATTAACATGTCACAACCGTAACAAACAGTATCCTTTTGAATAAAAGGGATTCTGTCCTCATTATTGTTTTGTAACATGTGTATTAATATCCAAAGTAACACTGGCCATGTGTGCAAGCATAATATAAACAAAGACGATATTTTTCCCAATTATAACTATTTTTAATTAGTCTTATGGTTGTGACACACATGTTGTTACGGTTGTGACACAAAATGTTTTGGTTGTGACATGTTATTTTTTTGCTGTTATTTACACACTATAAATATAGGGCAAAAGATAGTTTCCATTATAAGGAACATATACACAATGTGCCCAACACACTCGTGGAAAAAGAACAATATAACACATTGTAAATCAATCACACGATGTATAAATAAAACTCATGCCGTATTATGTTTTTTCTACTAATGATGATTTTGACACTGATGTTGGAATAGAACTGATTAAATGATATTTGCCTATTCCTAAAGAAGTTTGGGTGAAATTGTGTTTCAAAGATAACAAGTAAATTTTGTGAATTCATAATATTGTAATATCAGTATTATAATAGCTATAAAGTTACAACTAACTCCAAGGGACCGCTAAATTGTTTCATAATAACGAGATTTTCGTTGTAATGGAAATTGTTTGTAATAAAACTAACGCCAATTCATCGGTTTTTTTCTTGCTTGAAACTTTCTCGCTTGTAGGTTACATAAACTCTATGATAAATGATGCAATTCTATTTATATCTGTACTATGTCACAACCGTAATGCATCTGTCACAACCGTAACAACTTTTTAACATCTTTTTTCTAAGGGACCAAGAGAGAAAAATTTTAGAATACAACTCTAAATAGTTAAATATATATCTGTTGTGACAATTACATTTTTTTCATTTCTGTATTTTTCTCAATGGGGCACAAAACGTGGAATGATCATCAAGGGAAAAAATATGTGTCACCAATTGTGTCACAATCGTAACAACAACAAATTAAATTTTTACAAATAGTACAATAGTAAATTGAACGAATGAAGGTTCCGTAATTGTACCTTTAGGTTAATGCTAAAGCCCAAAAATGTTTCATAATATTTTCATAAGACAGAGTAGCTGCAATCACCCGGTAAGGGCGTACTTTGTGTCACAACCTTAACCAGGATTTGCTGATGTTTATATTTTTAATGCTTAATATTCATATTTAATGTCTTTTTTTTATTAAATTTAAATTTTGAGATAATAGTCATTAAATAAATTAATAAATAAATAACTTTTTTTAATGTTATATTTTTTGCAAGAAATGATACGATATAATTGTTTGATGAGAAATGTAAAGTTTTAATCAATCCGAATTTTTTAGGGAGTATGTTTAATTTTCTGCGATACCATATAAGATTTTTTGCCCAAGGCATGAACGGTATTGACATAGGTAAGAATCGCTAAAAATAGGCTGTATGAAATTAACCTAGATTTTGGTTTAGTTTGAGGGTGTTTATAATACCCATTACATAGCAGTGGCAAGAATAACTTTGTAGAGCCATTATTAGATATAAACCCCATTAAAACTGCTTCCTGCTTTTCACCTAAATCTATACAGAAATACAAATATTTCATACATTTTTCTCAAATTTGGTTTGTCTGTATTTTTGCATAAAATAAGTGGCTACGATATCGCACCTGTACCTCTAAAGTGAGTCAACTCAAAATTTACATATTTTCAGTAGAGGCAAAAAACTTTTTTTTTATATTTACTAAAAAAATTAAAAACAGTTGTTTCATTGTAAAGAATTGCGAATAATAAGTATACAACAGTAGGTGTTTTTTGTGATTTCTTCAGTGATCATCAAAAATAACAATTTTTTTGGGAGCAACTCAAAATATATCTTTTTAGTGGATTCTGAAGAACGCACTCTTATAACACAGAGTTACAACTGTATTTATACCCTATGTGGTTTGGGTATAATGACTTTGTGCTGCTGTTTGTAACAACCAAAAATATTCGTCCTAGACCCATCTTTAATTATACCGATTGACTCAGAATCACTTTTTGAGTCGAAATAGCAATGTACGTCCGTCCGTCCGTCTGTGTATCCATGTAAAGTTTGTAATCAAACTACAGGTGGCAAATATGAATGTATTTTGATCAAATTTGGCATATAGGCTTTCATCGGCCATGGAATGAACGGTGTTGAAATTGGTGAAATTCGGTCCATGTTCAGACATAGTCCCCATACAAATGACCCCTATGAAATCGACATAATTGCCATAAGTTCCAAATTATCATATAGATCTCAGTCAAATTGGGTTTGTATGTGTTTTTTACATCCATTAATCAGTAGTTCAAAAATAATCTCTAAAGGAAAATTCTTAGTCATAGGCCCCATATTGAGCTGCTTCCCGATCTTCACTTAAATCTATCAAAAAACAAAAATATTGCACAGATTTTTCTCAAATTTGGTTTGTATATATTTTTTCAAAGTATAAGTGACTTTACCAAATATGGTCAGGATCGGTCCATTTTTCGACCTAGTCCCCATTTAAATATAGTATCCAATATGAACTTTTTCATATCTGCAGCGAAAAAAAATAATAAAAATACCACTCCAATTAGTTGGACTGAAGAGATAGGTTCTCTTAACCATGGTATAGGGTATCGTATAGTCGGGCTAGACCGACTATAATTTTCTTACTTGTTTTCTTTGGAGTTATGTAAAGTCACTCGTCTATGCCGTGTCCACACCAACTGTAACCACATGGCCCATGTCATACTCAAACGTTAATGGCTTAAAATTATCTATCCAATAAGGACAGCTTGGTTTATACTAAAGGTATTATTCTTTGCTTTATTTCAATCTTAAGTTATGAAGGTCTAAAAGAATGGATCTGAAGGTCTAAAAGAATGGGAATTGTTTCACTCATTGGAGAAAAAGCATGTGCTATTCTCATAAAATCTTAACCAAGACAGTTCTTAATGTCGAGATGCAAGGATACTATATTCAGGAAACGACTATAAGTGTCTAAGAATTAAATCTGACCAAATACTTTTGAACATCATTATGCACATGATTTCTGATAAGTGACGAATGCCAAACATACACTCTGGGGTTCACGGCTTATTGCCCTTAAGGACTATGTATGGTTTAGTATAATTTTTAAAATGAGTATGGTATAATTTCAGGCTAAGAAACCACTTAATATGAACATCCGCTTTAGTAGAGAGTTAGCGTTGGATAAATTGGTTAAACTTTATGAATATATGCCGCTAAAAAAATATACCAGAATGGTTGTTCAAATTATTACTAAACTCGCAAGACCCAAGAGAAAATACCCGTTAATATTGCTTAAGCAGATGTAGAAAAACATGTAATTGGCAACAGGAAAGATCACCACAACATAACGATTAGAATAATCTGAACAAAAAAATTTCGAAAATGAATGAGGAATTAATAGTTTCCTTGGAAGTCTTGCTAAGACACCTAGAACTGACCATTAATTGTCGTAAGCTACAAAAAGTTTTGACATACCTTTAATAGCCAGCCTCCTTTGTGTAAACCAAATGGTGAATGGGTAAGAAATAATTCTGAGAAGGTAGAACTGCTCGTAGAGCATTTAAGAAAAGAATTCACAACAAATATATCTAAGACAATAGTGTTGTTTTTCCGACTTTAACCACAAGTCGAGATGCGAGAGCCGAAATAGACTTTAATGAAATTAAACCAAAAAAGCAACATTCATCAATAACATCAGTAATAAGAGGAACCACCCAGTACAGCCTAAGCAATAATGCAACATATGCTTCCGCAGATGCAAACTCATAAAAAGTTATATAACAGATCATAAGTATATATAAATTCGCATAACTTCACCACAACATATCAAGCCGGAGTTCTACACGGAAGTATTTTCGAGCAATTATTATATATACTCCACAAATATAAATACTCGCACTTCGACAATTTTAAGTGTTCAATAGCAACGCGATTTCTACAAAGCAACATTTCTCATTTAAAAGACTGGCTGGTGAGATGGAAAATCTAAGTTAATGAACAGAAATGCATTCATGACAGCAACGTAAGATACCTATTACATAAGAAAATTACTGTTGAAAATCCGCATAAGAGGAAAGGACCGGTTCAGTATTTGAACTGCAAGCTTCCACCAGTATGTGTTGTGTGTGGTGAGCTACACAATACAAGTGAGTGTGACAAGTCAAAAAATAACGAAAAAGAAAAAAAATTTAGCAATTGCGGTAAAAATCACACAGCTAACTACCGGAGGCGCCCAGTTTATTCAGCAATTTATAGTGAAATGAAAATTAAAAACTATGTCTCACCCGTACATGTAACTATTAACGTGCAGTTTCCGGCCTCCCGAAAACAATCACAGAATCCAGTTCATTCGCAGCATTTTGAATCATACTCAAATGTGCTACACTCTCAAAGTCAGCCTCCCAATGTTTCAAATCTACGAAACGATCCCTTGAATCAAATAAATTGGAAACAACACTCGATACACTTGCTCAAACAATAAATAATTTTACTAACGCTATGAATAGCATGATGCAGGAGATGATGAAGATGCAATCTATGATATTGCAAGCTTTGTTAAATAAACCATGAACTGTTTAAAAATATGTTACTGGAACGCAAACGGCTAAACGCCAAAATAAAGAAGAACTCGCCTATTTCCTAAAAGACAAGCAAATTGATATATTGCTTTTCTCTGAAACTCGTTTGACTTCTAAGAGTCAATTCTCATGGCGTGGGTATATTTTATATGATACAAAAGATCCAATATGCAGAGAATGTGGTGGCTCAGTCGTTCATATTAAATCTCAACTGAGCCATCATCTAATGTGTGATCATTGTGAAGATTATCTTCAAGCTACTACAATCTGCTTTGAAGAATTTGATAGCAATTTAGTTATCTCATCAATATATTCTCCATCAAGATTTCCTATGACTGAAAGTCAATACAAAAGTTTTTTGAGTCTCTTGTTTTATTCCTGCTGGCGATTACAATGCCAAGCATATATTCTGGTGGTCACGTTTAACCTCACCGGAAGGCCATGTTTTGTTTGGCACAATTTCTAATATGGGCCTAGATATTATCTCAAGCGGAGATCCTACATACTGGTCGACAGATAGACAAAAGATTCCCGATCTAATCGATTTTGCAGTAACGAAGAACGTTGCGGGAGAACTTTTACACAATTTCTGAATCCTAATTGGAACTCTCATCAGATCACACACCAGTTATTGTTACTATTTCTAACCCCCGACAAATTGTGCCCCGGATGAAAATTTAGCGCCAACAAGTATTACAGATTGGTTAAAGTATAGAAAGTTTCTCAGTAACCATTGTACGGATAGGTTACCACTAAGAAACCAGATGATATTGACGTGGCTATTGTTAACCTTGAACAAAACCTCAAAATATCTTCTCAACTTGCGGCGAAATCCCCCCAACATGGCCGACAATATAGAACTTGTTCGGTAGATGTCGAGCGGCTATTAAATGAAAAAAGAAGAATTCGAAGAGAGTGGCCACTGTACAGATCTCCTCAACTTAAGCAACAACTGATATGTACATCAAATTTAATAAAGTTGCTTGAAATCCAGAGACATGATAAATTAAACAGATATCTCGAAAAATTAGATCCGACTTTAAGAACTGATTACTCGTTATGGCGAGCTACAAAATATCTTAAAGGACCCGTTGTACGTAAAACACCATGAGGAATGCAAAATGGAGGCTGGGCTAGTAATGATATAGAAAAATATAATCTATTTGTATAACATTTGAAAAAAGTTTTTACTCTGAATATAACTACTAGTTCAATAAATGAGTTACCAACAGTAATAAACCAGCACAGTGCAGTTTCATTTCGATTTGAGATTAGAGAGGTTGAAAAGGCCATTTCTGACCTTAACCCTAGGAAAACATCAGGCATCGATGGGATCAGTAATAAAATGCTTTTGGAGTTACCTAGAATAGCATTGAGAATAATTCTTTTTATGTTTAACGCTATATTACGCCTTGAATATTATCCCTCAGAATGGAAGTTTTCGCTCGTTTCCATGTTACCCAAGCCACGTAAAGATCACACAAAGTCGATTCGTACAGGCCAATCAGTTTATTGTCAAATCTGTGAAAAGTGTTCGAGAAAATACCAGTAAATAAGCTTACTTCTGCTGTAGATCAAAATAACGTCATTCCAGCACATCAATTCGGATTTAGGCGAAGACACAGCACCATTGAGCAAGTCCATACGTTAGTAAGCGCTATAAGAAAAGCCTTTGAAGAAAAAAAGTACCGCAACATTCTGTTGTAAAACATTTGGGACTTCATCTTGACCGCCGCCTTACTTGGAACAAACACATAGAATCAAAAGTAACATAAATAAAATTAAAATTAGTTCAACTTACGTGGCTAATTGGCAGAAATCTAAAGCTAAGTCTTGATTGCAAGTTATTGACATATAATTCAATCATGAAACCCATTTGGTGCTACAGTATGAAGTTATGGGGAACCGCTTCAGCTTCTAATATAGAGCAAGTACATAACGCGCCCCATGGTATGTGAGAAACTCACAATTGCATAGAGAATTAAATGTACCCCTAGTTAAAGTCAAAATTATGAAAAACTGTTTAAGCTACTTGAAAAAACCAGATACTCGCCCGAATCTGTTAGCACGTGACCTTCTCAACAATTGCATCCACCAACGTCTAAGAAGAAGAGAGAGTCTGCAGATCTTATAATAAATGCTTGAGGTTATCTAAGCCAATGAATATTTATTTATTTCAAATTTATGAAGAAGCATTAGATTTTTTCTGGCACTGGCCGGATTTAATAAGTTAAGTATTAGTTCTAAGATTTAAATAATTATTGTTATTTCACTATGTGAGGATCCAATAAATAAATGCATGAGAAAAAAAATGCCAGCTTCAACCTGAGAATAGATATGTACCTCTAAGTACATATAAATAATTTCATATAACCTAATACATAAATGGCAAAAATCTCGGAATTCATTTGAACTCCGCGGCCTAAAATTCATTTATAACCTTAAACATCACCATAGTTTAATAATATATCATTAAGAAACTAAACAAAATTCATCATAATTCTGCATAAAAACACAGGAAAAAGCACTTTTTTTTTTTTATACGATGCACAGTGGGGCTTTTTGACTTTTTTCGTTGCAAAAATCATAACTTGTAAACTAACTTTGAAAGAACGCTTTTTTACCTTTAAAATGAGTGCTGGCGGAGGGTGCTAAGTCCACAGGGGGCTTCAATATATCCTATCAAATTTCAATATTATACTCGTACTAATATTACATGTTGCAAATCTAAAAATAAAGGGCTGAAATTTTCAACTTAAAGTGTTTTTAACCCAAAGATGAACCCACTTAAATTTGTTAGAATCAGCCCATGTTTGGATCTAGTCCCCATAAAAATTTTCCCAAAAAATTGGTTTTAATGAGAACGAATATAGCAAATGTTATTCTATTGCGATGAAATTTGAATCATAAGGGTTTATTAAGCAAGCCAGTGATGAAATCTGTAAAATATCTCAGAAATCGGTCCACGTTTGGACCGAGTCCCCACACAAATATTCTTCGACATTTGGTTAAAATGCCACAAGAGATGCCAAATTTGCTCATTTCTGTATTTTATTTCAAAAATTACAAAAATAGCGCCAAGAAAATAAACACTGTAAAATTTTAAAGAAACCGGACCACTGACCTATTTTCCCGATTTTTTCTTTATAAAGAAAAACATCCAAAGTTCTCAAAATTCCAAATTTCGCAATGAAATTTTATTAATTAACCACTCAAAGGATTTATAATTTCACAATACATATTGCTTAAATCCGAAAGTCTACAAAAAATATTAATATTGGAAGTTTTCCGTTTTGTCTTAATATTCATGGAAATGGTGTAAAGTTTTCTTTCTTCGTGTTCTGGTAAAACGTCTACTTCTTTTATAGCAGCCAATCTATAAAAGCTTCTAAATAAATCAAACAATTTAAATTGTTGTAAAAACATTATCGCACTTTACACTTTTTACTCTTTACCAAATTATTCTGTGGTCTCTTATTGAGTCAAATGCCAACTGGCCTCAGCACGGAAATGTAGGTCAATATATATCAGTCATCAGCACAATAATACTAGGCATAAAAGTTTCTTTTTACTTTGTTTTATTTTATTATGCTGAATTCAGTAACCGCTAAAATAATAGTACAGGCAGCGCAAGCGAATTCTCGTTGTTTTAAATTTTTAAGCGCAAATTTTTTATTAGGTTAACTTCATTTTTTGACCTGGTATCAGGTCAAAAGTTTCAAATTGCTGCAAAATACATACATTGAAAATTTTCGACCTTAGGAAAATAATCAAGTTTTTTTTATTTTTCTATTTTTGATTGTAAATTTCTTATTATATTGAATTCATTATCAGAATTTGAACACTGAAAATTTTGGGCCGCTTAAAAATAATTAAGGTAGCGCAAGCGGATTTTTTTATTGTGCTGAATTCATTAACAATATTTTTATAATTATTTTATTTATTTATTTATTTATTTGGTTTCCTGCACAAAAAGACTAAGAGTCTTATACTTAAAGTAGAGGATCGGTATAATGTGATACAGTATTTAATGAAAATATAACAAGGTTTATAATTTGTATAAAAATAAGATAACAAAAATTATTTTACATACATATATTCAAAACAAAGCATAGTTTAAACAATATTTAAGTCGTATTGAAAAATTGGAAAACTTGTTTCCTAAAATGTCCTGCGTTGCTTAAATATTGTAATGTTGGCGGTAGCAAGTTCCAAAGACGTATGCAGTGTATATAGAACTGCCATTCAGAGGCCAAACTTTTATGTCTAGTTTGAATTATAGAATTATTTCTTCTTGAATTAGAAAAGGATATTCGATTAAAAATATATGTAGGCTCACGTGTAAATATAATCTTATGCATCAGTATCAATGATCGTATCTTCAAGAGATCGCAAAAATTCACACCGTAAAATTTTCGTACATACGGTGTTATGTGGGATGATCTTTTCAAATTGTAGACGTATCTTAATATAGAATAAAACGTAGTTATTAATTTCCTACAGCTAATAGAATCACAGCTAGCAAATAGTTCGCATCCGCACAACAAAGTTGGAATTTGATAGGTTTTTGCAAGTAGAACTCGTACATGGACTGGTGTAAGATGTTGAGTTCTCCACAGTGATCGAAGCATTGAATTCGTGTTTCCCGAAGCGACATTTATATGATCAGACCAGGTGAGAGTTTTATTGAAAATAATTCCAAGATTTTTGGTTTTTTGTGTAATTTCAATAATTTGACTGTTAAGCATAATATCTGGTATAACAAGGGAAGGCACTGATCTTCGAGCAATAGCGATGCATTTAGACTTTGAAAGATTGAGACATAGCCCATTTGCCAGAGCCCATAAGTAAATTCGATTAAGATCCACATTTAGGTTCGCAACACAGTTATTTAGTTCATCGAAACGACTACAAACATAAAGTTGCACATCATCAGCATACATATGAACTTTACAATACGAAAGTTGCCTAGGCAAACCATTTATATATATAGTGAAAAGAAGTGGTCCTAGAATCGAACCTTGCGGAACGCCCTTTTTTACTGGAAGCACATTTGATACTTTATTATTGGCATTAACGCATTGTTGTCGATTTTCTAAATAAGACGATATAAGACGAGTTGCGGAAGGAGAGAAACCAAAAAAAGTTCTTAGCTTCATGCAGAGTATTTCATGATTCACAGTATCAAATGCCTTCGAATGATCTAAGTGCACAAGAAATGCAATGTTACCACTATCAGTATACCCACGAATATCTTCAGACACATCAATGAGTGCAGTTATGCAGCTATGTTTAGGACGAAAGCCTGATTGTCTGTCTGAGAGTAGGCCCATATTCTTGACGTGTTTTCCAATTTGCTGATGCAATAACCTTTCAAGCACTTTAGACAAGTATGGCAGGATATCAATGGGACGATATTCTTTATTTGATTTAGGAATAGGTAAAATTTTAGCATTTTTCCAACTTTGAGGAAATACACTTTTTGTGATAATAGTGTTAAAATTATGGGTAATTTGAGGTAGCAGTTGAGGGATAATTTCCTTTAAGAATCTGGGATGTATGTTATCAGAACCAACAGCATTAGATTTCACAGCTTGGCAGTTGGTTTACGCATTGAAAACAAAAAGCATTTTCCGATAAAGTTGAACTAATATCAGTATTGCGGGTATAATATCCATCGTTTATGGGGATGTCAGCGATATTTGTAAAAGATTCGTTAAGCGAATCAACATTTATGTCAGAATTGACAATTTCCTTAGATTTGCCGACACCAATTTCTCGTATGAGTTTCCACGTTTTTTTTAGAGAGTGCAGCAGAAATAAACAGGCTACAGTAGTATGCAGATTTAGCAGTTTTTATCATTTTATTTACTTGTTTTCTAGCTTTGGAATATTCGTCATATAAATTATCTGTTTTAAACAGTTTCCAACTTTTGAAAGCTTTATCCCTTTCACAAATCTTATCCTTAATCTGTTGATTTTAAAGGTACAGATTTGTGGAAGACATGTGCCAAATTTTGTTCTAAAAAACTGACCTGATTGTCAACCGAAGACATGTAGTAAATGGAGTCCCAATCGATTTTAGATAATTCGAATAACATCGCGTTTCGATCCATTTGTTTAAAATCATAATAAGTAACAACGTCATCCACCACTTGCATTTTAAAGTCAAATGATAGAAAAATTAAGTCGTGCTTTGAAAAACAAGGTGCTGAGAGCTGATGATAGAGTAAGACTTTCTTTTTGCTACTGACAGAGAAAAGATCAAGTAACGAGTTACTTGTAGCAGTAAAATGAGTTGGAACTGTAATGTTAGTTGGAGAAAGGCCAATTGATTGCATTATGTCTAGTAAAATAGTCTCATTGATAACGTTTGAATTAAAATCCCCACATATTAAAATATCTTCATAATTGAGAGTTATAGTTTCAAGTATATTTTGAAAAACATCAAGATCTATTCTTTTATTAGCTCTATAAACACATCCAACAAGTAATTGTTTTCCATGGGACGAAACTTCAACAAATATATGTTCAACCTTTTCATGA
Source organism: Cordilura impudica (assembly GCA_963682025.1). Lineage (NCBI taxonomy): Eukaryota > Metazoa > Arthropoda > Insecta > Diptera > Scathophagidae > Cordilura > Cordilura impudica. The sequence goes on from OY821521.1 coordinate 65,942,452, forward strand.
GGTTTAGATTTGCTATGAAATTTAAACATAATGCCTTTTCTAACAAAAATAATTATTGCCTTCCAGGATTTGTAGTTTTTAGCACTCCCAATACATAAAAATTACAAAACTTTAACAATCTTCTTAAAAACACTTCGCCATCCTCTGAAAATCAAAATAAAATATGAAAATAAATTAAAATGTCTGTTCTCAAGCACTAAAAAATTCGTGAAGAATTATATAAAAATCTTCAAAATTTAGATGATATTTTGCATTTCATAGCCTATAAAATAAGCCATATAACTTTAAAATCGATTTATTCTTCACTGAGTTATGGTAAAACATGTCTACCCCTCTATCCAATGTATGTCAAGATATTTTTTCAACTTTATGGCTGTTGCGTGCAGACTGTCTGGTATATGAACCACTTTAGGTAATACCTAAGTAAATATATTTAAACTTTTTTAGTTCTATTCCATCAAAATAGAAAAACTACCAAAATATAGTATATTTGAAAGAGTGAGACTGTAGAAAAACTGAATGACTAAATAAAGCTATCTTTATTTCGTTTCATAGAAAATAAAAATACCTTTCAAACGGCATTAAAAGCATTATAGTCGGTTAACCAGTTTCCCTACAATTTAATTTGAAAGAGGATATTTTTAAAAAAATTTGGCCTTTTTCTTAAAGCTAAAAAAAATCCAATTTGCGGAGCTCTAGCATCCATAATTTTTATACGATTCTAAAACCTTTTATTGATTTCTAATCTGTGAGGAATCCTCTATCGTATTTGTTTACTGATTTTGTGAATGCTTCTATAAAATTTTTGATTTTTGGGGAAAGGCACCACTGTGCGACGTTTAATCATCCAGAACAATTAAACTTCATAAATTGAAATCAAATAAAAAATATTGTGGTGGATATCGTAAAATTCGTATACAAAATTAAGGGAAGAAATCAAATAATAAGTAATGTAACCCCTTACGTTGTCGTTGCAGAAATTCTATCAAATAAAATTTAATAACTCAAACTCTTCAATACAAGCACCATTCATTTCTTAGTAACCCATCAAAATAAATAAAACTTGTAACCGTATTTCATTTTTAAATAAACAAATCAAACATTTTTATATCAAACTCTACAAAATTAAAGTATAAAGGTATAAAGATAGAAAGAAATACAAAAATGCAATAAAATTAACAATAACGAGAATATACAAACAAATCGGCAAACAAGGGGAGATCAAACTACAATGAAATATAAAACATTTTTGCAAAAATTTAAACACAATAACAATATATCAATCTACCACTTACAATATTTGGTTTGTGAGAGCTTATTTTCAAACAACTTCTATCCAAATGAAAGACGACAACTGGCGATAAGAACAAGGACGATGACGACTTTCCCGGCTACTGCATTTGAGTCAGACAAATAGTCAACGAAACAACAACAATGAATATAATCAACTTTTGTTAACAGTTAAAATTTTTTAAATAATACATACATACATACATATATACAAACTTATTTTAAGAGGGGCTACAAAAGCAACAAATAGTAAATGTAATAAAAATAGCTGCTAGCATTAGAATAAAATGTTCCCAAATAAATAAATGAAATATTGGCTGGGGGAAACAATATTTTTCATTACAGTTTATATATGGCTATTGTATTTGTTTAGTAGTATGAAATAGCAAAGCAATTGCTCGAATTTAAAAGTAATATATAACAAATTGCAAGTAAAACGGAACTTAGTTTCATCAATTTATCCGCAGCCACAATACATTTTGAAATAAGTATATACGACAATTTAAAAATATATTAAAAACTTAAAATCTATAATATTAATAGGCTAGGCGATTTTTGTGACTGATGTTTTGTTCTACCACTTAAACCCGATTTTGACCAAACGCATATTAATTTAAAGGTATTTCTTTTTAGCCATTTTGCAGATTTACAGATTTTAAAATTTTTCCCTTTATTTTGAGTAAATTGCATTTAAAGTTGCTACCAACACATACATAAAATTATACAATGCTATGTGTGTGTTTAATAATTAAATTTGTTATTGTGTTTGTAATAAAAATGACGTTGTTTTTTTGTGTTGATTTGCGAATCTATATATATATAATTCATTTTCTGTTTGTTTGTTTGTTTGTTTGTTTGTTTGTTTGTTTGTTTCACCGCTATACAAATTTGTATTTTTTAACGGATATCTCTGAAATTTGGTACACACGATCTACGTACTCCAGGAAAGGTCCTCATATGATTCTTGCCACGCCTACTTTTACGCCCACTTTTTGTATACAATTCATTTTCTGGTTTTTGGATTATTGGATTTGGTATATTTGTTCACTATACAAATTTTTATTTTTCAACAAATTTCTCTGAAATTTGGTACGCACGATCGCTCTACTGCAGGAAAGGTCGCCTAGTGATTTGTACCGGCCACGCCTACTTTTACGCCCACTTTTTGTATACAATTCATTTTCTGTTTCTTGGTATATTTATTCGCTATACAAATGTTTACTTTTCAACGGATTTCTCTGAAATTTGGTACGCACGATCTCTCTACTCCAGGGAACGTCGCCATATGCTTCTTGCATGCCACGCCTACTTTTCGTCCACTTATATGTATATAAATTTTTTTTTTTTAATTTTATTTGTTTCTTTGTTTGATTGCTATACAAACTTTTATTTTTCAATGGCTTTCTCTGAAATTTGGAAAACGTGATCTCTCTACTCCAGCGAAGGTCGCATTATATATCTTGTTACGCTTACCTTTATGCCCACATTTTTATAAAATTAATTTTGTTTTTTATTTTTTTTGGTATATTTGCTCGTTATAGTAAATTTTATCTTTCAACAAAGGTCGCCATATCATTTTTAACGACCACGCCTACTTTTACGCCCGCTTTTCATATAAAATTCATTTTTTGCTGTGTGGTATATTTCTTCCCTATATAAATTTGTATTTTTCAACGGATTCCTCTGAAATTTAGTTTACACGGGAATAACTTCACGGTGAACAAATTCCCCAAATTTAAAAAAAAGGTCCCCAAAAGAAATGGACAAATTACCCATTATTTTTAAAAACGAAATAAAAAATTAACTTACTCCCCAAATTCATTCTTAAACTTTTACATATTTTTATTTAAGGAATTTTGCTATATATTTATTTTAGTGAAAATTTGCATACTGCTCTTAAAAAAATGTCCTACAATAAACGCATTTAAAATGAGTATTCTTTTCAATAACATCATTTCGGTGCGCGAAAGTTACGCGCATGCGGAACACAGCTTAAGGTGCTATTACACGATGTGCTTTTTAGATATGTACTGTCACTTTTTTTTATCCATATGAAATTCCGCATGTCTGTCAAAATTGTCTTTTACATACGATTCTTAATTTTTGCTATCACACGTGCATAAGTATTTTCGTATGACATGACCTCTAAATGTAAACAACAGCTGATTTAATTTGTGAATTTACAAAAATTTATTGTTAAAAAAAAGTTATATATATTTTAATTGTTAATTAATATTAAACAATTTATTTTTCTTTCAAAATGAATCTTTATAATCTACTCTGTTTTTCTTTCGCCACAAGCAGTGTTGTATTTTCATATGTTTGTCATGCCAAAATAGAACCTGTCCTAATTGAAAAATGTACATGTGACATTCCTCATGTGTTGTACATAAACAATGTTTCATATGTATCACACGATGTGTACAACTTTTTGGGGAGAAAATTCATTTTATTGGGGAATTTGTTCATTGGGGACTAAGTACTCAGCGCCTGGTAAGCATAGTAAACCATTTTTCAAGTCAAAGGCCTTTTTATCCCGGGCAAGACCGGGAAAAAACAGCTAGTTGGCTATAATTGATTAGCATACCTTTAGGTTGTTTATTTAGTGAAAAAATAAAATTTCCTAGAATTTGCACTCGAATTTCGAGGGCTGGAATCTGCTAGTTTTATTAAATCTATTTATACCATATACGGCTATGTGGTCCGGGTATAATGAGCTTGCGACGATTTTTGTATATACCAAAAATATCTGGCCTAAAACCATCTTTCATTATATCGACTTAACATTGTCCGGCCGTCCATCCGTCCGTCTGTCTGTCCGTTTGCATAAACCATGTACTTAAAATACAAGTCGCAAATATGAATATTTTATAACAAAAGTTTAAAGAGTCCATCAGCCAGAGGATGATCGCTGCTGAAATTGGTGAAAAATGAAAAGTTCTTCAACCAGTTTAGCTTTTATACGAAACAAATCTTTCCTCTTAACTAACCTCTAAAGAAAATATGTTGAACAACCCCACATTTAAACAAGTGTATTGAATCTACATACAACTTGGTAAAAAAAAAGATTTCCACATGAAATAAATCAAAACAAATAAACAAGCAAACAATTGACAATCATACCATAGAGTATATTGTTGTTACAGTACGATACATTTTATTTTGCATCATCTTGTGGATGTCTGTCTTACTGACGGTAATGAAAATTTCCTAGACATACTGAAATTAAATGTCTAAACTTATCGAGGAGGAGTTAGATTCATGTGTGGGATATCACAGAATTCGCATGAGTTAAATTTCTGTTATCAAAGAAAGCGTAAGAGTAGAAAAATAAATAAAACCAAATTAAAGTGAAGAACAAAAACTGAAATTTATTTCAGGGTCAAATTTTAGACAGAATAAAAATACTCAAAATTTTTTTTGCGAAAGACTAAAAAAATCGATGTAAGATTTTTACAGTGGATAGATATGATCACTGTGTATCGTTTTCTTGCAAAAAGTGAAAATTGAAAAATTTTGAGTTGACTCATTTTAGAGGTACAGGTGCGATATGTAAAGAGGAATCTTACAACCAAAAATAATATCCATGTTTTTATTTCTTTTGGGCTACGAAGGTCAGCACATAGTTCTTAATAAAAAAAATTATCTCATTTTCACTCTACGTTTCGTTGTCGTTTTTTCAACTTCATCGGTAGTGTAACAAAATCTTTTAGTATTGATTTCTGATGACAAAAAAAAAAAAAAAATAAAATAAAACATCATGTCAAACATAATATTATAACAGTTGGGTATATTTTGACGTAATTTTTCAGACATATGGCAATTAATAGAGCAGAAGAAAGCATATATTTCTTTAATTCATTACTACACTTTATTTTTAATAGGGCCGGTTTCTGGCTTTTCAGCTTTCATCATTGTGATAAATTGTTATGTTTTAATTGAATAGATTGTTTCTATATGAAATATTTAATTAGGGAGACCGAGAGGTTTGAATCTGCGTCTATCTCACATACACTCGTACTTGCACTTTTTGGTCAGCGATTTAACACACTCACCTACGAGCAGTGTGGTTAAGAATCAGTTTTCATACCGTACAGCTATTACTTCGTATTAATCTCAGAAGATATAACTCTGTTTAAACAAATTTCTTTAATATTTATGCACTCTAATTTCCACTATTATAACACTGGTTACAATAGTTTAACTTACGATGCTATATTATATGGGGACTAGGCGGAAAAATGGAGCGATCCTGACTATATTCGATAAGGTCACTTGTTTTTTTCAAAAACATATACAGGTATCCCTCTTCCAACACGGTGTCCCACAACAGGATTTCACTCTAACATGATTAAAAAAATTCCGAAAACCTCTTATAACACGGTTATTCTACAACACCATTTTAATATTTTTTAAAGCAAATTATAATATTGACATAAAATACAAGTAAGAAAATTATAGTCGGTCGAGACCGACTATATGATACCCTATACCATGGTTTAGAGACCCTATCTTTCGGTCCAACTACTTCGATATAGAAAATAAGCATAAACCAAATTTGAGTGGGATTTTTATTAATTTTTTTGGCTGCAGATATGAAAAAGTTCATATCGGATGCTATATCTATAAAGGGACTAGGTCCAAAAATGGACCGATCCTGGTCATGTTTGGTAACGTCTCTTGTATTTTGCAAAAATATATACAAACAAAATTTGAGAAGAATCAGTGCAATATTTTTGTTTTTTAATAGATTTAAGTGAAGATCGGGAAGCAGCTCTATATGGGGTCAAAGGGATCATTTTTGGACTACTCATTAGTGGATGTAATGAACGCATACAAACCCAATTTGAGTAAGATCTATATGACGATTTGGATCTTATGGCAATTTATGTCGATTTCATATGGGTAATTTGTATGGGGGCTAGGTCTGAAAATGGACCGATTCTCACTAATTTCAACAGCGTTCATCCCATGGCCGATAAAAGCTTATATACCAAATTTCATCAAAATATATTCATATTTGCGACCTGCAGTTTGATTACAAGCTTTACATCGACACACAGACGGACGGACGGACGGACGGACATTGTTAAATCAACTCAGAAAGTGATTCTGATTCGTAAAAAATTTTTTTTTTTGACTTTTTTTTTGCTAAATAAAAGTATTTTTTGCCTTTTTTTTCAAAAAGGTCATTTTTTTTCATAAGAAAGCTTAGGATTTTTCCTTTAAGAGCTTTTTGGTTGCTTAGTAGGATGGGAGTGGGATAACTATCAAAATAAATGTTTTGTAACTCAAGACAACGGTTTTTAAATTTTTCACAAATGCACTATTTTGAATTTTTTCCTATTTGTGTGAAAAACCTTACAAATAAAAGTTATACTGAGAAACTAGACAAATTAACCTTTCCGAGGGTATGTAACATACCTTCATAACATAACAGAAGAAAATGCCTCTGTAACCTGAAAGAGTTATTTGCAACATTTCAATCTGAACACGAGGATGTTAGAATTGGCTTTACGAAATTAACCCAAATGAGGCCAAAACATTGCGTTTTGGCAGAAAGCAGCGGAACTCACACAGTATGCGTTTGAATTTACCATGAAAATCTAAAACTGATGTTGAACGAAATCTACTTAAAGTATTTAATAGATGATTCGGCAGAAGATTTACACGATTACCGTGATTGCCTTAAATTGACTATGTGTCCTAATGCAACAACTTCTTGCCACTTAGGTGAATGTACCAATTGCCCGAAAACCACATTCATCAAAGAAAATTTAATCAACTCTTTAGATCGAGAATATATAGAGAAGATCAAATTTGATTCTTGAATTCAGACTGACAGATGCACATTGAAAATAATCATTTTAAATGTGGATGATTTTGTGGAAGAAATGTGTACAGGATTGCTAAACTTGAGAAACCATGACTTTTTAGTCAAAGAGCAATGGTCATTCTTCAAGGATTTGAAGATACATTTGAAGTCTGGTGAATTCGTTATTTCATATGATTTCGCAGAAAACTATAAATATGTTCCTTAGGATGCCATACAAGCATTCCACTTCAATAACGACCATCCAACTATATTCACAGTAGTTATTTACTACATGAAAGATGAAAAACTGGAACACAAAAGTATGTCAATCATATCCTACGATTTAAAGCATGATACCGTTGCAGTTTTTGAGTACCAGCAGAGAATACTAAAATTTCTAAAATCTAAATTTACAGTAAAGAAGGTATACTACGTTTCGGACGGAGCTCGTCAACATTTTAAAAACAAAAGTAACTTGGCAAATCTTATGGCCCATGAAAAAGATTTTGGAATGCCAGCTGAGTGGCATTTTCATCCTACTGCCCATGGTAAACGAGCATGTGATGGTATTGGAGCAAACCTTAAAAGAAATGCAGCGAAGTATAGCCTCCAGTGCTCTCATCAAGATCGCATCTTAGATGCGACTGCTTTATTCTATTGGGCAAAGAGTTATTGTAAAGAATCTAAAATAGTTTTTAGTAGCAAAGAGGATCATCAAGAAATATTGAAAACACTGAAGAGCAGATTCGATGCCGCAGTAACAATCGATGGCACCGCTCAATGCCATGCTTTTATACCGCTTGTCGATGGAAGACTCAAGTTGAAAAAGTTTTCTGCCTCTATTCAATGTGATTTCTTTCCAAAGACACAAATAAACCAGCAGCGAAATCAACAGCTGAACCCAGTAAAGCCTAGAAAGGATTGACAAAAAAACGCAGTAAATAAAGGCGACAAAAAAGCTGGATGAAAGACTGGGTATTTAAAAATTTAAAGGACTGAAATACTTCATCAGCTACAATAATTTAAGTATAAAAATAGTTATGATATATATGGATCTAATGTAATTAAGATTAAGTTTTATTAAATTATTTATCTTTTTATTTTTAATATTATTATTATTATACATTAATTTAATTATTATTAAAAATAAATAAAAAATAATAATTTTTCAACATTTCTATAGAAAAAAATTGATTTTTTTCTGAGATTAACATATTCTGGGTATTACAGTATCGAGGGTATGAAATCTTAGTTGGGTATGTTACATACCTTCGGAAAGTTTAATTTGTCTAGTTTCTTAGTATAAGTTCTATTTGTAAGGTTTTACACACAAATAGGAAAAAATTCAAAATAGTACATTTGTGAAAAATTGAAGAACCGTTGTCTTTAGTTACAAAACATTTATTTTGATAGATATCCCACTCCCATCCCACTAAGCGACCAAAAAGTTCTTAAATGAAAAATCCTAAGCTTTCTTATGAAAAAAAAAAATGCCTTTTTTGAAATGCCCTTTTTGAAATAAAGGCAAAAATGCTTTTATTTAGCAAAAAAAAAAGTCTACAAAAAAAAATTTTTTTTTTAAGTATTTTTTTCCGAAATATTGAAGAAATAGCTATCTAAACTGTTTGGGAGAAAATTTTCTAAGGACAATAGGAAATAAGTTACATGGATGAGAAAAAACACCTGTTTGGCCAAAATGTCAAATTTTGATCCCCTCTAACTCAGAGAGATCTTGACCGATCTTGTTGAAAAATTGTGTCTAAACTACTATTTAATAGGACTAACATTAGTGCAAATTTCATCCCGATCGGAAGATATCGGTTTCAGAAGTTGGTGCACTTGACATGAAACCCCCCATATATTAAATAAAAATATATCTATACTAATATTATAAAGAGGTAATGTGTGTTTGTTTGTTTGTTTGTAGGAGGTAATCTCCGTAACTATTCATCTGATCTTCCTCAAATTTTCACAGATTCTTCCTGCGGATATGGGAAGTGCTATAGGCTATAATTACAAACTTAAATACTAGATGTAATATATCTGAATTATTGTAATAGTGAGAGCTTTGGGACTTTGCGTGAGCCTTTCATTAGGTTTCCAGGGGGAGGGGTAGCGAAGCACACCGGCTACATCTAGCATATAATATATATTAATATTCTGGTATTTTTATAATACGGTGTCTCGTATATATGTAATTCATGGCGATGTTCATGTTCAAGTCAGAGAAATATAATAACGTCAAAACGCGAAGTGGGCAAATTATGTCTAGACATTTCATTTCTAAAATGTCTTTGAACAGTAAACACTTAAATGTGTGTCCAAATTTCTCCCACACTTTTCTTTTTAAATCCATTTTTTATAGTTTTCACTTTTGTGGTTCCATAAACACTCAAATTCGCGATACATATTAATGAAATTATTAATTTGGCTTTTATTTCATTTAAGTTGCGCCATTTTAAAATACTTAAATATCAAAATCGAATGAAAATTCAAATTAGTGGCATGATTTAAAGCAGAATTTCTGTCGTTTCAACATTAGCGGTCTTCACTAGCCATTGTTCATTGCCATGAATTACAGCTAGTCGAGACACCATGTAACATCACAAGTTTTGCAAATATGAAAATACTCTAAATAATATATATATAATATAATATACATATACATGAAAAGCATTTAGAATATTACTGAATGTATCCGGAACGTCCTAACGCTTTTCATGTAACTAAAAAACAGCTGACACGTTACGCTACTGTTACGTGTGGTTAACTAGGCCTTTAATTAGTTCTATCATTATTTCTTGCTGCCACTAATGATGAATAATGTTACCTTGTTAAAAACGTAATGCAAATTTACTGGATTACTGTAAAATTGCAGTGAATATTTTAACTTGTTAAATGCATTATTATGATTTATTTCTTGAAATGCGCATATAAAAACGATAGTTTGTTAATTATAGAGCATAAATATTATTAAAATAATACTAATGATAATAAATATTAACCGTGTTTCCAAAAATGTGCATATATGATGAACTCGCTCACTCTATTTTGTAAACACAACAAGAAGTTAATATGCCAAACTTATGGTCATATTTGTAAAAGAATTATGGAAAAACGTATGGTTTTTTGTTTATTATTAAAAAAAGTAATATTTATTTATTAGCTAAAAAAAATTAATATAATATGCATTCATGTTGATTTTGTAGTATTTTGGTGTTGTATTTTTTGTATGTAATATATACATATACATACATACATATATTAAATAATAAAATATGTAATATACATATATTCTATATATGTATATCCATAATAACCGTATGTTAGAAATAAATCGGTATATTATATTTATATAAAATTCTCCAATATGTATTTTGTTTTAGGGAAAATACATTTCTTTTGTATTAAAAAACAGAGTGTCACTTCATTTTGCTCAGTGTTGCTATGCCACAGTAGATGGCGCCGCAATTTTTGTTCTAATTAGCTTTGCAATAGTTATTTCTATTTTAAAATAAAATGAATGCCAACAGTTCTACATAGTTATATAAAATTATTATTAAAAGAAAATATCTGATTGCGATTATATATAAATTTTAAAAGTTGTTTATAATTACTAAAGCATTATTTTTCACATAAATATAAAATTGCACCTTTTAAATTTTCCATTCGAATTTAAGAAAATATCAATTCTAAAAACTGCAATTCAAATTTCCAATTATAAATAAGAAAATATCAATTGAATTTCAGAAAATCATATTAAAATGTCGGAAATAATAACTTGAAATTTAGAAGACATCAATTGAATTGTAAAAATATAAATTTTATTCTTTTATTTCAGGATAAGAAAATGTTAATTTAAATTGAATGAAGTTTAGAAAACCTCAAATGATATTTAAGAAGTGCGAACATAAAAATTGTTACAAAATAAAGCGCAATTTGAATTGAATGTTATTTGTATATTATTTTTCACAATTTTTGTGGATGAAAATTTGAAGTTTTTCAGAAAATAGAGTTAACAAATTATCTTATTTTAAATTTTTGGGACATCTGGTTTTTTGCGTTTGGCATCCATAATTTGAACCAGTGTTCATGATGATCATTTTTGGACTACTCAATAACGGATGTAATAAACGCATATAAACCCAATTTGGCTAAGATCTATATGACAATTTCATAGGGGTCATTTTTATGGGGGCTAGGTCTGACCATGGACCCATTCTCACCAATTTCAATAGCGTTCATCCTATGGCTGATAGAAGCCTATGTACCAAATTTTATCAAAATATATTCATATTTGCCACCTGCAGTTTGATTACAAGGTTTACATGGACACATGACGGACGGACGGACATCGCTAAATCGAATCAGATAGTGATTCTGATTCGATCGGTATAATTAAAGATGGGTCTAGGTCAAATAGTTTTGGTAGCAGCAGCACAAAGTCATTATACCCAATCCACATAGTGGTATAGGGTATAAAAATTGAGAGCGCTTTTTCGCAATGAAGATTAGGGCGAGCTATTTAATTTGCAAAAACTTAAATTAAACGAGAGGTTATATCATATAACCGGAAACGCATGCTTATAGGTATATAACCTAAATGCATGCCGATCAGCAACCACGATGACCAAAAAGCAAACAACGAAACGTGTTTTCAAGTTTCTGTGTTTTGGAATTCTCAAATTAGGCTTTTAAGGTCATGTACTTTTCAATTTTAAATAAAAAACATTTATTTAGTTTTCATCATCCAACGTTTCGCTGGTGTTTTTCCAGCCTCTTCAGGGACTATATTTTTTTAAATCTGGCAACCATACATATAAACAAAAAGAAAATAACATAAGAGAAAACTAATATTTAAAAATATTTAAAAGAACAACAAAAATAAAAATAAAATACACAGCGTTATAAAATTCTTAACTTACAAATAATTTTTTTTTCGTCAAATTTTGCAGTTAATTTTCAAAAATAATACTTGTTTTACACAGTACATATAACATAAAACACATATTTAATTTAAAAAACAATTGCAAATAAAAATTAAAAATATCACAGTTAAAATTTATTCTAACGCTACGTATCACAGTTTTGGCCTTCTACTAAGTAATTGCAAATGTGTAGTTCGCGTTGGTGTTGTTTTTATCCTCTTTTATGTTAATCGCTAATTTCATTTTCTGCTGGATCCTCAAGCTTTCAAGTGTTAAACGTTTGTTTTGGTTTCGTTCCTTATTCACTATTTTGAATTCGTCCAAATTGGGCTTATGTTCCATCTCTATGCAGTGTTGAGATAAACCTGTAGTAATTTTGTTGTTTCTAATGTCAGATGCATGTTCAGTCATCCTCGTACCAGCACTTCTCTTCGTTGTTCCTATGTAAATTTTCCCGCACTCTTCGTTCGTTTTGCCATCACATGTAATTTCATAAACTACATTGATCTGTTGCGCTCTCTCAATTTTAGTTTTTGTTCTTGTAAATAATGAATTTATTGTTTTGTTTGATTTGTGTGCTATTGTTACATCTGTTACATTGTGAGCTTCGGTATAAATGATAAACTATAATATTTAGTGTTATCAGATCTGTTGTCTGTGGTTTCCCCGGATGTGTTATCTGTTACCTATTTTATTATATTATTTACAATATATGTTGGATAACAATTTTTATCTAATATATCTTTTGTTATATTTATGTTTTTAGTTTCAAATTTGGTATCACTCAGTTCAATTGCCTTTTTGATGAGGTTTGTTGCAGTGTTAATTTTCTGTTTCATAGGTTGAATGGAATTAAAATTTATTAAATAATTGAAAAGACGAAAACGATCTTTCCTCGTTGGAGCGCGAATTACTAATGTCAGAGAGCTTAATATACCAACTCTTGAAATAAACAAAAATCATCTGTAAAGCGGATCAACCCAAAGAATTTGTTGAAATAATTTCGTATTAAATTTAACAAATTGTTTACTTTTTCAAATATATTGTTTACATTTATTATAAATACTCAAACCGAGGTGGCACAGCCGAATTTAACACTCTTACTTGTTATCCAATACATAGTTATGAATTGTAAATATAAAATAATAATGTATATTTTAGCATTTTGTGGAGCCCATCGCAAGAGCGCAGACCATATTTTGTAAAATAGAAAAAGAAATATTGTGTTGAATTGTGAAATAGTAAACAAAAATATTTAAATACATCTTAATTTAAAAGGAATCGATTTTATTAAATTTTTTGAGGTAATTAATAAGGAGTTAATTTTTTGTATGTAATTAAGTAAGACTATTTTTTGAAAAATCCAATACTTCCAATTAGAAGTGCAAAATCCAATACGAAACAGCTGTAAAATAATCAAGGCAAGAACCTTAAAATCATTCACAATCCGAGACCGCGATATTTGACTTCGCTCCTAAATCAAAGTTTTGGTCATAAGACTATCAGACAGTTTACACAATATCTAATATTGTGAATCGACAGAAGATGTCCGAGTTCCAACTTCGATACCATAAGAATTCCACAAGCATGAATTCGAAAACTCTTATTTTATTTCCAATTATAGCTTTTAGTAGTATTTGTATCTATTTCTTTCTTTTAAATTCCATAAGGTTTTTTGATGTGTAAATATCAGAGTTCAGAAAAAAACACACACTGAATAAAAAACTCGTACATATATGTAAACAAACATAACTTAGACCAACACACACATATTTTTATTTTCATATCAATTATGTTTGTTTTTAAATTTTCTTCGGTGCCCAACACAACCATGACTGTGTTCGTTTTAATATTTCGTTATTTACACGAACATTTTTGTATCACGTACTTTTTGTTTCAATCACACATAAAGCACACATTTTTGAGTGTTGCTTTATTTGAAGTTCATGTTCTGGTACGTGTACTGAAAAAAAAAAAACAGAACATGTACAATAAACAGGTTCGAGTTCAGTTATATTTTAAGTCGTGTTGTGGCTCGTGTAGTAAGAAAAAACAGAACATGTACAATAAACAGGTTCGAGTTCAGTTATATTTTAAACACGACTCAAAAATGAAAAATAAAAAATGAAAAATAAAAAACTAAAAATTAAAAATGAAAAATTAAAAATTAAATATAAAAAATGAAAAATAAATAATAAACAATGAAAAATGAAAGATGAAAAATTAAAAATGAAAAATAAAAATGAATAACGAAAAATGAAAAATATAAAATGAAAAATAAAAAATAAAAATGAAAAATAAAAATTTATAATGGAAAATGAAAAATTAAAAACGAAAAATTAAGAACGAAAAATAAGAAATTAAAAATAAAAAAAAAAGAAAAAATAAAAAATAAAAAATAAAAAATGAAAAATGAAAAATTAAAAATAAAAAATGAAAAATGAAAAACGAAAAATGAAAAATTAAAAACAAAAAATGAAAAATGAAAAATAAAAAATGAAAAATTAAAAATAAAAAATTAAATTTGAAAAATAAAAATGAAAAATGAACAATAAAAAATGAAAAATAAAAATTGAAAAATTAAAAAATAAAAAAAAAAAATGAAAAATAAAGAACGAAAAACGAAAAATAAAAAATTTGAAATGGAAAATGAAAAATAAAAAAATTAAATATAAAAAATAAAAAATTAAAAATTAAAATTAAAAAATGTATATTGAAAAATAAAAATGAAAAATGAAAAATAAAAAATAAAAAAAGAAAAATAAAAAATGAAAATTTAAAAATTAAAAATGAAAAAATAGAAATAAAAAATTAAAAATAAAGAACGAAAAACGAAATATGAAAAATAAAAATCAAAAATAAAAAATGAAATATGAAAAACGTAAAATGAGAAATTAAAAATGAAAAATAAAAAATAAAAAATGAAAAATGAAAAATGAAAAATGAAAAATCTATATATATAAAATTCATTTTCTGTTTGTTTGTTTGTTTGTTTGTTTGACCGCTATACAAATTTTTATTGTTCAACGAATTTCTCTGAAAATTGGTGTACACGATCTCCGTACTCCAGGAAAGGTCACCATATACTTTCTACCGGCCACGCCTACTTTTACGCTCACTTTTTGTATACAATTCGTTTTCTGTTTCTTGGTATATTTGTTCGCTATAAAAATTTTTATTTTTCAACGGATTTCTCTGAAATTTAGTACGCACGATCCCTGTACTCTAGGAAAGGTCGCCATATACTTTGTACCGGCCACGCCTACTTTTACGCCCACTTTTTATATACAATTCATTTTCTGTTTTTTGACATATTTGTTCGCTATACAAATTTTTTTTTTACCATATGTTAACGAGAACTGCGGGGCAGCATGGGTAGTAGCTGTCGAACGCGAGGAAGCGGCGTGCGGACGCGGACGCGACCCGCTCGCGGAACACAGCTCAGCTAAAATATCGCAATGATCTGAAAAATATATTTTAGCGATTAAAATAAGTTGACAACAACTGCGCAGCAGCACGAGTGTGGCTGCTAAACGCGCGGAAGCTGACGCAACTCGCTCGCGAAACATAGCTCAGTGAAAAGTATACACATATACTATAAGCAGTTGCTTAAAGAAACCTTGTGGCACAATTTTAATCGCAATGATGATCACTTATTGAATGAAGTAATTCAATTTTTTAAAGTTCTGATTCCTTTAATTTGCAAACGATTCCGTTATATTTGATGTTTATAAATAAACTTAAAAAAAAATTAAAGCAGTTTCGCAGCATATTTTTGAAGCATTTTTGCTGCAGCATCTTATAAAAACTTCTAAATTAAAAAATCAAAAAAATTTTGAATTGAAATAAAAAATGAATTTACTGCCCTACAAATTTTTGGAGAGAAAGTTCATTTTATTGTGGAATTTGTTCATTGGGGACTCAGTACTCAGCGCCTGGTAAGCATAGTGAACCATTTTTCAAGTCAAATGCCTTTTTATCCCGGGCAAGACCGGGTAAAAACAGCTAGTTAAAAAATAAAAATTAATCAGTTGAAATAATAAATAATAATAATACTAGCAGAGCCCCTGCAGTTGATTGCTATAAGTTATACATAGATGACTCTGTCTGTTTGATTTTTTTTTCTTTTCTAAACCCATCCTTTTTCCTTGAACTTTAATATGTTCTTGCTTATACTTTTAAATAAATTTGTGGTCAATTGCTGTAATAGATTTGAAAAATCTCATAATTTGTAAAACTTGAAACGAATAGAGATTAAAAATCAAATAAAATATTAAAAAATAAATAATTTGCTAGACAAATGTACATATATGAAAATGTGGCCTAAATTTGGATTACTTTTTAATTTTTATGAATGCTTAAGACTACAATCACTATGGTATAGTGGACCTAGACCGACTATAGATTTCCTACTTTTATTTCACTAAGCTTAAGACATTTTCAATATTGCATTATTACGATTAAAGTGATTGTAAACGATTGTCAATAATTCAATCTTGAATTGATTTTATTTTTGCTGACTTCGAATTAAAACAATGTCTTTGATTTTTTTTTTTTTTTTTTTGTTGATAAAAATTCTTTTATTTTGTTTGTTGCTTTTTACATAAAGCTCAGCATGTTCTTTAATAAACATAAAATTATAAACAAATAATAACGCATAAGAATTCAATACGTTTTTGTTGTTGCTTGACATTAAATAAAAAATGATTTAAATTGTTTATGATGAATATGTTCCAATATAAGCTTCACACATGGGGCAGAAATGATTTGCATTGCGACATGAATCCATGCAATAAGGTAAGCAACAGCAGCAACTGAAGTTAAAAAGAAAATGTGAAATTAATAAAATGAAATTTTTGTCATTTACACAACATTTAAAATTATTTTTTATTTGAACCACTTTTTCACTCCCTCACAATGCTGTGGATAAAAAATAATTTTCTTTTAAATATTTTTCCATAAGCCAAAAACGGATGAAGAAAATTATTTTAAAGAAGAATAGAGTTTTTTAAACACAAAACACCTTAAAATTTTTTAATACCAAGCAAATTTGGTTCTTGCTATTGCTCACCATGTCCAAAACAGTAGTACAGAGATCATGTGCGTCTTTGAAGTAGAACGGTGACGCACGCGTGTAGTAATGCGACAACGACAACTAGGGCATATCATTTCCATTGATTTCGGACCCATCGGCTGAAGAAATGCCATAGCATTAATCGGTATTATTTGTGCTGCAGCCGGAGCTGCTATAGTAGTTTGCAAATGAATTGCAGTTGAAGGCTGTGCAGAAGCACTGGCGTTCGGCTGACAATTAATGTATGCCGGAGGTGGATTCGATTCATCCATTACGTGATCCTTTTGGATGGGTTGCAAACAATTTTTTTTGAAATCCATTCCAATCTTTTTTTTTCAGATTACAAAACTATGTCCAACTTGAACTTTTCTTGTTAAACGAAGATTTGAAACTAAATGATCAATCGCTTAAAGAGGAAATAGGAACCCAATATATACAGTAAGCTTAATAAGCAAAAATTGCTGTATATACGTTGATGTTTACTTTATGGTACAGAGAATCTCAAACAAGTTATTTTTATCTTCCGAAAGAGAATTGAAAAAAAAAATGTTGTTTTCAATATTGGCAAAATATTATTAAATTGGATTTTAATGGTTGTGGGGTCAGTTTCAATTTTTTTTTTTTTTTTAATAAATTCAAAATTCTCAAACTGCACTCAGCCAGACGAACAGATTATGATTAAGGACTTCTGATCATATTTGTATATGAAAATATTATTCAAATGTACACAATTTTAATTGTATATTTATACAATATATTTGTTTGTAGGGATCCCAGTCGAGATGAACATTTGCAAACCCAAGATTTTTAGGGATTTCAGTATATTTCGATAGTTCGGGATTAGCTTTTTAATATATTTTTTAATATGCATCAACATTCAGGAGATGTCCCCTATTAATGTATAAATATTCTGTTTTGATATCAGCAAAAACTGTTATGAGAATAAGGAAGGAGGGAGCAGTATTTTTGGATATTTGAAATTAATTGATATATATCTTAAGTGACAGGAAAGACCTCAGCAGGAAGTATATTCCATATACAAATAGCTTGTGCGTCCTGTGTGATTCACAGGACCTGGATAAGATTTTCTAGACTGTAAATGGATGAGATTTACTATATGAGCGGAAGGTGCGAAGTAAAGCTTGGATTCTAGGGATTAGTGCCATTCTGTAATAATTTTATCTTTATACACTGGGTGACAATACATTGGAAACTTTTAAAATGTTTTAAATTTTCCGATTTTGTTTTTAATAATTTCATTCTAAAATTATGTACCATTTTTGTGAAATGACTCTTTAGTGTAAAAACAAAAAAAAAGAAGTAAGAAAATTATAGTCGGTCTAGACCGACTATATGATACCCTATACCATGCGTTTAGAAACCCTATCTCTTAGGCCCAACTAACTGGACATTGAAAATAAGCAAAAACCAAATTTGAGTGGGATTTTTATTAATTTTTTTGGCTGCAGATATGAAAAAGTTCATATCGGATGGTATATCTATAAAGGGACTAGGTCCAAAAATGGACCGATCCTGATCATGTTTGGTAAAGTCTCTTGTATTTCGCAAAAATATGTACAAACAAAATTTGAGAAGAATCAGTGCAATATTTTTGTTTTTTAATAGATTTATGTGAAGATCGGGAAGCAGCTCTATATGGGGTCAAAGGGATCATTTTTGGACTACTCATTAGTGGATGTAATGAACGCATACAAACCCAATTTGAGTAAGATCTATATGACAATTTGGATCTTATGGCAATTTATGTCGATTTCATATGGGTAATTTGTATGGGGGCTAGGTCTGAACATGGACCGATTCTCACCAATTTCAATAGCGTTCATCCCATGGCCGATAAAAGCTTATATACCAATTTTCATCAAAATATGTTCATATTTGCGACCTGCAGTTTGATTACAAGGTTTACATGGACACACAGACGGACGGACGGACGGACGGACATTGTTAAATCAACTCAGAAAGTGATTCTGATTCGATCGGTATAATTGAAGATGGGTCTAGGTCAAATATTTTTGGTTGTTACAAACAGCAGCATAAAGTCATTATACCCAAACCACATAGTGGTATAGGGTATAAAAAGTTATATCAACCGAAAAAAACACGTTGATTTGGACAGTACTAATAAAATACTAATGAAAGAAAATGAATAAAATATTTACCGTTATTTATATATATTTATTAGAGCGACTCACAAAAAAAGTGAAAAAAGTGTCTTCTATAAAGATTCCCAAAATATTTCTGGTCTAGCGTTAACCCATTTCGAGCTGGACCGTTTCTAAAAAAGGTTTTTATACCCTCCACATCTCAGTGGCAGAGGGTATATATAGGTTTGTCATTCCGTTTGTAACGCATCGAAAAACTAATTTCCGACCCAATAAAGTATATATATTCTTGATCCTTATCACAGCTCGAGTCGATATAGCGATGTCCGTCTGTCCGTCTGTCCGTCTGTCCGTCTGTCCGTCTGTCCGTCTGTCCGTGTGTCTGTTGAAATCACGCTCATTCAAAAAAAAAAGCATTTACTTAGGTCAGGTTACGAAAAAATTATTTGCCATAATTCCCACCAGGTTGGTATTGAAATCGGAGTAAATCGGGAGCCTCTGCGCTGAGAAATGAACAAAAGTTTATAGATACCTCTAAAAAAAACATGAAACCTAGTGTTTTCTTGTAATAGTTTAGTGGTTGAACATACAACAACATAAAAAAAGCCACAAAAAAAATGTGATTCATACATATTAACAATAACAAGAACACAACTACCATGAGCTATGTTAATAGTATTGCCACAAACCGAGGTGGAGGGTATCAAAGATTCGGCACAGCCGAATTTAACACTCTTACTTGTTTTTTTTAGTTTTTTGACAATATTTTCATTTTTCCGGATCAACATATCCAGTATGTATATAATATTATAGGTTTTTCCAAGACGCGTTCAACGATATATAGAACATGTCCAAGCATATCCTAACTGTTGTGATATTCAAAAAAAAAAAAAATAATTTTTGATTGGGTTTGTATTAAAATGAGTCAATTAGAAAATCAAATGAACATATTTTTAAACATTAGTTAATTGAAAATAACAATAATTTATTTATTTTTCCTTAATATGTACTAGTTTGCGTTTTAACAAATGAATGTTGCAATTATTCAACTGGTCACAAACTAAATTTTAACAAGATTTATAAGTACATATATTGTTCCATTAAAATGCATAGAGATTTTGGGGTAATCGATCAAAGCTTCTTAAAATATATCAACGTTAAATCTATTAAGTTTGCTTTAATCGAAAACTGATAACTCAAGTCGTTAAAGTAAATATTTATTCATATCATATGTTCCCTAGAATTTGATAATCTTAAAGCAAAATCAACTAAATAAAAAAAATAAACAAAAATATAAAATTGTAATTTTTTTTTTATTGATTTTTATTAAATCGCATTTAAGTATTGTTTCAAAGAAACCACACTACTGGAAAAAACTCATATGTATTCCCAACCGAAAAACGCCAACACATCATAACCAAGAACAAGAACAATTTATTGAATTAAGTAAAGAAAAAATAACCGCTACAAAGTGTTTCATGTGGCTGGCTTCTTAATGGTGGAAACTTATATAGAGATTTCCATCCATCAATGAAGATATATTTGTATTAAACAAAGAAACGAAATGTTGTATTGAAGATGATATGGCTATTCCATCCATGTGATGTGATAATGTTGGTTGGTTTTTATTCCGGTATAACAAGAACTTTCAGTATTCGGATATTGTACGAGTACACTATAAGTATTTTGTGTATCGTCAATATTTGCTTTACACAAACTGAATGGCATGTGTGCGTATGGAAGGCTGTTTATAAATTTTATAAGCCTAATTTTGCAAACGTAAAATGAAATAGTATTAACAAAAACAATTTGTAAGTTCAAATGTAAATAGCGCGATCTCTGCAAATAAATTGGAAAAACCTGGTTACTTTTCGAATTCTGTTGAGTTTTAAAAAATTTGAAGCTGTGCTGTTCTTTAATCCAAACTATTGAAAAGGTCTGTACTATTTTCTGGTTTTATTGATGCTAAATAAGCAAAAAACCTTGGGAGATTTGATAAAATAAACAGCAAAATCAATGATAAAAATATAAACAAGTAAGAGTGTTGAATTCGGCTGTGCCGAATCTTTAATACCCTCCACCTCGGTTTGAGTATTGATAATAAATGTAAACAAAATATTGGAAAAAGTAAACAATTTGTTAAACTTAATACCAAATTTTTTAAGAAAATTCTTTGGGTTGGTTTTCGTCTTCTCTATTATTTCGGATTTATTTCGGTGTTTGCTTTTTGGTCATCGTGGTTGCTGCTCGCCATGCATTTAGGTTATATACCTATATGCATGCGTTTCCGGTTATATGACATAACTTCTCGTTTAATTTAGTTTTTGCTAATTAAATAGCTCGCCCTAACCTCCATTGCAAAGGTAATGGTTGTGTAGAGTGGCTATATGCATTAAATCGTACTAATTGGAGATGGCTGTATAGTTTCTTTTAACTGGCTAAATATTTCTTTATTGTGGCCATATAGGTCGGATGGAGTAACAAAATAATAACCAAAAAGAAAAAAAGCTCTCTCAACTTTTTTTTAAAATATTGCCATATTTTGAAAACATAGAGAATAAATTTATAATAATAAATAATCAAATTAGGGATGCCAAACGCAAAAAACCAAAAGTCACAAACATTTTAAATGAAATAATTTAATGTTATCTTTATTTTCTGAAAACTTCAAATTTTCATCCAAAAAAAATTGTGAAAATTTATATATAAAAAATAACATTCTCATCAAATTACGTTTACTTATGTAACAATTTTTATGTTAGCAATTCTTAAATATCATTTGAGGTTTTCTTAAATTCATTGAATTTAAATTAATGTTTTCTGTAGTGTGATTCTGTAAACTTCAACGATCCGACAATCGCAAAATATATCGACAGCTATTGTTGTTTGCACTAAGGATTAAGCGATACATCTTAACGACAGTCGACAAATCTGTTTTTCTATTTATTTAAATTGTAAACTAGTGGCACCTCTGTCAAAATAAGCGAAAAATACAAAGAATAGAAAAAAACAAATTAATTCGTGTTTGGCAGGATGATTTTATGTTTATGTTTAATATCTTTATTTTTTTTTTTTACTAATATTTCTGTTTATTTATTTGAAAATGAAATAATGAATTGAATATGCTATATAATTTTTTTATTTATATAAAAAAGTTTTTTTATAAAAGCAAAATATTTTCACTATTTTATGATTTTTATTTATGTATGACGACATTTTACCAAAAATTTAAGTTTTTATCGATTGAATAAACAACACAAAAATGGTTGTCGTTTAGATAACAACAACAGCTGACTTTAACAATAGCGAATATCGTTAAAAAATTTTACTGATAATTTTGCAATTTTCTTTTTTTTACGATTCGACTATCGGTAAAAGAAGTTACTGAATCGCGGTACTGAAATGTTATTAACATCTCCTGAATAGCAACATTTTTTTTTTTAAATGTAAACATTTTTAAATGTAAAAATTTTTAAATGTAAACATATTTGGTGTTTTTTTTTTTGGAATTTCAATTTGTGTTTAACGAATAAAATTTATATATTAAAGATGCAATTGATGTCTTCTAAATTTAAAATTATTATTTCCGACGTTTTGATATGATTTTCTGAAATTCAATTAATATTTTCTAATTTATAATTGGAAATTTTAATTTCAGTTTTTATAAGAATTGATATTTTCTTAAATTTGAATGGAAAATTTAAAAAGTGCAATTTTGTATTTATGTAAATAATAATGCTTTAGTAATATATAAACAATTTTTAAAAATTAGATATAATCGCAATCAGATATTTTGTAGGTAAAGCAGAATAATAATTCTATATAACTATGTAGAACTGTTTTGAAAGCAAAAAACTCATTGGTGAATTCGGTAACTCTATTTTGTAAAGACAACAAAAAGTTAATATGCCAAACTTATGTTCATATTTGTAAAAGAATAATGAAAAAACGTATGAAACAATAAAAGACCAGCCCGTGTATACTCTTAACATTGTTCTGTATGATATCCAGTTGAAAATATTAACTTTCATGTTAAAATAGAAATAACTATTGCGAAGCTAATTAGAACAAGGAAAAATTGTGGCGCTATCTACTGTGGCATAGTCACGCTGAGCAAAATGAAGTGACGCTCTGTTAATGCAAAAGAAATGTATTTTCCCCACAACAAAGTATTGCAGAATTTTATGTAAATAAAATAATATAACGATTTATTTCTAACATGCAGTTACTATGAATATACTTACATACATTCATATACATATATAATATATGTATATTATTTGTATTATTTAATATGTGTATGTATGTATATGTAAATATTACACACAAAAAATACAACATCAAACGTTATTTTTGTGTTTTTCTCTTTAAATAAATTAATACATAAATTTTTTTTGCTAAATTTACATTTGGGCAATTCACAACAGGTGTTGTATATTGTATGTTCTATTGAAATATACAATACAATCATTTGTTGTGAACACTTAGTTGTATTTTCATATTGTAAAACGCTTTCTTTTGTAATTTTCGATCCAACGATTAAAGATCGCTTCGTCGCTTCTGCTATTTTGTATAAGAGAAAACACTTGTCAGTGTTAGCTTTTTGGTCGTGAGGTATACCCTGGAGTTTTAGTAACGCACCTCTTGCTTTTTAATTTATAATGGAAAAAAAAATGTTAAATGTTTTGGTTGGTACTGAAAGAGAAAATACATACTAAAAAAATATAAACATTAATTTTTATATAAATAAACTTATCGATGTATTTGCGTTATTTGCATTATTTGCCATATCTTATTTTATAATTGTTTATGCTGATAAAATTCTATGTATTTGTTTTTTCTTTTTCATAAAAACTGGCATTCACTTGGAACTGATATGTTATGATACAATAAACAACATTTACTAAACATAGCAAATGAAGTTGCATCGTGTATCAGATTTTTCAGTGAAAATTACCAACAAAAATTTTACACTATTGTAAAGTGATACACGATACAACAGATACAACGATACATTACCCATTGTGAATTGCCCAATTGTTTTTTTTTTTTTTTATTAACAATTAGGTATTTTAGCATTATTTGGTTTAGATGTTGGTGAATTTTTACTCCCTTTATATTAACTCGTAGTGTCTGCTTGTCGAAAAAATTTTTGATCGCTTTTAACCACTTTCCCGTGACCCAATCGATCTGAAATTTTGCAGGCAGGCTCGTGGCAATAACAGAAATGATTTAACAAATTTTTTTGGTGATGCCAAAACAATGGAAACTTTTAAATGTTTCTACCAGAGTTGATAAAAAAGTGTACAAAGGGTTTGTTTTTATTATACTATTACCACAACGACCACAAAAACAACAAGTCCAGCTATGACAACGATGCAACATTTAGAATAACAACGAGAACAATATAGAAATATCATGTTTTCATTTTTTTTTACTTTCTCAGAGATTTCCCTGGACCTGCTTTAATGATTTTTGAAGTAGAAATCTTCACATGAATTTGGTGAATCATTCTCACTAAAAATGATCACCCTAGCTATCCTATTGAGGGCGTGACCGTGACAAGAGCAACATAGAAAATTATATTTTTTCAAGACTTTTTTTAGTTCTTCATTCAAATCTCGGGACCTAATTGACTGATTTGGACGATTTTAAACAGAACACTTCTCAGGATATTAGT
Organism: Cordilura impudica; assembly: GCA_963682025.1. NCBI lineage: Eukaryota > Metazoa > Arthropoda > Insecta > Diptera > Scathophagidae > Cordilura > Cordilura impudica. Next base: position 65,967,362 of record OY821521.1, read on the forward strand.
GAATTATTTTTTATATCAACGAGTACCCTAGCTACCCGATTGATGCCGTCATCGTGATTTCCATAGACGGACAGACGGACATCGCTATATCAACTCCGGTTGTCATATGGATCACAAATATTTATATTTTGTGGGTCCAAAATTTTTTTTTAATTATTACAAACGGAATGACAAACTTATATATACCCTCTGCACACTGTAGTGGAGGGTATAAAAAGATAGTACTGCAAACGTTCATACAGAAAACGGATTAGTGCTTGCAATCGAATTTTGGTCTTCCCACGTACAACGAAATTATTCTGTTGTGATTATTGAATTTTATAATACATAGAACCATTTATATTAAAACCAAACACTGTGTCTTAGTCTCGCTAAAACTTGAGAACTGCTTGACTGAATTGTGCGATTTTTTTCGTCTAATAACGAAGAAGGTTTAGAAAAAAATAAAATTCAGAGAGTTTGGAAAAAGTCGAAAAATTTTAAATTTAAAATTTCATATGCAAATTACTTAGCAGCTTTAATTGCTGTGGGTAGTTTGCTTACCATTTGAATGATTATTTTTTTCATCTAATCACGGTGCACGGCGGCTAACATCGTTTTTCATTGGCCAAAATTCTGTAACTTTTGAACCGATCAAAACATTTTGTTAATTTTTTTTATGGATAGATCAGGGACCGTAATAATTATTCCTTTTTTTCATAAAAGTCAGATAATTACAGTTATTTTTTTATTTTTATTGGTTCGAGCAAAAATAACTGTTATTTTTTGATTCTGTTATTTTTTGATTTTTATTTTTCCAAACAAAAATAACAGTTATTTTTTAATTTTATTTTTCGAGCAAAAATAAAATTTAATATTTTTATGGTTTCTACAGTATGATTTATATACTCTGACAAAAACACTGATGAGGATTTGATGGAATACTTTAACAGTAAGAAATATGTATTTCCCTGGCTACGTAGACTGGCATCTGTTGTTCATTCTGTACCTGCGACACAAGCTAGTGCAGAGAGATCATTTTCAGCCATCAAACTGATTCTAGGAGAGTACAATTTGTCAGTGGAAAATGTGGAAGCACTAATGTTAGTAAAACTAAATTCTGATGTTTAAAATATATTTGATATTAGCATCAATATTTGCTTGAAAAAAAAAAATAACTTTTCTTTTACCATTTCATAAGGATGAAGATGGTTTAAATCAGTTTTCCGACATTTACTTCTATATGCTTTTTTTGTTTCAAAATTTCAAAATAACTGTTATTTTCAATCTGTGGGATTCATATTTAGTTGATCTTGACTCAGTTTTAATTTCATTAAAACTGATTGAGTATTTTTTAAGGAATTCTAGGTCAAAGTTTAACTTTAGATTTTTTTTTTAATTTTAACGTGAAATATAGCTTTTTTATACCCTATACCACTATGTGGTTTGGGTATAATGACTTTGTGCTGCTGTTTGTAACAACCAAAAATATTTGACCTAGACCCATCTTTAATTATACCGATCGAATCAGAATCACTTTCTGAGTTGATTTAAAATTTGTCCGTCCGTCCGTCCGTCCGTCCGTCCATCTGTGTGTCCATGTAAACTTTGTAATCAAACTGCAGGTCGCAACTATGAATATGTTTTGATGAAATTTGGTACATAAGCTTTTATCGGCCATGGGATGAACGCTGTTGAAATTGGTGAGAATCGGTACATGTTCAGACCTAGCCCCCATACAAATTACCCATATGAAATCGACATAAATTGCCATAAGATCCAAATTGTCATATAGATCTTACTCAAATTGGGTTTGTATGCGTTCATTACATCCATTAATGAGTAGTCCAAAAATGATCCCTTTGACCCCATGTAGAGCTGCTTCCCGATCTTCACTTAAATCTATTAAAAAACAAAAATATTGCACTGATTCTTCTCAAATTTTGTTTGTATATATTTTTGCAAAACACAAAGACTTTACCAAACATGATCAGGATCGGTCCATTTTTGGACCAAGTCCCTATATAGATATAGCATCTGATATGAACTTTTTCATATCTGCAGCCAAAAGAATTAATAAAAATCCCACTCAAATTTGGTTTTTGCTTATTTTCTATGTCCAGTTAGTTGGGCCTAAGAGATAGGGTCTCTAAACGCATGGTATAGGGTATCGTATAGTCGGTCTAGACCGATTATAATTTTCTTACTTGTTTATTTATTATAAAAGTCATATTTGGATTATAATATTTATTATAAAAATTTTTGTAATAATGGGATTTTTTAAATGCGTAAACTAAAAAAAATTTTTACACTAAAAAAAAATAGTAAAATCAACTGGAAATTTTGCTACTACAACTGAAAAATTGAAAATTTTTTGCTCTCAAAATTAGCAAATTTGTTTACACGCAAAGAATATTTACACTTAAAAACACGTTAGTAATATTATCTAAAAGTCTTGAAATTACTACAGAAAAATTTATTATTTTTTTCTCTAAAATTTGTTAATTTTAGCTAAATAAATCTGCTTAACATTAGCGCAATGATTCTGATTTTGATATGAATATAAGGGTTTTTATTTTTTGAATCTTTCTTATTTATTAAAACATTTCATTTAAAAATACAAACTGCAATAGATTTTAATAGCTTTTCTAACAAAATGTTTATTATTATATTTTAGTAATACTATGTTTTTCGAAATTAAATAACAATGAAAGGCAATTATAGCGAATAATTCATTTGATTCAAATATTGCTTGCAAATTCCATATTTTCTTCTCTGTTATTTCTAGTAGTTTTTTGACCTCTTCATCTAAATCCTTATGTTCCCCCTTACATTGATTTCAAATACTGGAGATGAAAGTATTTGACGTTGCCAAAAATATATATTAAATAGATCGTTTGTGGAATTTTGTGAAATTATTCTAGTATTGTGCTCTCTACAAAATCTATAATCCTTATTCCTTTCTTCCTGAGCTTCTTCTGATAGATCTTGTGAACTGTTGCATACATATTTCTACATGGATACTTGGTTGTATATATTTTTGCAGTTTCCTTAGCACAATCTTCAAATTCTCTAAAGTCAATTATCTTCATTGAACGCAAGTACTTCTAGGCTTATTTTAAATCACTATTATTATATCAGATGCCGTTTCTGGATCTGAAAAGAAGACAGTCGAAATACTTATGCATCAGCATTGTCTAATTATTTTTTCGGGCCTTTCTGTTAGTCAAAGCCTGACCTGCTTTTCAATCTACCATTCTCGGCACTAATTGGTAGCTTACTTCAATTCGCTCCCCATCTAACTATAATTGTAGTGGCTGTAGTGCTGCAATTTGGGCTTTGATATCAGCAACTTCTTTGTTAATGGCATCATGAGTTTTTTTAATTAAATTTGATTGGCCTGCAGAATTCCTTAAAATATGGTGTTTAATTTCTCTAAATATCCTTTGATTGCGTTGTACTAGTCGAAGGCTCTGAATCTTCGAATCTTCAATTACAATTTTTCATTTACAAAAAAGAATTAACTTTGTGTTTCCATTGACATTCTTACTTAGATATATATGAAAAGGGTGGTGTATCTTGTAAGCAGATATGATTGCTGGAAATACAAAAAATAATAATAATTATAATAAGCTATGAAAAACCTAAAGCAAAAATTTAACACACCATTGTATAATTATAAGTAGGAAAATTAGAGTCGGTCTAGCCCGACTATACGATACCCTATACCATGGTTTAGGGACCCTGTCTCTTCGGTCCAACTAATTGGATATAGCAAATAAGCATAAACCAAATTGGAGTGGCATTTTTATTAATTTCTTTCGCTGCAGATATGAAAAAGCTCATATCGGATACTATATTTATACTAGGTCAAAAAAGCGACCGATCCTGACCATATTTGGTAAAGTTTCATATACTTTGAAAAAATATATACAAACCAAATTTTTTGAAAAATCTGTACAATATTTTTGTTTTTTGATGGATTTAAGTGAAGATCGGGAAGCAGCTCTATATGGGGCCTATGACTAAAGGTGCGTTCAGACTACGCAAATATTTGACCAAATAAACGTAACCCCTAAATAATGTATAATTTTCCTTGTATAATTTTCATTAAGTTATACAATATATGATATAGAATATAGTTAAATATATTAAATATTACTAATGTAATAAAACATAACTTAATTTTGTCTTTTATATATCATGTAAGATTGAATAAAACTTTCATAAAATTAGGGGTTACGTTTATTTGGTCAAATATTTGCGTAGTCTGAACGCACCTTAAGAATTTTCCTATAGCGATTATTTTTGAACTACTGATTAATGGATGTAATAAACACATACAAACCCAATTTGACTGAGATTTATATGATAATTTGGAACTTATGGCAATTTATGTCGATTTCATAGGGGGCATTTGTATGGGGACTAGGTCTGAACATGGACCGATTCTCACCAATTCCAATAGCGTTCAGCCTATGACCGATGAAAGCTTATATACCAAATTTCGTCAAAATATATTCATATTTGCGACCTGCAGTTTGATTACAAGGTTTACATGGACACACAGACGGACGGACGGACATTGCTATTTCGACCCAAAAAGTGATTCTGTGTCGATCGGTATAATAAAGATGGGTCTTGGACGAATATTTTTGGTTGTTACAAACAGCAGCACAAAGTCATTATACCCAAACCACAGAGTGGTATAGGGTATAAAAAGTGTTTTACTGGAGGGTCGCGGCGGGTACAAAAGTATACATGTGGTTGAAGAGGAGACTTTCAGCTTTCTCAGCATTGTATACGTTCCTTGTTTCCTTTTGTTCCCTAGAAGTTCTATTCCACTTAAGTTGAAAAATGTAGTAGTTTAACAAATATTTCAGAACACCCCTAATGGAATACGGTACGGCTGTGACCACTTACTTATAACAACTAAAGACTACAATCTTACCAACCTTGCAAAGAGGAACGTCATTATCGATGACAACTTGCGAGTAGTAACCATTTATTTTTGATAAAAAAAAAACTAAAAAAATCACCCTTTTCTGAGGTTAAAAAACAGTTGAGTTTGACAGCATGTCACGCCCACAATTATCAATAGTTTAACCTAATTTTTTGGCTGCCTCAATTTGGATATATTAACTACAAAATGGTGTTAAAATATTAAAAAGCGGTGACAAAAAAATTATGAATTTAGGTCAATGTTATTGAAATTTCAGCCACAGTGCGGCGATCATAATAATAATATTCTTCTTTATGGACAAAATTGAATTTAATTACAAAGTTATTTTCTATATTTAAAATTTTTCTTTTTTCATATAAATTTTAATCAACAAAAGATAAATATAACGTGATTTTTTAAGAGCTTGATAAATTTTTTTAAAAAAAAAACGCATAAAATTTGCAAAATCTCATCGGTTCTTTATTTGAAACGTTAGATTGGTCCATGACATTTACTTTTTGAAGATAATTTCATTTAAATGTTGACCGCGGCTGCGTCTTAGGTGGTCCATTCGGAAAGTCCAATTTTGGGCAACTTTTTCGAGCATTTCGGCCGGAATAGCCCGAATTTCTTCGGAAATGTTGTCTTCCAAAGCTGGAATAGTTGCTGGCTTATTTCTGTAGACTTTAGACTTGACGTAGCCCCACAAAAAATAGTCTAAAGGCGTCAAATCGCATGATCTTGGTGGCCAACTTACCGGTCCATTTCTTGAGATGAATTGTTCTCCGAAGTTTTCCCTCAAAATGGCCATAGAATCGCGAGCTGTGTGGCATGTAGCACCATCTTGTTGAAACCACATGTCAACCAAGTTCAGTTCTTCCATTTTTGGCAACAAAAAGTTTGTTAGCATCGAACGATAGCGATCGCCATTCACCGTAACGTTGCGTCCAACAGCATCTTTGAAAAAATACGGTCCAATGATTCCACCAGCGTACAAACCACACCAAACAGTGCATTTTTCGGGATGCATGGGCAGTTCTTGAACGGCTTCTGGTTGCTCTTCACTCCAAATACGGCAATTTTGCTTATTTACGAAGCCATTCAACCAGAAATGAGCCTAATCGCTGAACAAAATTTGTCGATAAAAAAGCGGATTTTCTGCCAACTTTTCTAGGGCCCATTCACTGAAAATTAGACGTTGTGGCAGATCGTTCGGCTTCAGTTCTTGCACGAGCTGTATTTTATACGGTTTTACACCAAGATCTTTGCGTAAAATCTTCCATGTGGTCGAATAACACAAACCCAATTGCTGCGAACGGCGACGAATCGACATTTCACGGTCTTCAGTAACACTCTCAGAAACAGACGCAATATTCTCTTCTGTACGCACTGTACGCATTCGTGTGGTTGGTTTAATGTCCAATAAAGTAAACTGAGTGCGAAACTTGGTCACAATCGCATTAATTGTTTGCTCACTTGGTCGATTATGTAGACCATAAATCGGACGTAAAGCGCGAAACACATTTCGAACCGAACACTGATTTTGGTAATAAAATTCAATGATTTGCAAGCGTTGCTCGTTAGTAAGTCTATTCATGATGAAATGTCAAAGCATACTGAGCATCTTTCTCTTTGACACCATGTCTGAAATCCCACGTGATCTGTCAAATACTAATGCATGAAAATCCTAACCTCAAAAAAATCACGCGTTATAATAATAAGAGTCAATGTTGATTTAAAATTTCTGTCGGTCTAATTGTGTAATCAACTTTAATTAATTGTATTCAGATATCATTAGCTGTCTAAATTGTAATAAATATTTCAAGAAATTTAATAAGTTGAACCAGTCATCTCCTGCGCTGCCATCTAGAATGCATATCATTTCGGATTCATTTAATAAGGGTTGGCGAAATCATCGGATTCTAAATTCCTTAAGAACTTGTCAAATTCGCAGAAAGTGTTGAAGTGTCGAAGGTTATATAAAGTCCATAGCTTTTGATCTTCTCCTACACCAAAACTATTACCATTAAGAAATATCATCCCGCTACGTGCCTTCATGATCAGTGTTGATATTTTCATATCGACCTTAAGATAATGTTCTGCGTTCTTGTGATCGAGATATTTGTACAGTCTAGTGTTGCTTTTTAATTTCTCTTGCAAATTATACTGTATATTGAGTGTTTTAATACTGCTCAAAAGTTCTGTACTTCTGTACTGGCGGCGATCATCTCACACAGAGAACGGATTCGTTATTAAAACCGAATTAGTTGCCAACCGCATTTTAATATTTCCCTGTACTCTCACATTATTCTGTTGTATTAACTGAATTATATGAACCATGCTACCGTATTTTGGAAAATGCAGTTAATATCAGATAAAAATTCGATTGCATGAACCATGACATAAGTTGATGCTATGGTATATTTTATTTTATTAATTGATTGTGACAACCATTTATAGGGGTTGTTATTGATATAAAATATAGAAATTATTTTTTTTATTAATACTTATTTTTTTATTAAAAAATTTTATTATTTTACTTACTTTATATGAAACAGTATTCCGTGAGATGAAGCAAAATATGTAGTAATTGACAGTTTCGTTATATATTATTTACAATTAAGTTCTAAAAGATGTAGTTATTTCGGCAATTTAGAATCATGACTTATTCGCATATATTGACCGCAAACATTCCTGAAAGAATAAATGGTATCCATAGTAAATTTATATTGGTTAAAACAATTTTTACGATATGTGCCATTTATTTTTGAATGGCTAATTTTTACAACAATATTCCTATTAATATAACTTCTGTGAATGCAAAGAAACTTGCAAAAAATGTGCGTTCATTTACATTTCAAGTAAGAGCGCAATATTTATACCCTATACCACTATGTGGTTTGGGTATAATGACTTTGTGCTGCTGTTTGTAACAACCAAAAATATTTGACCTAGACCCATCTTTAATTATACCGATCGAATCAGAATCACTTTCTGAGTTGATTTAACAATGTCCGTCCGTCCGTCCGTCCGTCCGTCTGTGTGTCCATGTAAAGCTTGTAATCAAACTGCAGGTCGCAAATATGAATATATTTTGATGAAATTTGGTATATAAGCTTTTATCGGTCATGGGATGAACGCTGTTGAAATTGGTGAGAATCGGTCCATGTTCAGACCTAGCCCCCATACAAATTACCCCTGTGAAATCGACATAAATTGCCATAAGATCCAAATTGTCATATAGATCTTACTCAAATTGGGTTTGTATACGTTCATTACATCCATTAATGAGTAGTCCAAAAATGATCCCTTTGGCCCCATATAGGGCTGCTTCCCGATCTTCACTTAAATCTATTAAAAAATAAAAATATTGCACTGATTCTTCTCAAATTTTGTTTGTATATATTTTCGCAAAATACAAGAGACTTTACCAACCATGGTCAGGATCGGATTATAGTCGGTCTAGACCGACTATACGATACCCTATACCATGCGTTTAGAAACCGAATCTCCTAGGCCCAACTAACTGGACATAGAAAATAAGCAAAAACCAAATTTGAGTTGGATTTTTATTAATTTTTTTGGCTGCAGATATGAAAAAGTTCATATCGGATGATATATCTATATGAGGACCAGCTCGAAAAGTGGAACGATCTTTACCATATTTGGTAAAGGCACTTATATATAGAAAAACATATACGAACCAAATCTGAGAAAATCTGTGCAATATTTTTGTTTTTTGATAGATTTAATTGAAGATCGGGAAGCAGCTCAATATGGGGCATATGACCAAGAATTTTCCAATAGGGATTATTTTTGGACCACTGTGTAATGGATATAATAAACACATACGAACCCAATTTGACTGAGATCTATATAATAATTTGGATTTTATGGAAATTTATGTCGATTTCATAGCGGTCATTTATATGGGGACTAGTTCTGAACATAGACCGAATTCCACCAATTTCAATAGCGTTCATCCTGTGGTCCATAGAAGCTTATATACCAAATTTTATCAAAACATAATGATATTTGCGATCTGTAGTTTGATACAAGATTTACATAGACACACAGACGGACTGACGGCCGGACGGACATCGCTAAATCTACTCAAAAAGTAATTCTGAGTCGATCGGTATAATAAGAGATGAGTTTAGGTGAAATATTTTTGGTAGTTACAAACAGCAGAACAAAGTCATTATACCCGAACCACATAGTGGTATAGGGTATAACGAATACCGGGTAACGAATACCGCCCGATTGCAATTCTTCCATATCCCTCAAAAGATTTCGAGTACCTTTTCCACAGACAGATCTTTAAATATTTAAACGACAACAACTTACTTACACAGCGTCAATCCGATGTCAGACCTAACATAGCTGTATAAAGCTTTATCTGATGTAGTTGAGGAGTTAAGAAGCAACATGGATGATGGTAAGATATCTTTTTTGGTTTTATTAGACCACTCAAAGGCATTTGACACAGTGCACTACTCAATTTTATGCCTCAAAATTAAAAATTTTTATACCTTTTCTGCATTAACAGTTAGACTCACGTCGTCATATCTCATACACAGATCCAAATCAGTTGCTAATGGTAGCTCCATCGCAAACTCACTGCAAGTTATAAGAGGGTTCGATCCTTGGACCACTTCTTTATTCGATATATGCCAATGATCTTCCACAACAATTTAAATTCTCTAAGATTTAGATGTGCGCTGATGACATTCAGCTATATTTAGGTAGTTCACAAGATTGATTGAAGATTGATTCCAAAACTTAAGAACTAAATTATGATATCAAACGAATTCTAAATTGACCAACGGCAAATGGTTTACGACTTAATCCAAATAAATCTAAGTGTATTATAATAAAGAAGAAAGTAACGCATTTGGAGAATGAGATAAATGTCTTCCTTGGGGCTCTAAAATTGACATCGAGGACTCTATAAATAATCTCGGTGTTGTGTTTAATGGAAATCTGACTTGGTCAGATCATATTAATCACTCCTGTGGCAGAATTTATAGTATGTTAAGAAGCTTATGGTTAACACAGCACTTTACTCCACCGAAAATAAGATTGCTACCTGCTAAAATATATCTTTTACCAACATCTGTGGTTTTCAGAGGTTGCAACTCTAGGAATAACAGGAAAATAACTGTAATTTTCAATAACATTATTCACTATACCTTCGGATTAAGAAAATTTGATCATTACACATGTCTTTTGACAACAATATTAAATTCAAAAACATTATATTTTTACATAAAATTATTATAACAAGGGCTCCAAAATATCTTTTTTAGCGATTAAGGTTTGCAAAATCTTCCAGAGGAAATTGAATAATTCAATTTAAATACCGAGATCATACCTATGAATATCAATTTTTTATACTAACTATTCTTTCTGGAACCAACTTCCTGATGCTATATGCAAAATACATGCAACCCAATAGTGTTCAATTGATTTTATTTGATTTTTTAATGTTTTTCAACTGTAATTTATAATATTTTAAATTTATATTAAGAGTTACTGATGTTAAATATAATGAACAACTTATCTGATTCCATTACTGTTATTTATAGGATACTGTGTCTTGTTGTAATGGAAAATCAAATTTAGTAAATAAATTCAAATACAAATACAAAAAATAACTCATACATACAGACAGACAGACGGAGAGAGACAGACAGACGCACATCGTGAAATCGACTCAGTAATTAAGAATCACTCGGTATAATTAAAGGTGGGTCTAGGTCAAATATTTTTGTTCGTTAGAAACATCACCAAGAACTTATTATATATATCCTGACCACTTAGTGGTATATGGCATACGAAACCGATAAATCGTATCGAAACCCAGTTGAACGTACAACTTTGAGTGATATTAAGACGGAGACATTCATTGAAAAGTTCTGCAACTCCCCATTCTTGTTGCACAACATAATTTCAAAAGCGAAAACAGTAATTATGCGATAATAGTTAATATGATGTTTCTAAACCTAAATTCAAAATTATTATTTTTTACAGCACTAATATCTTCCAGAGAAAACGTAGCAAAACTTAATGATGATTTAAATAATATTTATAACTGGGAAACTGCTAATGGACTTTGTCTGAATCCCCTCAAGTCCAAATGTCTCATCATGCACAAGAAAACTCTACGTCATAATCTAGATTTTGATATTGTTCTCAACAATCAGAGAATTGAAATTGTGTCCTCATCAAAAAATCTGGGTATTGTTTTTAATGACACACTTAGTTGGAACAATCATGTAAACGTTGTGGTAGGGAGAACGTATGGTATGCTTCGGACGCTTTGTGCGACTCAATCTTGCACTCCATTAAATATAAGAATAATACTTGCAAAATCTTACCTAATGCCGGTTTTATTATACGGGTGTGAAATTTTTGCTTTATGTGACTCAACTAGTAAGAGAAAACTAAATGTGGCCTTTATTATAAGGTATATTATAAGGTATAAGGTATATTATAAGGTATGTTTATGGATTAAACAGACTTGATCGTATTTCCTCGTTTTCAACAAGACTATATGGTATGTCGTTTGATAATATTTTAAAATTAAAGGTGCTAGTCCTATTACACAAAATTATATATCAGAAGGAACCATCATACCTTTTCAACCGCTTAACCTTTGCAAGATCCAATAGAGGGAGAAAGCTTGTACCGATAAGATATCGTAGTAAAATTTCTGAATGGCAGTTCTACTTTAATGCCGTTTATCTCTGGAACTTACTACCACATCAAACACAGAAAATCAACAACGCAATACAGTTCAAAAACAAAATAACTGCTAGTTTTTCAATTCAAATTTAAATTGTTTGTCACTTATTGTTTTTAATATACCTACGTTATTTCAACCATTTTTTTTTTCTTAATCAAAATTTTTACCATTTGATTCTTTTGTATTAAATTATGTCAAACTCATTCATTTATTTAGTTCTTTATTTTATTTATTTTTTTTATTTACTTTATATAATTATACAATTTATTTAAATATTTTTGTATACCGTAACTTGTTTTTTTCTTTAAAAATTCCCATACTATAATATAAAAGATGTAAATCTTGTTGTATGGGAAGAACAAATAAAAATAAAAAATAAATAAATAAATAAATATTTTAAAGTTCCTTAATTACAATTAAAAACTTTCGGCTTTAACACGAATATAAATTTTGATATAAAAACAAATACCTCTTTGAAAATATCTGTAAAATTGGCTGGAAAATGGTAGTGTATTTTTGTGCTGTCAATAATTTCCACACAGCCTTTGTATATCTATTTATGTCTGCTTTTACGACTTGAGACCTTTTAAAACAATGAATATAACAGTAGAACAACATTAACCTTTTTGTTTTAAGCGTAAAATATTTCAAGTTTAAGTTTTTTCTTCGTTTTCTTGCTCTTTATAACGTTGCGGCATATAATAAGACCACCAACAATAACAATGAACACAATCTCATCGGAAAACTCATAAAAAGTTTAAGCTTCACTTGCACTCACATACATGTAGACCTAGCACCAACACTTTTACATATGCATCATATTTTACAATAAGTTATTTATCCTTAAGAGATTTAAGTTTTATATGAAATTCACTTATACTATGCCTGCTCTGATAATACTAGTCAATCTTCTGCTTGCTAGCCGTACATCAAAGTAGAACATGAAATAAGTTTTATCTATGGTTTGTAACAGTAATAGCGATTTAAATAGACTTAGTTGCTAATGTATGGGCAATAAAAATGGGAAAATATATATAAATTTGAAAGTAATAAAGACGAAGAAGAAACTCTGCATTGGGTAACTTTCCGAACTTTGTGTCGGAACTGCAGCCATTGATCTTTGAACAGCCATTGTCTTACTTGAATTAAGCTACACTTTATTTTTCGAATAAACTGTTGGCATTATTTTACGGCACCCTTTTTTTTAAATTTAATTTTTATTTGCAATATATCTAAGGACATTAAGCAATATTCATATATTAAGTTAATTCATAACAGAAAATATGTAGTTCCATTGAGCTACTTAACCATTTATAAATATTATCTATGTATGTACATATTTACAATATGATTTTACTAGTTTCGAAATGGCAAATCATATATACGTTTTCACCTTCTTTTCTCGTGAGTATCGTCTAAAGGTGAAATAGCCAGAGGATTTTTGTGATTCCTTAATCATTGAAGATACTTTTCGCTGAAAGCACAGACGTCTTCTTTTACTGTGCACATTTTGAGGCCTTTAAGAATAACATAATGTTTTAGACTGGAATCTTTCGAGAATTTCAACAGTAGATTTACTTGAAGTACCCCACAACTGAATACCATAAGTCCAAACTGCTTTCAATATAACCTTGGAAATTCTTAATTTGTTGTCTAAGTTTAATTTTGATTTCGGCTCTCTTAGCGAGCTTAATTTGCGCGTTTTCACCATTAGACGGTATATTTTAGCTTTTATATATGCATATCGTGTAAGTCGGCTGTCTAAAAATCGTTTTTCATTGAACACAATTCGTTAAATTTTGAATCGATCAAAATATTTTGGTATTTCTTTTAATGAGTAGATATTTAGTTGAACTTGCCTCAGTTCTAATTACTTTAAATTGATTCTGTATCTTTTAAGGAATTCTAGGTCAAAGTTGAACTTTGGATTTTTTTTTATTTAGCGTGAAATATGTGTTTTTATTTTTTTTTATATCCTATACCACTTTAAGGTTATGGTATAAGGACTTTGCTGATGTTTGTAGCTACCAAAAATATTTGACCTAGACCCATCTTTTATTATACCGATCGACTCAGAATCACTTTTTTAATCGATTTAGCGATGCCCGTCCGTCCGACCGTCCGTCTGTGAGTCCATGCCAACTTTGTAATCAAACTAAAGGTCCCAAATATGAACATGTTTTGATGAAATTTGGTATATAAGCTTCTAGCCGCCATAGCATAAAGGGTATTGAAATCGGTTATAATCGGTGCATGTTCAGACCTAGTCCCCATAAAAATGACCCCTATGAAATCGACTAAAAATATCATAGTCCAAATTATCTCATAGATCTCAGTCAAATTGGGTTTGTGTATGTTTAGTATATCCACTAATCAGTAGTCGAAAAATAATCATAGGCTCGATATAGAGCAACTTCCCCACCTTCACTTAAATCTATCAAAAAACGAAAATATTCCACGGATTTTTCTCAAATTAGGTTCGTATATTTTGTTTCTAAATATAAATGACCTTACCAAATATGGTCAGGATCAGCCAATTTTTCGACCTATTCCCCATATAAATATAATTACCGATATGAACTTTTTCAGATCTGCAGCCAAAAAAAACATTAATAACAATGCCACTCAAATTTGGTTTATGCTTATTTTCTATATCGAATTAGTTGGAACGAAAGTTAAGGTCTCTAAGACATGGCATAGGGTATCGTATGGTCGGTCTAGATCGACTATAATTTTCTACCTTGTTTTTTTTTAACCCTATACCACTTTGTGGTTATAGTATTTGATCTAGACCCATCTTTTATTATATCGATCGACTCAGAATCACTTTTTGAATCGACTTAGCGATGTCCGTCCGATCATCTGTGTGTCCATGTAAACTTTGTAATCAAACTACAGGTCGCAGCAATGAATATATTTTGATGAAATTTTGTATCTAAGCTTCTATCGGCCAAAGCATGAACGCTATTGATATTGGTGAAAATCGGTGCCTGTTCAGACCTAGTCCCCAAAGACAAATAGCCCGTATGAAATCGACTTAAATTGTCATTAAGTCCAAATTATCTTATAGATCTCGGGCTAATTGGATTTATGCATGTTTATTACTCCCATTTATCAGTCGTCTAAAAATAAACCCTATGGGACATATCTTAGTCATAGCCCCCATATCAAGCTGATTCCCGATCTTCACTTAAATCTATCAAAAAGCAAGTAAGAAAGTTATAGTTGGTCTAGACCGACCATATGATACCTTATACCATTAGGGTGCTTCAAAATCGTATGGAGAAACTAGACGTGGTCCGATTTGTGAAGCTCACATCTGGATCGTTGTATACGAACCACACGAACGTATGTTCCAAATTTCAGAGAAATCGAATGAAGTTTGAAGGTCGCGCAAAACTTTCACTTTTTCGATTATTTTGTATGGGAATTTACATACAAATTAAAAAAAAAAAGTTTACATTAAACTTTATCTGATTTTTAGTTACGCTTTAAGTGACTTCTCCATAATTTCTAATATAGAATTTTGTAGGCTTTAAGATTGTAGAACAAACTATTTACCAATTCTTAATGGTTTTCGAGGAATTCGCGTTTTTTGTAATTTTGGAAAACAAAACCATACGCAGAAAGGGGCTTTTTTTTAACCAGGGGCCTAAAGGGCCAAAGTTTTTAGTTTGTTGCACCCTGTGCAATAAATGTGACAGCAGTCTGTAAGCAACTCTGTTATTGTTGTAGTTTGAGTTGACTTTTTATCAGCAGGCACAAACTAAACAAGAAGTCGTCGAGCAAGGCAGCAAATTTTCATTTTCCATTTTGGCTTTTCTGGACCACACAACGATTTGAGTAAATTTAGTGCAGCAAATTTAAAATGTCAAAAAAAATATTAAGACCGTCTCCAACATTTTGGCTTATTAGAACGCCAATAAGCGAATTTCCTTCATCGAGACTACCACGAGGCATTGACGTATTAAAAATGGTACAATATTATCATATTTATCAAAATCAAAAACTTTCAAATAGTTTTCTATGTACCATCGAAGCCGCTGTAAACGTATGGAAGCAAGCAGGTATCCCAACTCAGCAAAGAAAAAATTGTATCAGAAAATTGGAAAGGATGTATAAAAAATATAATTATTTAAAAAAGAGTATAAAAAAAGACGGCGTAAGCTACAAAAATCGCAGAGAAATCTTTGAAATTAAATTACAAAAAATATTTGATATCGCTATAAATGACGTACATAAGAAGATAAGCAAAAAAAAAGAGAGACTTCTTGGAAAAACAAAGGATAAACGTATTTTCTTGGTGCTTAGGGGGATTTGATTTAAATTCCTCGAGAAAAGAAATTATGAAGCTAAAGCGACTTGAAAAACATAGAATACTTAAAAATAAATCTGTAGATGAAAAAAGAAAAAATCAACATAAAAAAGCTGTGCAATATAATTTTGATGAATCTGATAACTCCAGTGATTCGGATTACAAGCCTGCTAAGAAAACACCAACGGTTAATAAAAACATTAAAAAATTTATAACATCTCTGGTGTTTCAGCAGGAGCCTGCGTTAATATTGAAAAAATGCTAGGCACTGAAATGGTGTGGATTGCTTGTCGACATCATATTATGGAGATAGTGTTGTCTTCTGTTTTTACTAGTGCAATTGGTTCTAGTTCAAGTCCAGAAACAGCACTTTTTAATCGTTTTCAAAAAGCATGGCCTAAAATTGACAAGAACTGTTACAAAGCAGCAGATATAAATCTGTTTGACAACCCAACATTACTACAGAAGAGAGATGAAATGTTGAAATATCTACCAACACAATTTGAAAATTCTCAGCCAAGGGATGATTACAAGGAGTTTTTGCAATTGTCTCTAGTATTCCTTGGTGGAGGCGATGGCAAGGTAAAATTTAGAGCACCAGGTCCAACGCACCATGCTCGTTGGATGGCAAAGGGAATTTACGTAATAAAAATGTATATTTTTCAAGACCAATTCATCTTAACGGAACATGAGAAAAAATATATTACTGACTTGGCATTATTTGTAATTTTAATTTACACTAAATTTTGGAATGAAGCTCCGATTGGTCCTACAGCTCCTCAGAACGATATAAAATTTCTTGAGGCACTTCAATGCTATCCCAACAAAGAGATTTGTAAGGTAGCTTTTAAGGCATTTTCTCGTCATCTATGGTACTTATGCGAGCACCTAATTGGATTGGCATTTTTTGACGAAAATGTATCTAATCAAGTAAAAATACAAATGGCAAAGAATATCTATGTTTCAAAAAACACAGCTTTGCAAAGACGCATAAAAATTACAGAAGAAGAGCAACAATTAAAAATTGAAAATTTCGTAAGTGATAGGACCAGGGACCGTAGATAATGATTATTGTTCGTTTTTTTAAATCAAAAAATTTATTGCACCATTATTATTATTTTTTGACAATCTTTGCATATCCGTCATGATTTTTAAATTTTTGAGTTTTTAAGTTTTCTTCAATGGTAATGATTATTTTTGAGTAATAATAAAAAAAACAGCTATAATCATTATTTTTGAGCAAAAAAAAATTAAACTCAAAAATAATTATTATTTATGATTTTTATTTTTTTCGCTCAAAATAAAACTCACTTTCAATTTACGATTTTATATATGATGTACTTACATATTTTTATGCATATGTATATATATTTACACCTACATGAATACCCATAATATAATTAAAATAAAAAATATAAAAGAGTGATCAATCTTATCGCGTTTCGAAATGGGTCGCAAGCGAAATTTAATTCCGCGCAATTTTTTTAACTTCAACGTGGAAAGAAATGTTTCTGAATGCAAAATTTGCAAATTAACTTTTACGGGCAACTATGTACGCAATCTGAGACGTCATTTGGAAGCCAAGCACAAAAGTGAATATGAACGCGAATTGGCCGAAAACACAGATGACCAAGTGAGTGAAAAAAAATCAAGTTTTCTGTGACAATGGGACAAAACGAAGCCAAAAATGCGTGCATCGAACTGGTGACTGCCGAAAAACTTCCATTGACTGTCCTAGATTCAAAAGGTTTTAAGACGCTAACAGCACAAATATTTAGTGGCTTAGATATGCCGGCTGTAACGTCTAGAAATATAATGAGCTTGTAGAGGAAAAGTACAATACCATTAAAGCGGAAATTGTAGCCACACTCAAAAACATAATGCTCTGCCTGAAAATGGACACTGCCACAAGATGCAATCGCGGAATCCTCGGCATAAATATTCAATTTATTGAAAGCGGTACGATTTGTATACAGACTTTGGGCCTTATAGAGCTGAAGAAATCGCATACATCCCAAAATCTCCGTGTTCAAGTTCAGTCGATATTAAACGATTTCAACATAAGTAAAAATCAAATTTATATCATCACCACTGACAATGGTAGAAATATGATTAAAGCAGTGGAGCTATTAAATGAATGCGAAGCTCTTGATGACTGTGAAATAGTAGCTGAAGAAGATTTGGAAGATGAAGAGCTGGTTAAGAATATAAAAATTAATTCAATCAGCTCCATCAAATGTGCAGCACATACACTGCAACTTGCTGTAAAAGACTTTTTTCAATGCTTGGAATCAGTTAATTTCATTGAAAAAGCGCGGAAAATTGTGAAAGTTTTAAGAACGCCGTCTTATAGGTGTGTAATTTTACATACTATTATTATTATTTATTAATAATTCTTTTTTTTTACCATGAAAGGTATTTGATAATGGACGAGTCATTACCGCAACCAGTGCTTGATGTTGCAACTCGTTGGAATTCAACATATCATGTGTTGAACACACTCCAAAAGTTCGAGGATTTTTGTGAAAGGCACCTTAAAAATTCTATGAAACTCACTTCAGCTGAGTGGGTGGATTTAAAAAGCCTTATAGAAACTTTGGAACCGGCTTATATAGCAACTGAGAAATTGCAAAGTTGTCAATTATTCATGGGTGATTTTTATAAGCTGTGGTTAGAGCTTAAGCTCACTGTCGCAGCAACAAAAACATATCTGAGCCACGCTTTGAGACAGTGCATCCAAGAAAGAGAAGACAGCTTATTGGGGGGTAACGTGGTCATTTGCAGCATCTACTTGGATCCACGAATAAGAAGAATATTGCTGCAAAAACCGATAAGCCTTATGCTTGCCAGAGCACAGCTTAAGCAGCTATTACGACAAATAATAAATTTGAAAGAAATCGTAAGTAAATTTATCTTAGAACTAACGCAAACACAAATTTATATATACATTTCAGATTAAAGCAAAACCTGAGCCCTGCTCAAGTAGTCCGAAGGCATCGACATCATTCGACGCAGAGAGCGCATTGCTTTCGCAGGATTCGAACACCTGCTCCCTCTTGAACGAGTATCTCAATACAATTGAGGTAGCTTCCGATGAGGAAACAGAAGATGGTTGGCACACTGAGGAGTTACAGAAAGGCTATTCTGAAATTGACAACTATTGTCCAAAGCCAGTTTGCCCAAACAAAAATATTATGAAGTACTGGGAGGAAAAAAAATTTCAATACCCCTATCTGTACCAGTTGGCCAAAGTGGTGCACTCTGTTCCTGCCACACAAGTGAGTGTTGAAAGTTCCTTTTCTGCATTAAAAACAATGCTAACGGATCAAACGAGTCGTTGGCGAAATTACTTTTTGTAAAATTAAATAATAAATAATTAAAAGCAAATAAAATTGATTAAAAAAAAACTTATGAAATAATTTTTAATAATTTTTTTTCGCCTTGGTTGGTTCCTTTGGATTTGTTTTCTGAGGATATGCAACTATGTTGGTAAAAAACCTCACAAAAAAGTCATAAATTGAAAGTGAGTTTTATTTTGAGCGAAAAAAATAAAAATCATAAATAATGATTACTTTTGAGTTTTATTCTTTCTGCTCAAAAATAATGATTATGGCTGATTTTTAATAATATTACTCAAAAATAATCATTACCATTGAAGAAAATCTTTAAAACTCATAATATAATCATTATTGTGTAATTTTTATTGTAAAACTCATAATGATTACGGTCCCTGGATAGGACATTTACTTTGTTTAACGTCCTTCATGAAAATGGAGAGCAAATGGCTAAAGAATTTTTGAATTTAACACCAGCTTATGGAGTAATAACAAAAGTTATGTTGAACTTAAATAAAGATCTTATAACATGAATGTTGTAAACGATGTGGCAGAAAGGGGTGTAAGCCTGGCAGAAAATTACAACGAAACGTTAACAAAGGACGAAGATCAAAAGCAGCTCCTTTTACGGTCAGTTGAAAATCACCGAAAGAAAATTAGCAAGCCGAACAAAAATCTTTTAATGTCTTAATTTTTAATTTAGCTGTTAGTTTATCTTTTTTGATTTAAAAGCACTTTAATGAATTGATGTTCATTGTTATATATTCATTTTTTGTTTCACGTATTAATTTTTTGTTCAAAAGTAACATTTAATCGAATTTTCATTCGAAAATTTTAAATCCGCACTTTCGCGAAAACCTCTATTTTTTTATTTTTTGTTTTCTTATTTGTAATTAACGACAAATATTTTTTAAAATTAGATGCATATTACTTTTTGATATTAAATATATATTAATAAATTTTATTTATTTTTTGTAAATTTTTAACCTGTGTTCTAAACTTTACCGCAATTGCGCGACCTTAAGATGGAAACTTTTGTTCAACGATGTTTGGTTATTTATACTTCTAAGATATAGACGCATTGATTTGGCCATGAGTCCGTTGAAATTTGCAACGTTAAGAATTTTGAAGCACCCTACTATACCATGGTTTAGAGACCCTATCTTTCGGTCTAACTAATTCGATATAGAAAATAAGCATAAACCAATTTTGACTGGCATTGTTATTAATTTTTTTGCTGCAAATATGAAAAAGTTCATATCGGGTGCTATACTTATATGGCGACTGGGTCGAAACGTGGACCGATCTTGACCATATTTTCGAAAGTCACTTATATTTTTAAAAAAATATATACAAACCAAATTTGAGAAAAATCTGTGCAATATTTTTGTTTTTTGATAGATTTAAGTGAAGATGGGGAAGCAGCTTATATGGGACCTATGACTAGGAAGTGTTCTATATGTCAGATATGGCAAAAATATTAAATTGGTGCATTTACGGCAGCCTTGAGATGGTGTAAACCAAGTAAACTTTGGTTGCCAAAGACTTTAATGGTGAAATGCCTGTGTGCAAGCAATAAAACTTATAATTTTAGTAGTGGAAGCAAAATAAGACCTTTGCAAAAAGATGGATTTCAATAAATGGGATAACATCTACTCAAGACCTTGCGTAGCACTTGCATGCGAAATTTCCTGGTAATTGGCTCAATAGTTTAGATGTGGTTGTGTAAAAAATAGGTTTTATAATGTTACACAAAGTAAACTACCTTCAAAGAAAGCACTATCTGTGTGCCAATTTTCATGTGATTCGGTTCAGTAGTTTTGCCCTAAAAAGGTAACAAACAAACAAACATGCCTTTCTTATTATATTTATAGGGATAAGATTTATATTTTAGTCCTTTATTTAAGCTGATAGGTAGTTTTGAGCACCTTAAGTAATTCTTATTTACGACGCTTAGTTTTTGAGACATAAATTATTTTATTATCGCTGCCAATAATTTTGCTTCACTACGCTAAGTTTTCGATTTTGTGTTCCCAACCAAAATTAAATCCCAGACGTATGAGTAATAATAATTAATCACACACTTGGACATACATCATCGTAACAGAATCGGGAGAGCAGTATATCTGGAGACCAGAGAGTCATTGCTAATCGTAATATTTATAATGTTTATTGCACTTAAAAGTTTTGTGTCTGAAATTTCAAATACTTATATGTTCAGACCTGTTTCTTGCCTTACGAAACTTAATACCATCTGTAATGGTGCGGCGTTGGTGGAAGATCCGCTTCCGTTTCGCTGAGCCTTTGCTGGTCGCACGTGCTTGCGAAGGGGCCTAGCTCGCCGGATGGGTGGGGTCTTGCTCAGGCCCAGGGAAACCGCACTACAGATTTTCACGTGCGATTAAAAGAAAATAACTGTCAAAAATACGGACGCTAAATGGGACGGATGGCCATACTTACCTTGGGGACGAGGTGTTCTGCCCCTTTTGCCCTCCCTACCATGTTACCTCGACTCCATCTCAATTGGAGGTAACCCACTAAATAATAAGAGTTTGGTTTGGTTTGGTTTTCTACATTGAGTTTAACAAGTTTTATTGAACCTTCATTTTAAGGTTATTTTAAATTAAGTTTAGCAAAATTTAATTTTTAGGGAAATTTTAAATTTAGGAAAATGTTAATTTTAGAAAAATTTTAAAGTATAGCATAATTTTAATTTTAGAAGAATTTTTTAAATTTAGCTTAATTTTATCCATATTTAGGAAAATTATTTTAATTTATGAAATTTTTAGTTTTAACAAAAGTTGACTTTTAGCACTATTTAATTTTTGGGAAAATTTTAAATTTTTAGGAAAATTTTTAAATTTTAATAAAAAAAATTTTTAATAGTAGAAAAAATTTTTAATAGTAGAACAATTTTAATATTAGCTCACATTTAATTTTTGCACAATTTTCATATCACCATATCGCTGGTGTTGCATTCCGATGAGGTACCGATGAAGCTGCTGCCGCCGGACGCCGTGGTTGTGTCTTGCAATATGCCATTGGAAGATGTTGGCCATAGTTAAGTTTTTTTTTTTTATTCAATTGAAATTTTACGATGAATTAATTCTTCGTATTAATAAAGATGAGCATTAATTGCAGATTTAACAAAATATTTTTAATGATGATATTATTTTATCGTTATTGACGATAATTTAACATAAACTTATGAATAGTTGTAATTTTTTTTCTACTTTTGAGATTTTTTAGTTTTCTTATGAATTGTTTATTTAATAGATTTAATATTCTAAGTAGCTGGTGGTTGTTTAAATATTTTTCACGCAAATATTAAAAATATAATTAATAAAAACCGAACAACAAATGGCATTAAATCTAGTTTTTTTTTTCTTAAAGTTTATTTAATTTTATATTTGTTTTATTTCTTAAATTTTACACTTTCTTTTTTTTCTTAAACCTATCTTTTTTTTTCTAAACATAATTTTTCTTTAATTTTCTGAAACTTAAATTTAATTTTTCGAACTTTTTCATAACTGTTCTTCATTTTTTAAAATTATTCTAAACTTAACTTAATTTTAATTTCGAAGGAGGTTTATCCTCAACCTTGTATTTCAACAAACAAAATTCGACTCTTAAAAACTACATTTTATTAATTTTAAATTTTAAGGTTTTCCTCAACCTTTCTTGTCAAGAATTAATCTTCAACTCCTCGATTTAAATTTTACTTTATTACATTAAACCTTCTCATCTTCATTCATTCATCTGCAGATAAAAACCTGTTTATTAAAAAAACAAAATCACCACCAATTCATTGAGAACATTCATATGCATTCATAATATTCTCTAGTATTTATAACACTCCCACTCATATATGACTATGAGAGCTAGTGAGATCAATACAATAAAATACGTGGTGTGACCAGCATGATTGCATATGAATGAGTTCATGATTTAATACAACACAATGAAGAGCAAAAAACACGCCATAAATCAGTTTGCCAAAAAAAATGCCATCAACATATTACCATATAAGGTGTTGTTTATATGTACATACTTGAACTTGAAAATAATTTCAAGATCAAGGTTATTATTTTTTTTTCTTCTTTCTTATTCTGCTTGTAACAGAAATTCTTTTGCTACAGTACAGAGCAAAACAGATCACCGTCACACATCAAGGTCCATAAGTTCTCATGTGAGAGATATTGTGGATTAGCGTGGTCCTACGTTATATGGACATTTTTTAAATGCCTATTATGTGGAGTGTCGGGGTCCAGTTTGTTTCCTTTCTATACAAAACTAATAAATTTGAAGTTTGGGGACAATCGGATATAGAAAGGTGGCGTCGAAAATCGATTATAAATTTCAAGTGTATACGACTTTTTTTTCAGATTTTACGAAAATTTCGTTCTATATGTTAATTTTTTCGACAATTTGTTGTCTTTTCAAAAAGCTATACAGCTTCAAAATGGAATAAAAACTTGCCAATAAATTGCAAGTACCCCAGACCATTTCTGTGCAAAAATAAACAAATAAAACACTAGGTCATGAAAATTGACCGCACTGTTTTCAGAAATTGCTTAAGAAATTGCTTTGAGAAATTGCTTCGATAATTTTTTTATCTCTGTACTTATAAGTAGTCAGATATGAAGTAATGTTTTATTACCACGTTGTTAACCTATTACGTAATGAGACTGACAGTGGCTAATTTTTTTGCTAATATTTTGAAAACTCCTTTTTCAAGTCTTAAAAAATTTTCTTAAACAAAATTTAAGATAAATGGATCCAACTCTTCAAGGTTTTATTAAATACAGGCTAGGGATAACCTATGTAAATTGTTAGAAAAACATCTCTGCCAGAATTTTTTTATACTGATTTTTTTCCAGATTTTGAGAAAAATTAATCTTTTGTAAAATATTCAGTTAATGTACTCTTTCTAAATAGTTTGCATCAAAAAGTAATCACTTTTCTACTTTTAAATACCATATTATATCTCAATAGCCTAGGGTTTCGGAAAAAATAATATGACCCAATTAACTCTTTTGACCCCAAGCTTATGAAAGACAATTTATTTAAAAATTTTAATATTTAGTAAGTGTTGTTAAATTTTTAAATGTGACGCTTATAATACAATAACCAAATGTGCAAGTTTCCCATGCTAATAATTTGGAATAAATCGAACAACTTTAACTCTTTTCATCCCGAGGCCAAACTTTGAATTTTGACATATTTCAAATAAAAAGTAAATACATAAAATTAATGTAAACGATACTGCCAAAAGAAGCGTGAAATTCATAAAAGATTTTAATAAAGTGTTAACAATTAAGGAAAAAAAAGCATATAAACTCCAGATAACAGAATCATACAAAAAACAAGTAAGAAATTATAGTCGGTCTAGACCGACTATACGATACCCTATACCATGGTTTAGAGACTCTATCTCTTCAGTCCACCTTATTCGACATAGAAAATAATCATAAACCAAATTTGAGTGGCATTGTTATTAATTTTTTGGCTGCAGATATAAAAAAAGCTCATATCGGATGCTATATATATATGGGGACTTGGTCGAAATAAGGGCCTATGCTGACCATATTTGGTAGAGTCACTTATATTTTTAAAAAATATATACAAACCAAATTTGAGCAAAATCTGTGCAATATTTTTATTTTATGATTAAGTGAAGATCGGGAAGCAGATCTATATGGAGCCCATGACTTGTCCTATTGGGATTATTTTTGGACTACATACACACATCTAAAAAATAAAACATTACCCACTCGCGATCGGAAGAAAACGAAATTAAGTCATAAACAACATATAAAATTTCCCTGATTTCTATTTTATTACTATCTTTTAATTGTAAATTTTTTTTATTTTTTTATAACTGATAATGAATTATTTTGGATTTATTTAATAAATTTGGTTGAAACAATTGTTGTCGTTTTTATAGGGGGCGTTTCAGATTTTTCCGATCGCGAGTGGGTAGTATTTTAATTTTTAAATATTTTTTTTTTTAACAGTATCTACACGTGCAAGAAAACGAACTTAAAATAAAGCTGCACTCGAATCTGTGTGTTTTATGTCTGTTCGAAACAAAAAATACGTGACAGAAAAATGTTCGTGTAGATAACGAAATATTAAAACGAAACACAATCATGATTGTGTTGGGTACCGTACAAAATTTAGAAACACACATAATTGATACAAATAAAAATATGTGTTTGTTGGTCTGAGCTATGTTTATTTTCTTAAATGTATGAATTTTTTATTCAGTATGTTTTTTTCTGAACTCTGATAGGTACAGAGAACAAAAAAAGTAATAATAATCGCTTTAAGCAATTTCTCGGAGTTGAAAAAAGTGCCGTTAAATTTGGCACAAAAGTGGTCTGGGGCATTTGATATTTATTCGCTTTTGAAGTTTTGTAGCTTCTTGAAAAAACAATTTAATACAGAAATCGTTTCATATCACAATTGTCGAAAAAATTCAACTGTAGAACGATATTTTCGTAAATCTGAAAAAAGTTATATTTTCTCCATATAAACACACTTGAAATTTTCAATCGATTTCCGACTTTTCTTTATTCAGTTGTCCCCAAACTTCACATTTAATAGTTTTTTATATAGAAAGGAAACAAACCTGATTCCGACTCTCCACAAAATCGTATTTCCGTTTTTAAGGACCACTCTATTGTGGATGATAAAACAATAATCGACTTATCCGATATTATTTACAAATTGTGTGTATAATAATGGCCGCTTTTCATAATTGATATCTCGTAAACTGCGTGGCGGGAAAATTAATGAAATGACAACAACTATTTAAGGTTTCAATAATGAATTTAATGAATTATCCAACGATACTAATTTCTTTAAAAAGTATGTCAAGAATTTTATTTGTGTTCTTCTTTATGCAACTGTGCACTGTGCAGAATATACAAAAAATGTTATGACATTAATAAAAAATTCTCTGACGCAATTTGTTCCAACCGAGTTTACTTCTCGATATTGATAAACTATTAGATAATCAATCTAAGCCAACCATAATTTGTACATTCTTTTTGGCTTTTTTTTTGTGTCTAAAAAATACCAGCCATACTTCGTCTTTATACTTATGCGTTTGTATGTTAGTAGTAGAAAATGTTAAACTCTAGTGTACGATGTCTGTCTGTGATGAGTTGATGCCAAAGTGCAAAGTAAAGAATTGAATTTAATCATATCGTTCGCCTTAAACTTAGCTCGGTTCAAAGTGAATAAGAGTTCAACTCATGTAAGGTTGGCTGGTGTTACTGAATGAGTGAATGAATATGTGAAAGAATGAATGATTACTTCTTCATGTTTATGACTGAAATTCTTCTTAGAGAAACGTCAGTTGGGAATGACGTTTAGGTTAAATTTACGTTTGAAAATAAAAATTAAGTTATAGTCAATTTGAGAGTTTTAAAACAAAAGTTTAAACTAGACGTGAAACTAAGACGTGAAAAAAGCAATATTTAACTAAAAAGCATAGAAATAATTAGGATATTCACAAGAGCGTCCTAACTGTTGTATGTGTCGTATGTGTTAAAATTTTACAAAAGCTTTATAATTGTTGTTAATATTTTCCATACAAAAAAAAATAAATTATACGACAATACACTTTAGCAGGTATGTTGTCGCGGTGTATTATATTTTGTTTACTATTTAGTCAGCTTTTGTTATTTATTCATATTTTTTGTAGAAATAAATTTAAAAAAAAATGGAAGAAAATAGTTACATTCAGGTAAGTTTTTGTGTAAAAGAAAAATTATTTTGCTTTTATTCGATTTTTTTTCCAGATTGTAGTATGTGAATATACGTCGTGTTGTTCACATATGTCCTATTTGACGTCTTGTATTTCTTTACAACATACAACTTTGGTACACCTTATGAATTCCATACCTGAAAAGAGATGAGTTTTATTTTGGCAACGTTTTAGTATCAAAAACAATTGAAAAACTTCCATGCAATTTTCTCGAAAACTAAGCTGGTATTAGATAAAGGAACAATAATTTGGAAAAACCCTTATTTTCGATCGGGAATCAATCACGGAATAACCCTTTTAAATATATTTTCCTCGAAATAATCTATTTAGAGAAGTTAAAGGGTTTTAACTTAGGTTCACCAAATGTTAAACCCAATACCTAACAAAATTATCAAATGCATTTTTCTCGAAAACTAAGCTTGGAATGGGTGTATTTTTTTCGTATTCAGCATCTAATTAAGGACACTCAAACCTTGTGTAATGATAAAATGGATGATTTGGCATTCCTTTGGGTTTTATTTCCACCTGTTGACTTTTTTTATTATTTATATGTTTATTTGCACAAAATTTAATTACACTTAATTTAATTTGGTCTCAGCGCCTTATAATTATTGAGGCAAGTTACCAATAAAACATATCAAGGGTTTAGTAACGCAACCTCATATCTCAGAAACTACTACTTTCAGGAGAGACAAAAAAGCTTTTCTAATAAGTTTTTTACATTTTTTAATCAATTCTATTTAATCTTAAAAGTAATCAATTTCTAAGGCCGTTACATACACAATTGCATTATTCTTAAATAAGAGCACATAAATGAGTTATTTTAATTATTTTATTTCAAAAACGTATAATTAATTGATTTCTTTAATTATTTTAAATCAAATAAAAAATATTACTATTAAACTTATTACTTATTTTTTTAATAATAACAAAACACTACTTTCCATAACATTTTAGTGCACTCATTATTTATAGTATTTATATTAAGATTACGTAGTTTCAATAATACTTTTAATCACTACAAATAACTTAAAAAATTCAAAAAAATATAAAATATTATATTTCAACACTAATAAAGATGTTTATTTTTCACGGATTTATTTTAAATTATCATAAAAAGTATGGTAATCATTCAGTATTAATGGCTTTAAAGACAGCAAGTGTTTGAGTTTTTGAAAATTTAAGGGAATTGCTTCAACATATAACCCCTTAACTTCGATGTCAATAGGATATTTACTGTTTAAACGCTGAGGAATAATTTCCAACTCATTGTCGAATGATAACACAAGAGAACATGGTTTTTGTTGATTAAGAACTGGATGTTATTTTTAAGGTTATATGGAACGTTGAATCCAAATCTGCACTTGGTTTTTTTTATCAGCTCGACTTTTCGCGATATACCGTTATGTCCAAAATTAAGGCACTTCCACTACATATGTTGGAACAGCTTGAAAATGGTTCACCATATTCACTTTAACAAAAATTTATAAGTCCGATCAGAGGGGAGATGTGTAAACATCAAGTAATTAAAAATTTTTATGGCACTTTTTGAAAATAAAGCATCATATATGTATCACTTATAGCAATAAACTGCAGGAACTCTGAAAATATAAAAGTATTTATTGTTGTTTATTATTTCAACCGGTTAATTTTTAAGTTTTTGTTATATATTTTTAATTTTTTGTTTTTACATTTTTAATTTTTTTTTATCTTTCATTTTTAATTTCTCATTTTCTCATTTTTCATTTCTCGTTTTTCATTTCATTTTTTACTTTTTTATTTTTTATTTTTCATTTTTATTTTTCATTTATTGATTTTCTTTTTTCATTTTTTTATCTTTTATTTCTCATTTTCTATTTTTCACTTTTCATATTTCATTTTGCATTTTTTATGTTTTATTTTTCACTTTTCATTTTTTATTTTTAATTTTTCTTTTTTTACTTTTAATTTTTCATTTTTAATATCTTATCTTTTACTTTATATTATTTATTTTTAATTTTTGCCTCTAATTTTTTTATTTTTAATTTTTAATTTTTTATTTTGAATTTTTTTATTTTTCATTTTTCTTTTTCGTTTTTCATTTCTCGTTTTTCATTTGTCATTTTTTATTTTTTTTTCATTATTTATTTTTCGTTTTTCATTTGTCATTTTTCATTTCTTATTTTTCATTTATTAGTTTTCATTTTACATATTTCATTTTTAATTTTTTATTTTTCTGTTTTCGTTTTCAATTTCTCGGTTTTCGTTTTTCGTTTTTCATTTTTCATTTTTTATTTTTCATTTTCTATTTTTCTTTTTTCATTTTTAATTTCTCATTTTTAATTTTAATTTTTAATTTTTCATTTTTTATTTTTCGTTCCATTTTTAATTTTAATTTTTCTTTTTTTATTTTTAATTTTTAATTTTTTATTTTTAATTTTTAATTTTTTATTTTAAATTTTTTATTCTTTATTCTTTATTTTTTATTTTTCGGTTATCATTATTCATTTTTTTTTCATTTTTTATTTATCGTTTTTAATTATTCATTTTTCGTTTTTCATTTATCATTTTTCATTTTTTATTTTTTATTATTTTTTTTTAATTATTCACTTTTCACTTTTCATTTTTCATTCTTTATTTTTTATTTTTCATTTTTCGGTTTTCGTTTTTCGTTTTTCGTTTTTAATGTTAATTTTTTATTTTTAATTTTTCGTTTATAATTTTAATTTTTAATTTTTCGTTTTTCATTTTAAATTTTTCATTTTTCGTTTTTCATTTTTCATTTTCCATTTTACATTTTTAATTTTTCATTTTTCATTCCTTTTTTTCATTATTTATTTTTCGTTTTTCATATTTTATTTTTCATTTTTCGTTTTTAATTTTCCATTTCCCATTTTTAATTTTTCATTCTTTATTTTTCATTATTTATTTTTAATTTTTTTTTTCATATTCTATTTTTCATTTTTAATTTTTCGTTTTTCATTTTTAATTTTAATTATTAATTTTTCGTTTTTCACTTTAAATTTTTCATTTTGCGTTTTTCATTTTTATTTTTAATTTTTTGGTTTTCGTTTTTAATTTTTTATTTTTCATTTTCTATTTTTCAATTTTCATTTTTGATTTTTTATTTTTAATTTGCATTATTAATTTTTCGTTTTTTATTTAAAATTTTTCATTTTCCATTTTTCATTTTTCATTTTTCTTTTTTCATTTTCCATTTTCCATTTTTCATTTTTCATTTTTTTCATGGCACTTTTTGTTTGACTTTTATAGGGATTAAATTTTTTCTTTCACATTGGCGATTATATCGTGATAATGATAAAAAAATATGTGGCAACACTACTAACCCAGCTCATGGTAGTCGTGTTCTTGTTGTTGTACAACTATTATGTTCAACCACTAAACTATTACAACAAACACACTGGGTTTTTATACCCTATACCACTATGTGGTTTGGGTATAATGACTTTGTGCTGCTGTTTGTAACAATCAAAAATATTTGACCTAGACCCATCTTTAATTATACCGATCGAATCAGAATCACTTTCTGAGTTGATTTAACAATGTCCGTCCGTCCGTCCGTCCGTCTGTGTGTCCATGTAAAGCTTGTAATCAAACTGCAGGTCGCAAATATAAATATATTTTGACGAAATTTGGTATATAAGCATTTATCGGCCATGGGATGAACGCTATTGAAATTGGTGAGAATCGGTCCATGTTCAGACCTAGCCCCCATACAAATTACCCCTATGAAATCGACATAAATTGCCATAAGATCCAAATTGTCATATAGATCTTACTCAAATTGGGTTTGTATGCGTTCATTACATCCACTAACGAGTAGTCCAAAAATGATCCCTTTGACCCCATATAGAGCTGCTTGTCGATCTTCACTTAAATCTATTAAAAAACAAAAATATTGCACTGATTCTTCTCAAATTTTGTTTGTACATATTTTTGCAAAATACAAGAGACTTTACCAAACATAATCAGGATCGGTCCATTTTGGACCTAGTCCCTTTATAGATATAGCATCCGATATGAACTTTTTCATATCAGCAGCCAAAAAAATTAATAAAAATCCCACTCAAATTTGGTTTTTGCTTATTTTCAATGTCCAGTTAGTTGGGCCTAAGAGATAGGGTTTCTAAACGCATGGTATAGGGTATCGTATAGTCGGTATAGACCGACTATAATTTTCTTACTTGTTTTTCGTTATTTTTTTTTTTAATTTCTCATTTTTTCATATTTCATTTTTCGTTTATCGTATTTCATTTGTCATTTTTAGTTTTTTTTATTTTTTATTTTTTTTTTAAATTTTTTTTTCATTTATTAATTTTCTTTTTTTATTTTTAATTTTTTATTTTTCTTTTTTCATTTTATATTTTTCATTTTGAATTTTTTGTGTTTCATTTTTAATTTTTTATTTTTCATGTTTCATTTTTCATTGTTATTTTTCATTTTTCATTTTTAGTTTTCATCTTTGTTTTTTTATTTTTCATTTCATTTCATTTTAAATATTTTATTTTTTATCCTTTATTTTTAATTTTTCTGTTTTCATTTTTAATTTTTTTATTTTTCATTTTTTATTTTTAATTTTTTTATTTTGAATTTTTCTTTTTTGTTTTTCATTTTTCATTTCTCGTTATTCATTTTTCATTATTTATTTTTCATTTTTAATTTTTTATTTTTCATTTTTCGGTTTTCGCTTTTCATTTTTTATTTTTCATTTTCTATTTTTCAATTTTCATTTTTAATTTTTCGTTTTTAATTTTAATTTTTCATTTTTTATTTTTCGTTTCGATTTTATTTTTAATTTTTCTTCTTTTATTTTTAATTTTTCACTAGAGGACCCCTGCTGCTCCGCAGCATTATATTACATTATATTAATTTTTATAATATAATACCCAAGTTTGCCAAGAGAAGTTAACGTACAGTAATGCCAAAATATGCCAAGAGGAGTTAACGTACAGTAAAAGTAAAGTTGATTGTCCACGCATAACTTTCCTCAAACCCAACGAATTTGCCAAAGAGAAGTTAACGTACAGTAATGCCAAAATATGCCAAGATAAGTTACCGTACAGTAAAAGTAAAGTTGATTCTCCACGCATAACTTTCCTCAAAGCCAACGAATTTAAGCACTTAATTGCTCAAAAGAAGGAGCTTGATCCACTGAGTGTTCTTAGACCTATGTCAACAGCCTACGTTAATTAGAACTCTAGTTATAGAGGTTTGAGAGAAGAAAAATATTTAAAAAAAATCTTGAATGCAAAGAAAGAAGTTTCATAAATTCTTTTAATATATAAGATAAGATTTTTATTTTTTATTTTTTTTTTATATTTTATTTTTTATTTTTATTTTTTTATTTGTTATTCTTTTATTTTTCATTTTTTATTTTTTTTTAATTTTTTTTGATTTTTTTTTTTTTTTTTTTTGATTTTTCATTTTAATTTTACATTTTTCATTTTTCGTTTTTCATTTTTCATTTGTCATTTCTTATTTTTCATTATTTATTTTTCGTTTTTCATTTTTAATTTTTTATTTCTTTTTTTTTCATTTTTCGGTTTTCGTTTTTCGTTTTTCATTTTTAATTTTTTTTTTTTTCATTTTCAATTTTTCAATTTTCATTTTAAATTTTTTTCATTTTCTTTCATATTGGCGATTATATCGTGCTAATGTTAAAAAAAAAGATGTAGCAATACTACTGACCCAGCTCATGGTAGTTGTGTTCTTGGTATTGTTAATATATATGCATAATTTTTTGTGGCATTTTTTATGTTGTTGTACAACTCTTATGTTCAACCAATAAACTATTACAACAAACACACTGGGTTTTTCGTTTTTTTTTTAGAGGTATATACAAATTTTTGCTCATGTACACAATGATGCCCGATTTAACCCATTTTAAATATCAACCTGGAGGGAACAATGGCAACTAACTTTTTCGTAACTTGACACAGGTATATGGTTTCTTTTGTGAATGCGCATGGTTTGAACAGACACACGGACAGACGGACATCATCCATTTTTAATGAAATTAAAAAATTCCATGTCAAAGTTTTCCATGGATGTTTTTAATCAAACTACAGGTCGCCAATATGAATATATTTTGATGTAATTTAGTACATAAGCTTCTATTGGCCATGGGAAGAATGCTGCTGAAATTGGTAAAAATCGGTTCATGTTTAGTTCTAGTATCCATTCAAATGACCCTTATGAGATCGAGTTAAATAGCCATAAGATCCAAATTATCATATACATCGCGGCCAAGTTGGGTTCGTGTGTGTATATTACATCCATTTATCAGTAGTCTAAGAACAAATTTTATAGGACAATTCTTAGTCATAGCCCCATATGAAGCTTATTTCCGATCTTTACTTAAAACTATCGAAAAATAAATATTGCACAGATTTTACTCGAATTTGATTTGTATATCTTTTGTGCAAAAAATAAGTGACCTAATACAGTCAGGATCGGTCCATTTTTCGACTTGGTCCCCATAAAAATATAGCACGCCAACCTTGTCATGACCGAAGACAAAGAAATTAATAACAATGCCACTCAACTTAGTTTTGTGTTTATTTTCTATATCTAATTAGTTGGACCTAAAAGATAGGGTCTCTAATAAACGGGGTATAGGGTATCGTATAGTTGGTCTAGACCAAAAATTAAACTAGTTACAGTTTTAGTACAAATCTCACAGAAACCCTCGAAATTAGTTTTTTCCTTAAGCTAAGTTAGTTGCAGTTAAAAGAGCCTTTATTTGGATATATTTCTTTAAAAAAAACTAGTTGCTAGATAGCAAAATAATACAAGTTTGTTAATGGTTTCCATAGATTCTGTTACTAACGTAATTTCAAGAATTTTACAAACAATAGTTTTAATATAAACAAAAGTCAGTATAACATAAAACTCACTTAAGTATGACACAAACTGCACCTATGGAAAACTTAAAACTCAACGAAGACGAATTGAAAGATTTTAAGGACGACATGTTGGCCACCGTGTATAAGCAAACTAACACTCAGTTATTAATCTATCAACGAGCCATATGCTTTAAATCTTCGAAACAAAGTAATCAATGCAAATCATCCCAAAACTCAACTCCACCAGGAAATGAAGCACCAATGCCTTCAGACGACATATTAAATGATATTAAATTGGATAAGGAATTAGATATTTTGAGAAGAATATACGAAGTGGCCTATAATGAGCTAGAATATTCCCACAGGATGCAAGAAGTGGAACCCCATAAAGATTTAAATTTGGCTATAGCAATACAAGAACAAAACAGCAATGATTCGGATTTACTTTCCAGAGAAATACAGGCAAACAAAGCAACTTTGAAACAATTAAAGCAACAACTTAAAAATGAAGAAGCTGAAATGCAGCTAAAGTTAAGTGAAAGCTCGAAACGTGTCGAAGAATTGCGTAATCATTTAGCCAACATAAAACGTATAAGTAAATTGGAAGTTAGACTTGTTGAAAAATGGGAACAGAATCGTTTATGCCAAGCTACAATAGTGGGTGAGAAGGAAGAACGTCTGCTAATGCAGGAAATTTTAGCTGTTCACCGTGGTTTAGCTGGTGAACAGAGACTTATTTGCGAAATTGAAGCCTTTCGTAATAATGAAATATCGGATTTAAAAGACAAAATAGCGGAATGGCAACAGAAATTCGCAGAAGAAAAATCTAAAATTAATGGCAAGAACTCAGCATTAAGCAAGAATATTGCCGATATCATTAAAATGCATGAGAAACATTGCGAAACAACGCAACAACGGAAAGCATTTGTTGAGGAATATATAAAACAAAAGGCCGAAGAAGAACGTATACTTAAAGAACAACGTTTTCGAGTTCAATGTGCCATACGACTGCAGGCTTGGTGGCGTGGTGTTATGGTTCGTCGTAGTTTAGGTCCCTATCGTAAGAAATTGAAGAAGTCAAAAAAATCCAAAGGTAAAAAGTAAATTGTACGCAATAAAACAGGAAGAATAAATACAATGAACTAAAACCTTATTTTTGTTTTAATGAATTTGTGGAAAATTATTTGGAATTGTCTTGAACAAATTTAGAAATCATTCATTTTAAAAAAAACATGCTTACAGTAAAATACGGGAGTTTTGTACCTAAATATGAAACAGTGCAATTTTTAAAAATACGGGTATCATATTTTATTTATTTATTATTTATCTCATTTATTTATTTATTTATTTAATCAATACATCACAACAATAACTAGTGTTATCTACACGGTTCGCTTAAAGGTCGAATAGGTTCGCCGAAACCTTCGACCATTTCTGAAAACGGGGATTGGTAGAGAATCATTTATGTATTTAAACCTCGAAAACCGCAAAATCCTAGCAGATCGGCTTTTGAAGATACAAGCACTTTAATTTTTCAAATGTAAAATTTTTCGTTTTAATACATTTGTTTTGTTACTTTTTCTTTGCTTACATATTTTCTGTTGTTGCTTTTAATTTTCTCAATTTCCAGATTTAGCATGTTGTATCCTTTCCATTCGTAGAGTTTCCGTGTTTTAGTTTTTATTGTACAATTTACAAGTATTATAGTTTTTTTTTTAGAATTTAACGATTTTTTCTGCGGTTTTAGCGTTATTTCTTCAAATTATTGATCTGGCAGCATTTTCATTTGACAATAGTCAAACCATTTGACCACTTGTCACTCACAAAATTAACGGAAATTACAGTCTTTCTTGGAACATTGTTAATGAAGCATATAATCAACATCGGGCTGTAATTTAGTGCGACGCGTAACTTTGTGATACTTGAACAAGAACATTCTTGTGGTAATATTCCAACCGAATTCTAAATTTTTTTTCCTATAAACTACCGTTGACGAAAACTTGTGCCTCTTTATAGTGCAATAATGAGACCAAAAAGTACCCATCAAAGCAATAGAGCCAAAATCTCTGCACCTTGTGGCAGGAAAATAGTGTTCGGTGTCAAAACCGATCACACTTTCGGATAAATGAAAATGTGGAGAAATTAATAAAACAACATCTTGCCGCCACTTTCAACTTAGCTGATGAGAGATTTCCAACTAGTATATGTGGGACTTGTAGGATTACTCTTCAGGAACCAGAAAAAAATATTCAGTTGAGACCTTTGGATATGCCAAATTATGAGGACATTGAACTACGGAATGCCCATAACGGCGAATGGCAATGTTTCATTTGCTTGACTGCGGCTTTTAAAGGTCATGTGCACAATAAAACAGGGCGGGGGCATTTCCGAAGTACCTCCAAAATGATACAGACGTCCTGCGAAAAACAGAATGCATCCCAGCCCCCGAAATTGGAAAACGCAAGCATTTGTAAGAAGTGGGTAAGGGAAAAAGACATCCCTTGCAACAACCAAGTCGGGGAGAATATTCTACACATTGTCACTGAAATACCAGAAAAAAAATCAAGACCATCTTATCACGGCCCTGTTGAAGCGCAAGCTGGATAGCCAAAGCACTGAAAACCTCGGATCGGCAAAAAGTAAAAATAGTCAAGTAGTCTTGAGCACACGTGGAGCAAAGGCAAGAGTTCAGCTCAATCCGCATATTGTCGAAGACACAATTTTCCCAGAAAAATCTTTACATAATTTTCAACTGCACATGGGCTCATCGATCAATCAGATGAAAAAGTTCACCAATTTCCTGAGAACACATGTAGGAAGAAAATCCGTTCCCAGCAATTATCTTCAACATCTTGGTAACAAATCACGATTCTTCGAAGATGTATATCAAACAAAAAAATTTTATTTTGATTGCGAGTGTGGAGATAAAAGGTCTGAAAGGCCCGTCGTCTATGGAAATGCTGAACATTTGTTAGAAATAGTTTTAGAGAAAAGGCAACAAGTGGGCAATGTTAACATTAAAGTGATGGCTGATGGCGGGCAGGGTTTTTTTAAAATTTGTATGAGCACTATGGGTGAAGGTGACCAAGAGGACGAAGAGGAACGGGTGGTAAAAAAACGACAGCTCTATTCTGAAAGCAGTAGTACTTCAGGGCAAGCGAAGCTTTCTTCAGTGCATAGGGTGATACTTTTATGCATTGTACCTCAAATAAAGGAAACGTATGCGAATATCAAATTATTGTTCGAGATAACTGAGTTTAACAGCACTCCATTCAAATTTGTGTCCGATTTCAAAATTATTCTCTTCGCTAACGGCCAACAAACAGTCACCTCAAGTTACCTTTGCCCCTATTGCTTTATTTCTTTCCAAGAGTTGAGGAGTGGAAAAGATTTATTTCAAGCCAAAAATGCCGATAATACCAGTGAAACTGATAATTCTAATCTAATTTCAAGTTTAAAGACTTATGGACATTTGAAAAACGATAACATGAATTTCGCTCAGATTGGAGGGTCGTGAAACTGCACTCATTTGGCCAAAAAAATTGAACCTTGTTTCAAAGACTTACAATGGTGACTTGTTTTGAGGGCAATGCATGCAGGAAACTTCTCGAAGAAGCAGATAAATTGTTCGATTGGGAAATATATGATAAGGTAGGGATTTTTGCCGTTAGTCCATATGTCCACACATTCAAAACTATGGATAATCTTGTGAAATGTTGTTTTGGAACAAGAAAAAATGGCTCAAACACTTGTCCCAAAAGTATATAGAAGAGCTTAGAAAAAACTACAAAGTATTACAAAATGTAACAGTTATCTAAAAATCCATGTACTATTGGAACACATCGAGGACTGTATCTATTTTTTTGAGAATAATGAAGCTTTAGGATATTGGTCAGAGCAGGCGGGAGAATCGATCCATCGTGAGTTCCTTTCATTTTGGAATAGGTAATTTGAAAAAAGCGGTGGCTCAATTCTCCTCAACCC
Organism: Cordilura impudica; assembly: GCA_963682025.1. Taxonomy (NCBI): domain Eukaryota; kingdom Metazoa; phylum Arthropoda; class Insecta; order Diptera; family Scathophagidae; genus Cordilura; species Cordilura impudica. Next base: position 66,005,287 of record OY821521.1, read on the forward strand.
ATTTATACTAAATAATAGGATTCAATAATTCTTTTCAAATGTCTCTTTCTATATTTTGTGATAAACTAATGAATTTATTTAATTATGTAATTGAAATGTACAAATAAATTTTCATTTCTAAATCCAAGAATGGTATTATATCTTCAACTTCCAAATACTCCAATTCCAAGGAAGCACAATAAAAAAATACAACATAAAAGTTTGCACCGGGATTTTAACCCGTTTCCCGGACTTCTAGTAAGTAAGTAGTATGAAAACTTGGTCCAATGAATATTCTCCTCTATGTCCAGAGGTAACTCATCCATTGAACATGTTTAAATTGTCAAAACATTCCCGGGGAAGAGCATTCGAACAGTGATGGATGCTTCAAATGGCCATGTGTGCTATCCTCAAAATACGGCAGCTTACTTTGATGGTAACTTGAAAAGCCGATCTGCTAGGATTTTGCGGTTTTCGACGTTTAAATACATAAATGATTCCCAACCAATCCCCGTTTTCAGAAGTGGTCGAAGGTTTTGGCAAACCTATTCGACCTTTAAGCTAACCGCGTCTAATAGTGCTGGGAGGATAATGGCACATTGTGATTTTGTTATTAAATAAAAAATAAAAATTCTTAATACTTATTATTTTAAAGAATAAGTTAACTAAAAAAGGTGTTATTAAAAAAATATTGTTAAATCAAAACTATATTAAGACCACAAGTTTACATTTAATAAAATTGAAAACCAATAATATGTCATCAAATCATCAACATCAAAAAGAAAAAAAGTTAAGACATTTTTGCATATAAAAGTTGTATAAAGTTATTGTGCTAAGATGATATATATCGAAACTTTGAAATGCCTTGCATTGCTTATGGTTTGAATATTAGGTGGAAGTTGGCGCCAAAGGTTAATAGCAGTGAAGAAAATGTGTTTTTCGTTATATCTCTTTTAAAGCGAAATGTATTTATTTTGTTTCCTCTGTCAGACCTTGAAAAGATTAATCTATTGTATAGGTATTCAGGCTATTTTGTTTAAATCACTTTATGAAAAAACAGTAATGTTCGAAGTTTTAACAAGCTATCGAATGATATATTACATATTTATCTAGAGAACTGTGAGATTCTACTTCTGCTACTACGACCAAACACATATCTGGCAATGTTATTGTACGTTACATTAAGCCTTTTCATACTTAATATATCACAGCTAGCGAATAGTTCACATCCATACAGAAGTGTAGGCAACAAATAAGTCTTGGCTAGTAACATTCGAATATTAAAAGGTGTATAATACTACGACATCCAAAGGTTTCTTAACATTACATAAGTTCTACCACATATAACATTTAAGTGATTTGACCAGTCTAACTTCATGTTAAAGATTACACCTAGATTTATGGCAGTTTCATCTATCGCGATGACGGAATTACCTATTCGAATCGGTGGTTAAGCAGTTGTTAAAGACTCGATTTTTCCAATTATCATAGCTTTCGACTTCTGTGCATTTATAGAGAGTACGTTAGCCAATGCCCATTCTTTTACACTGTCTAGGTCATTATTAATTTTTTTAATGCAATTATTGACATCAGATGGTTTACAGCTTACAAAAAGCTGGACATCATCTGCATGCATATGTATTCCACAAAAACTGAGTCGAGAGGGTTAGTCGTTAGAATATAAAGCATACAGTAGTGGGCCAAGTATGGTACGCCTCTCGTAGTTGAACAACTATAAGATTTATCAGACCCATGGTATAGTGATTGGCTTATGTCACACAAATATGAATAAATAAGCTTTACAGCAGTTGGTGAAAAGTGAAACATGTTCCTCAGTTTTTGGCAAAGAATTTAAAAGTCTACTGTATTAAATGCCTTAGAATGATCGAGCTAAATGAGAAATGATAACATACTGTTATCAATATTCGCTTTACGCTCCTCTGTAACTTCAATTAAGGCAAAAATACAACTGTGTTTTGGTCTGAAACCGGATTGTTTGTGGGTGAGAAGAGAATTTTCATGTAAAAAGTGGTTCATCTATGTGGGAATTAAACGTTCGAAAACTTTAGATAGAAAATGTAGTATAGCTATCGGTCAATATGTATTATCAGCTTTTCGTATAGGAATAATCTTTGCGTATTTCCAGGCTGATGGAAAAGTAGAAGTTGTAAGAATCGTGTTGAAAAGATGTGTTATATGTAAAGGAGTATAAGTAATGATTATCTTCATAAATTTATCCATTATATCCCACAGAGTTGGATTTAATACTTAATAAAGATTATAAAACGTGTGAAATGTATAAAATTAAAACATAAAGTACCATTAGAGTTATCAATATTTATATTCATGGTATTAGAAAAATTATCATAAAAGTTAACATTCACTTCTGGCATTGGAATATTGGTAAATTCATGATTCAGTTGATTAATATCAATTGCATTACCAATTTTAGTTGTACTGTTAATAATACCTAAAGTTAGAATTTCTCTCCACTTCTTCTTCGAACAAACAGCTGATTCAAACTTTTCTTTATAAAATATTGATTTTGAATATCTTATTATACCCTCCACTCCAGTGTGCAGAGGGTATATATAAGTTTGTCATTCCGTTTTTAATAATTAAAAAAAAAAATTCTGGACCCCATAAAATATATATATTTTTGATCCTTTTAACAAGCGGAGTTGATATAGCGATGTCCGTCTGTCCGTCTGTCCGTCTGTCCGGCTGTCCGTCTGTCCGTCTATTCGTCTGTGGAAATCACGATGACGGCTTCAATCGGGCAACTAGGTTTCTCGTTGGTATAAAAAATGATTCACTAACATCCTGAGAAGTTCGCTTTTTAAAATCATCTAAATCGAGTAAAAAATGGAGTAAAAAAAAGCCTTGAAAAAATATGATTTGCCTATGTTGTTCTTGTCACGATAGCGTTCTCAATAGGACAGCTAGGGCGCTTGTTGTTAGTGAGAATGATACACCAACATCATGAAAAGGTTTCGGTTTTTTAAATCGTGACAATAGGTTTCATAGGTGCCGAGAAATCACTGAAAAGGTAAAAAAATAGGATGTTTTCCTATATTGTTATTCTAAATTTTGTATTTTGTCACAGCTGTACTTGTAGTTTTTATGATCGTTGTGGTAATAACATAAAAACTCACCAATATCAACATTTTATGGTGTAATATTTAAGTTAGTTAATTAATAAAAGAAACTATATAAAATCAATATCAATATTCTGCGATTTTTATAAGATCACAAAATATTACAAATTGATACATACTACTGTTGCAAATATCAAAATACATTCATATATTCTGTATATGTATATCGATAATAAGCGCATATTAAAAATAATATAAATATAAATTATTTTATTTATACAAAATACTGCAATTTTTAGGGTTGCAAAAAATAGTATGATTTTAAGGGTTCTACTTTTAGTACATACATCAAAAGTAGTAGTGAAACCATAAAATATCTACCCTGTAAAAAATTAGTAGTGTTTAAAAAGAAAATTTTTGTCAGATGATAATAATATAATATAGATAATAATATTTAATTATAATACATTTTTGGAATTTATTATTTAATGTTTGGCGCAGGCAAACGCCATTCCCGGACTACCGAGAATTTAATGCACGAGTTATTTGCATTAGGAATAATCGCGGAGCTCAGCTCAATCAAAGTGCAATGATCAAGCCTCGCCCTGGGAAACATGCGTTCATTCATTTCTTAGCACAAACCGAACTTCTTATGGCACATTAAAAATAAACTAATTGAGAAGTACAATTCATCATTAAGCTGTATTATAATACTATTTTCTTATTTTACTGCTAGCTAGTAAACAAAGTGATCGTATCATTGTGAACGAAATAGAATTGAAATTGTGTGCAGATTTGTTTTACTTAAAAAACTGTTTCTACAGATAGTGAATAAAATTCCAGTAAACATTTTATGCAATAAGTGATCATGTGGAGTCTTTTTTGACTCCTCTGTGCTATTAAAACAGTCATAAATGCGCTCTTTTGCTGATCACAAAATATTCTTTTGTTGGCAGGAAATATTACCTTACCCCCGACTCTTCTTGAGAACCTTTTCTATCCAATTTACTAATTAGTTTCGACTTATTTTTGAGTCACATTTAATGTCATTTTTCTATAAAACACTTTTTAAGCGTAAGCAAAAATCATTTCTTAATCTTTTTCTAATACCGCATGTGATTAATCAGTTTTTAATCATCAAAAGTGCTCGAAGAAGACGCAGTAAGGTAATTTTTATTAAAACAAGCTTCGAAATGATTACTGGGATATCGTATATTTTTGTTTACACACACATATACATAATGGCACCTGTAAGCCGAAATCTCTCATGAAACACATAGACGACAGCGGCTACATGACTACAGCCTGTCAAAAATAAAATACACACGTTTATATGAAAACGATTATTTTGACACCAACACAGCTACACGACTACATGACCACTTTTGCTGCTGTAGTCAACTTAGGCTAATTTTTATTTTTGTTGGCTACAAAATAAAAATAGTGTTGACAATATAACAAAATATGTAAAAGATATTAGTGCCATGAAATATTTTATTTCGTTGAAAAAATTAATCCCAAAATGAAATGCTACAATAATTCTATTAATAAGTAAATTTATTTATATATTTTTACGTTATAATAATGCATTATAAATAAGTAATATATTTAAGATAATTTTATACAGAATCATACAAGTTTTCTATTTTAATAAAGTAAAAAAAAAATATAATTGGCACTACTGAAATAAAAAAAAAAATGAAATAAAAATGTAAAAAAACAGCTGTTTATATTGTTGTTATATGTTCCTGTCGTTTTCAAAAAAATTAAGTAGTTGACTACACGACTACAGTTGCAGCCAGCAGAATTTGTAGTCGTGTGTTCGTGTAGCCTCTGTCGTCTATGTGTTTCATGCATAAGTAACAATTTCATTTATTCTTATGAAAGCTTTTGAACAAAGCAGATATGCGTCGCATTGTTTTGTGAAATCTTAAATTTTTTTTTAATAGGTACCAGTGATGCCAGGAGATTTTTACAGAAATCTCTACGCTAATGAAAAAAAAATCCCTTTTTTCCCTACACCCACTTTTTTCTCTCTACATTTTTCCCTACACTACTTTTTTAAATTTTTCAAAAAAAAAATTATTTGTAATTTGTTAAATTTCAATTTAAATAATGCCAAAATAACATAAAAACGAAAAAAATATCATAAAAAATAAGATAAGAATATCATTAGAATTACATAAAAAAAACATAAAAAACCAACAGATATTATAAAAGAAATATTTTTAATATTCTGTATAATTCATCTTTTATATGGCTAGATGTGCATTTAAAATTTACACAGTTAATTAAAATGGGATCTTATAACGTAAACAGAATTTTGGTTGTTGGTTTTAAAAGATATTTTTTAAAGACATTGTTTATTAGCATGTATACTTAGATCTGATTTATCGCAATTTAATATTTTTTCACAAGTCTTGCAACTGTATTTAAAGTCGTCATCTTTGACCTGTTCCATCCCGTTAGTTTCTCGTCTCTCAGCTAACTTGAGTAAAACCTTTGTTTTCTGTATTTCTTTGATGTGTTTTCAGCATCATCGAAAAATGAATCGGACATTTTTCTAAAATTAATTATGTTTACATTTATAATATTTTAATGATCTTTTTATTTACAAACTTACTTAATAAAATCGAAGAGATCTACGAAGATGGCGTATGTATTAAAACAATGCACAAAACAAGTATACTGCACAAATGTGTTTTTTACTTACACATTATAGAGTTATTATCAGCTTTAAAGAAAGATATATATTTTTAATTTTAAAGTTTAAAATTGAAATATATATAATATTAAGTTGTTAAAAAAAAAACTTGCAAAAAATCCCTACAATTCGACAAAAGTAAGAAATCCATTGCATTAAACACATAGACGCAAATTCATTTATCGATGCGTTACAAATGGAATGACAAACTGATGTAATAAGATCGGAAAAATAAAACTGATTAACGCTAGTGCTTTTAAAATATAAGACATGGACAAGTATTCCGAAAAAGATCCGAAATTTAAAAATGTATTTTGTTTACTATCTTCTGTAAAGCCGCTGTAAAGCCGCCACGGCTGCACTTCTACTTCGCCTGACGACAGGTGAAGTAGACATAGTCTTCATCCAAGAGCCCTGGGTTTGTGGAGGCAGGGTTTGCGGACTGAAGACGCCTGATTACAAGCTGTTCGTCGCTAAAGATAAAGGTACACCAAGGACCTGCATTTTGGCGAGGAACAGCCTTAATATTTTCTTGTTATCTAATTTCAGTGACAGGGATGTAATAGCGGCCAGCCTGGAGCTAGATGGGATATCAATCTGGCTCTCCTTTGCCTATTTTTTTGATCCTGGGCCTATCCCGCCAGTCAATGTGGCAAAGCTAATCCGGGAAGCCGAAAGGACTACACATCAACTAGTGCTGTGCTGTGACGTCAATGCACATCATCCGATCTGGGGAAGTACCAATGTGAACGAAAGAGGTGAGTTACTTTTGGAGTTTTTATTTAGTACTAACCTATATATATGTAACAAGGGAAATGAACCGACTTTTGCCACTAGCGTTCGTAGGGAGGTTCTTGACGTTACCTTTGTATCGGACACATTATTTGATAAAATTGATAGTTGGAGGGTTTTGGACGACCACTCCTTTTCTGACCATCGATACATTGAATTTTTGCTTAGAGAAAACGACCCGGTGGAAAGTGTTCCCATAAATCTGAAGAGGACAAATTGGGTTAAGTATAGGAAAACCTTTGCCGCGTTATTGCCGACAATACCCTTATCTGAACCGCGTAATTCCGAGGACATAGATGGTCGTGTGGATCACATTACGACGGTTTTTAACAAATCTTTGGATGCTTCTTGCCCCGCGGCAAGGCCAAAGGGCAAGAAAAAACCACCATGGTGGTCTAGCGAGCTGCAACAGGGCAGAGACACCTGCAGTAAACTCTTTAACAAGGCAAAGTCTTCAAGAGCGGACGAGGATTGTTTGGCCTACAAGCTGCAGCTTAGGACCTACAAGAAGAAGATTAGAACGGCAAAATGTGATTCTTGGAAAAAATTGTGTGATAATATAGAAGACGTTTCCGAAGCATCCAGGTTGCGAAAGGTTCTGGCTTCTACCCCTCACACATTAGGTTATCTGAAAGATCCATTGGGGGTGTGGACTACCTCTAGTGGGGAATCACTTAGCCTGCTACTGGATACACATTTTCCGGGCAACTCCCCTACGTCGCTTCAGGCGTCAGGATACTCAGACGCTAGTACGACGGATATTGCTTCGGAGATAGTCAACATACCAACACTGAACTGGGCGATTGGAAGCTTCAAACCTTACAAATCTCCAGGACCTCACGGTATCATTCCAGCTGAATTGCAGCACGTGTCGGACTACATTTCCCCTTGGCTATTAATCTTTTCACTCGCTGTATCAACTTAGCTTATATACCCCTGAAGTGGAGGGAGACGAGAGTGGTGTTCATTCCAAAAGCTGGAAAAAGTTCACACGCCATCCCAAAAGACTTCAGACCAATAAGTCTATCATCGTTCTTATTGAAGACAATGGAGCGCTTGATAGATTCTTACTTACGAAGAGTTATTGATCCTAAACTGCTGTCGACACGACAACACGCTTACAGCAAGGGAAGGTCAACCGAAACAGCTCTTCACGAGCTTGTGAGTACCATCGGGAAATCGCTCTCGGTAGGAGAATACACCATGACAGCCTTTTTGGATATAGAAGGGGCTTTTAACAATGTCACACCGGACTCGATATTAGCGGCACTATCTAGTCTAGGAGTGAATTCCGTGATCATCTCACTGATTGGAAATCTGCTTGCCAACAGGCGGATAACATCTAAATTGGGAACGACTCTAATATCCCGATTCGTGAACAGGGGAACGCCACAAGGAGGCGTTCTGTCACCACTTCTATGGAACTTAGCGCTGAACTCAATGCTACTTTCATTGGAGAGACAAGGCTGCAACGTGGTCGCCTATGCTGATGACGTGGCCATAGCCGTAAATGGGAAGTTTCTGTCCACACTTAGAGACATTCTACAGAGGGCTCTCACTATGCTATCTAGCTGGGCAAGTAGTTTCGGTCTGGGGGTAAATCCGACCAAAACGGAACTTGTTCTTTTCACGAGGAAGTATAAGATACCTACCTTCGACCCTATTTCTCTTTACGGTACTGATATCGCCTTCTCTGATAGAGCCATGTATCTTGGAGTATTCCTGGACAGGAAGCTGAACTTCAGACGGAACTTGGAGGAAAGGGCGAAGAAGGCGGCTATAGCTTTATACTCCTGCAAAAAGGCCATTGGTAAGCGGTGGGGCTTCAGTCCGAAAATTGCTTACTGGATCTACACAGCGGTGGTTCGCCTAATACTGCTTTACGGGGTCATCGTCTGGTGGCCTGCACTAGAGAAGGCCTCTAATACAAACCTTCTTGCAAGGGTACAGAGAATGGCTTCCATGTGTATTACTGGTGCCCTTCGTACCACACCTACCGATGCCTTGAACATCCTCTTACACCTAATACCGTTGGGCATATTAGGAAAGCAGTCGGCGGCCTCATCGGCCATTCGACTACGAAGCACAATACAATGGCGTGGTCATAATTGTGGCCATGGAGTGATCCTGAATAACAGGAACTTACCATTGAACGTGGATTACACCACTCCGAGGAGTGTTTTCGAACGACACTACCAAACTCTGATACCGACCAGGGAATCCTGGTCAGGGGGGGTTCCAGGTAGCAGGCGTTCGATAAATTTCTATACTGACGGATCGAAACTGTGTGGTCAAGTTGGTTTCGGAGTCTATTCAAAGGAGCTTGGACTAAATCTGGCTCGCAGGTTGCCAGACCACTGCAGTGTTTATCAGGCAGAGGTACTGGCAATAAAGGAAGTTGCTGACTGGTTGGGTCGGAATATTCTGTCTACAACCGCAGTCAACATCTACTCTGATAGTCAGGCCGCGGTAAAATCCTTGAAATCAATGTTCCTGAAAACAAGAACCACCCTTAACTGCCGCACGTCTTTAAATGAGATGGCCAAGCAGTTCGACATCAGACTCATTTGGGTCCCAGGGCACAAGAATATACCGGGAAATTGTAAAGCTGACGAGTTGGCAAGACAGGGCACTACCTTACGGGTTCCAGCGGACTTGGAATGTGTTGGTATACCCCTGGAATCTTGTAGGCTGGAACTTCGGCTTCACACCGCCGGCATAACCGACAACAGATGGGCTAATAGATCAACGTGCAGGATCACGAGACAGATCTGGCCGGCTCTAAATCATAAGCGCACTAGCGCGCTACTATCACTCCCCCATAGGGAGATTTCAACAGTAGTTGCTGTTATCACTGGGCACTGCCTCATAGGGAGACACGCTGAACGCCTCAGGGTCTCGTCAAATGACTTCTGTCGTAGCTGCATGGATGTGGAGGAGGTGGAGAGCATAGAGCACTTCCTTTGCTATTGCCCGGCGCTCTCCAGAACGAGACTTCGAACATTGGGATCGCCGTTTCTTCACGATCTCTCTGATCTCTCAAATGTGGACATTTCACATATCAGGGGCTTCATCAGGAGCTCAAACTGGTTGTACGGTGGGGCTGAGGGGAACACCTATTCGTCCCGTGGTATCACAATGGACCCCAGAGTCTAAGTGTGCTTTTCCTTTGGTTTAGTAGCCACTTTCAACCTAACCTACTATCTTCTATTGACTTTAAAATTGTTAAACGTAAATGCTGAAAATTCAGAGTATTTGTTGTAATAAATTACCAAATTGATCAAATAGATTACATTTTCATATATTTTATTTACATTTGTTACAAATAGTGCAAGAAAACCTAGGTGGCATAGCTGAATTTAATACTCTTACTTGTTTTTTTATTCACTTTCCTTCTAGCATCTTTAAAAGCTTTATGGAGCTCAGTTGTTCTAAATCGTTTCCATCTTTCATAGGCTAAATTCCTTTCTGCGATCTAAGTTTTTATTTCGCTACAAAACCATGGTTTTCAATTTCGTATTTTATTCACCTTTATTGGGACATATTTTTCATATAAGTAAAGAATATTGTTTTGCAAAAAAGTTAATTGCTCATCCACGGTTGGCATGATAAAGACTTGGTTCCATGAAATGGCCGACAATTCAGTTTCCAACGATTGAAAATCTAAGCTTTCAAGGTTTCTAAACCTTATTGTTTGTGATTGTTCTTGAATATTAATTTTGTAGTCATAAGACAAAAAATTGAATCATATCTTGAGAACATGGACGCGGAGAGGTGATCAAAGAGTAATAGTTTTGAACGATTATTAATGAAATACAGATCAAGTAGTGTACTTGAAGTCTTTGTAAAGTGAGTTGCAATGGAAAAATTAACTAGTATCAATCCAATGGCATTCGTATCATCCTTTAATTCGATTTAATCCGATCAGCTAATATATTTTCATTGAAGTCTCCAGCAATGATAACATCGGTGTAACCAAGGGTAAGTGTTGTTAACTTGTTTAGCAGTGGATTAAAATCAGTATTTTTATTAGGCTTATAAATGGAACCAATTAAAAGTTTTTGGTTATTGTTATTTAAAATTTCGAGAAACAAATACTCGATTTTTTCATCTAGTAGTGATTTACATCTAAGTTTACAGCATATTGATGATTTTGCATAAATAGCTGCACCACCACCATTTGGGCACCTATCAGCTCGGTAAAAATGATAACCATTTAATTCATAACTACTGTCTTGAATTTCAGGATTAAACCAAGATTCTGATATATACAAAATGTCAACCCCAGATTCTTCAAAAATATATCGGGATTCATCCATTTTGTTATTCAAACTTTAAGGCATTAATATGGCAAATATTGAGCCCAGAAGTTCTTCAGGAAAGAATTCTGGTCATACTGTATAAGTTTTCTGTGGAGCCAACTACCCTATATCATATTGTAAAACCATTATTACAAACAAAGTTCCTAATGCAAGCATTAGTATAAACATTGGTATTTTTTACAAATAAGAACAAATTGTATCTGAAAATTTTGAAAAATTATTTATGTAAATTAACAAAATGGTGTGTACAATTTTGAACTATGGCTCGAGTTTTGCAAAACAGTGCTAATTCGATCTGATTTTTAAACAGTTTTTTATGGAAAATAGAAAATTATGTAAGATTTATAAGCTAATGAAGAGAAGAAATATTTTAAAACAATACAAAAATGATAAAAAATATTATAGATTTTAGTTTTATTCATGAAATGTTTTATCATGGATACCGTATCTGCTTCTATCATCAGGGTTCTGAGCAGGATATAACATTTTAAGTTTATCAATTTCATTTATGCATCTTGGTTCAACATTTTCAAGCACCCGCATGTAAACAAGGCCTCGGTTCGTAAAAGCAACTGATATTACTTCATCTTTTTTCAATCTATGAGCTTATAGTAGTAATATATGGTGGTTATCGAGGGTGAGGTTTTCGTTCACGAAAAAAGGAACCGAGCTATCATATCCAATTAGGTTTGAACGTAATGATTCCCACGATACTTAATAAAATTGGTTATTGACTTCAGAAGAAAGCTTCTTTCATACGGACATTGAAATTTAATAATAATCGCGGCATCTGGCGTTCTTTCATTGTTGAGAGTGTTTCTATTAGTAGTGGTAGTATTTTTATTTATTTTCACGCGAAAAATTGATGTTATATTTGGCGGTGTGAGTTTTTCGATTTCACATAATTTAAGATACAAATTTAAAAGATTTTCATTAGTTACTTTAAGATCATACGGTACTATTGAGTTTTCTCGTTTTTTAGCACAATATTCTAAAGAAACGATTTCATTCTTTAACTTTTCTGTTTCATGTATTAATTCGTTCGTTGCAGAAATTTTAAAGTCTTCAACAGATGTTTCTAAATTTGTTACTCTTTCAGTTATTTTTTTTATGTCACTCATTATTACGTTAAATTGTTTGTCAATTTCGTTTAATAGAGTGTATCAATTTTTTATCATTTTTTGTAAGTGTACGGTTATAACATATCCTACTTGCCAGGCTTCCTTCCTATTTAGTAGTTAAATATTCTAACCCATAAAAACAAAGTTTTTATTAAAACTCTTTATTTCCTTATATATGAGTTTTAAATCTCTCCGTGACTGTACGTGACTGTGTGTGACTATCTTAAAATTAATCTTCGGCCACAACAAGTCTATGGACAGAGTTTCAGATCGATCGGTTGAGGGGAAGTGAGGTTCTAATCTCTGCGGGACTGATCGTGACTTTGCGTACTTTCCGTGACTATTTTAGGATTAATCCTTGGTCACAATAAGTCTATGGAAAAAGTTTCAGATCGATCGGATCAGGGGAAATGGGGTTTAAATCACTCCGTGACTGTTCGTGACTGTGCCTGACTATGTCAAAGTTAGTCTTTTGCCACAGCAAGTCTATCGACCAAGTTTCAGATTGACCTGATCTGAAGAAATCCTTTTTAAAACCCTCCATGACTATGCGTGATCATGCGTGACTGTACGTGACTAAGTCAAAGTTAATCTTTCTTCACATCAAGTGCACGGACTAAGTTTCAGATCGATCGGATGAGGGAAAATGCCATTTTGAACACTCCGCGACTATGTGTGACTGTGCGTGACTACCCCAATATTAATCTGTAGTCACAACAAGACTATTGGCCAAGTTTCAGATCAATTGGATAAGGGGGAATCGGGCTGCCCCACGACAGACCGACAGACAGAGAGATTGAGTTAATAGAAAGAGTTTAAAAAGAGCAAGAACCAAAATTAAATGATATAGACAGAAAATATTAACCCATCGCATAGATAATTTTAATTTGTAAAATACAAAAACTACAGAAAAACCAAAAAAAAACTTTCTTGGACCATATAAATTTAAACTTACAAAAAATATTTAAGAAATATAAAAGTAATATGTTTTAAAGATAAAGGTCCGAATTATAAAATAGACAAAATTCGAAAAACTCTAAAATTTATTTAGTCGAACGAAGGAAGCAAATGCTGAATATTTCATCAAAAATTTTCTCAGCTTTCCAGTGCTGCACAGTGGCGCCATTTGAGTTTTTTCGTTGCAAAAATCATATCTTTTGAACCGAATAACATAATTGAACAGTTTAAACAGCATATGATAGATAACTGTTCAGCCTATGAAATGAGCGTTTGGAAAGGGTGCTACGCTTTGTAGGGGCCTACTTATGGGTTATCAAATTTAAAATTTGTAGAAAAATCAATTTTATGGTAACTAAAAAAAAAATTAGTTTTACATTTTTAGATTGTTTTTATTTTTTTTTTTAAGGGTTTTATATTTTAAATTATTACCCAAAAATTTAAAAAAAAATTACTTCTTTTTTAAATTTATTTTTTCAATTTTCTGTAAAATATTCATCACAATTCATAAGAGAAGGTATATCTAAAAGACTAATCATTTCTAAACTATAATTATTTTCTAACCCTATTCGTGACTTCACACGCCGCAGGGAAGAAATAAGTGGATCGGAAGATGCTGCCAACATGTTGAAGAGGTCCTCATTTTGCCTTACCCTTGATGCTTTGAATGTGTTCTGCAATCTATATTTGTTATAAAATTTGTAAAGAGACTCCTGTGCTTCTTCAGAAAGCTTTCCAATTTGCAAAGACTGGTATTCAATTATATCTTTGCCATGAACCAATATTTTATGGACGGTAGGGGTCAACTTCTTTTGTGGATATATTTCTGCTAAAAGAGATGCAGTTTTCGATGCATATTCTCCATATTTTGTAGAATTGACATTTTCTTTGCAGTTTAAAACATTCAAGATCGTTTCCAATCTTTTCACGATTTGATTGTCAATTCCAGTGATTCTAGTTACTGCCTCATCATTTTCAAAAAATCTCCTAGAAGTGTTTCCATCGTTTGAGTTACCGTATCCGAGCTTGGGTCAGTCTACTTTTAGTCCAACTTGTTTAAAAAAAGCATCCTGTATTTGCTTTTTTCTGATCTTTTCCTTATCCTTTATTGATGTATTTTCATCGAAGTTTTCCTCCTCTTGTGGTAGGGTATAGCAAGGGTTTTAGCAAGAACCTCATACACCTTATCCTTGCGTGCAATGGTGACATTCCATATTCGTAATTCTCCTCGTTTGTAGAATCGTTTAAATTACCAAAGTTCTTCTGACTCCTTTTTGCAAATCGGGCATGACAATGTTGAGGTTGTTCCTGTCAGTTCGTTTACGAATTTTCCGTCAACCATGGTCAGGTGGAACTCGTAATTGCATTCAATATATTTTCCTTCTCCAATTTGCAGCTTTGTAGGCTTAATCTTGCTTATTTGTTATTCAATGTCCTTCACCGTGGTCCTTATGAGTTCTGCCGATTCCCTTGCAAACTGAAACATTATTGGTCGGCAATAATGCACTGATGACGGACGTGGATTTTGCCAGTGTAGGGATACATTAGATTTTAGCCGCAAAGGAACAAAAGATGCCATAAACATATTTCCGTCCGATATTGTAGCGTCATCGGAAGACATCCTTTGCTTATAAACGCTTTGTCCGTATGATCCATCGCAGCCCCATTTGCTGATCAATGTCAGTTTCTCAGGAAGAATTTTCACCTCATTATATCAGATAAAAAATATTTTTTATAATTTCGCTTCTCTCAGTATTTCCGTATAAGCTATCAAGTTCTTCTAAAGCAGCTTCCGTGAAAAACTTTGGTGTGGTTGACCTTCTAAACAGTTCAAATCATTTTAAATTGTTTAACGCCATGGTTTCAGTACTTGTTGCGCCAACTTTCAGTCGTAGACTAATCCAGGCATTATGCTTATTTTGCAATATATAGGCTTATGCTACCATGCCTAAAAATTTACCTTTTCCCTGCATACATATGGATTTAGGCTGAATTATGCAATCTTGATATTATGCTCGTGTCTAAATAAGATTTGTGCCTACCTCGAGAGACCATACGTCAATATTGTTCTTGACCATTTGTACTCCAAAGTAATTTTTAAGTGAGGTGCGTTCCTGCGAATTTCAATGAGTAGTTTTTTGTGCATCCTGTGTCTGTAACAGAATATTGGGAGTAGACTTTGGCAAAGTCTCACAGGTACACAACCGACTTAGAATGCAATTTTCAAACTATTAGATCAAACTACTGTCAGTCAAAACATGTAAGGGATGCACGCCATACAATTTCTGCAACCATGTCTTTTTAACCTTTTTTACCTCTAGAAGCCAAACGGGCACGTACGGGTAGCTAAAACCTTTTGAATTATGTAAAGAAATAATCAAAGAACATGTTTTGCAAATATGGCAAATATAGAAAAATATAGATTTTCTTTATTTTCCGTCAAAGTTGAAAAAAAGTGAAAAAAACGGATAGATTTTAAATAGTGATTTATCAGGAGAAACACAAAGCAAACAGTTAATTTTTTTTTATCATTATACATTTAATAAATACATCAATCAATACAAACAAAAAATAAGGCGATTTGTTACCTATTTTTCGTGATATTACACCTGAAATCGCAACAAATTGACTAAAAATTGTGTGTTTTTTTGAAAACCGAAAGTCGGTCAACTTTGAACGGTTATATCTTCTAAACTAAAAATGTGATATTATTAAGAGTAGCATATTTGAAATCGTTGAAAAGTTTCCTATAACATGAGTTTATTCAAAACTTCGTCGGCGCACATGAAAATTTTGATTTTTGCAACCTCGTTTGATCTACGGGCGCCACTGTGTGGCGGTAAGAAATGGGTTGAAGTTCCTATAGGATGTGATTATATGATTCGATAGACCATATTTAGTGGACGAACTTATATGTTTTAAAGAAATACTTGAAAGTCTTAAGATAGATATAAGTGAATATCGGGAGGCTGCTTTATATGTGGATTATAACTGAAATTGTTACTACACAGTGATAATTTATTATAATGCCTTCATTACTCGGTCACTAGTCTGCTGTTATGCTCATCTGCTGATGCTGAAACGCTGTACGTATACGTATGCATTTTATTAATTATGTGCTTAATTATCAATCATACGTTTAAGACAAAACGTCTGGAACAAACTAACAATATAAAAAAAAATATTTATTATTGTGTTATTTGGCTAATATCCTTTTGTTTGTTTTATTTGAAAATAAGCTAATACGGCCTAAGATTTTTAATGTAAATAAAACTGCATTTAAATTACATTTCTTTCCGACGTTTCGTCAATTCTTTGTTGACTTTTTCAAGGAAATTCTATTTAATATAAAAAAACATCACGTTAAAACAATTTAAAATACACTATATATATGACAATAACTTACAGTAACATGAGTATTATTTATCACATTTAAAAATTAATTTAATTTACATCCAACATAAACAATAAAAATTACATTGAACATATATTAATAACAAGTACTCAGCTTAAAATAATATCACAGTAAATTTATTGTATTGCAACCCTGTAACTAGCATTAATTTTGTCAGTATCCTCTTTTAAATTCATCGTATATTCCTTTTTCTGTTGGATTCGTAAACTTTCTATGGTGTACCTTTTCTTTTCAATGGGTTCTCTATCTAATATTTTTACTTTTTTAAAGTCAGCTGTATGACCTGTCTCCAATACGTGTTGCGCCAAAGCTGTTGCGAGTTTTTGTTTGGCAATGTCGTTTTTGTGTTCTCCCATTCTCGTCTCTAGCGTGCGTTTGGTTGTACCAATATAAATTAAATCACAGCTGTGGTCGGTATCCCCTTTACATCTGATTTCGTACACTATATTATTTTGTTGTTGTTTATCGATGGGTGCTTTAGTGTTTGAGAAAATTGTACTAAGTGTTGTGTTTGGTTTGTATGCGTAGTTGATATTTTTGTTTTCTATTGTGTTTCTTATATTCTTTGAGTCAGTCAAGCCAGGAACATACCGTACACTGTAAAATTGTTTATCTTGTGTGTCGTTTTTATTTTCAATATTATTGTTTTTTATTTTGTTTTGGGTTTCATTTATCAATGAATAAATTAGTCGTTTAGGAAAACTGTTTTCCTTTAATGTTTTTGTGATTTTGTAGATGTTTGTATTGTGAAATTGTTGATCGCTGATGCTTAAAACTCTGCGTATAAAGTTTTTTGCTGTATTTATTATTTGGCTTCTAGGTTGTGTTGAATTAAAATTCATAATTCTACCAGATGCAGTATCTTTCGTGTACCAATCAAATATTATTCGGTAATCTTGTCTATATAATTTTGTGTCCAAGAATGGGATTGCCTTTTCGTTTTCAATTTCCATCGTGAATTGTATTTTCGGGTGATGTTTGTTAAAAGTTCTCAGTATTTCATCCTTGTCGTCAGTATTCACAATAGCCAATATGTCATCTACATACTTGGTTATGTATTTAAGGCGTATATTTTTTGTTTCTAATTCTTTAAGAGCTTCGTCCAGTAGGTTATCTAATACTATATCCGCTATAGTTGGAGAAAGTGGGTTGCCCATTGGCATTCCAAAGATTTGGTTATAAATTTTCTCATTATAAGCAAAATAATTATTATCACTTAGGCAAAACCGAAGTATTTTAAGAAACGTAGATTTGGGTATTTTCGTGTGATCTTTTATGACGTTCCATTTTCCCATTATAATTTTTATGGCCGCATGAATAGGGATGTTCGTAAAAAGAGATATGACATCAAGTGAAACCAATATATCCGTTTTATCTAGTTTTATATCTTTTAATTGTTTTTTCAGGTTTATTGTGTTTTTTATGTTGTAATCGTCAGAAGTAATATTCTTCAAAATTTGTCCTATATGTTTGGACAATCTATAGCACGGGACTTGTACCGATGAAACTATGGGCCTAAGTGGAATACCCTGTTTATGAATTTTAGGCAATCCGTATATACGTGGGGCAGTAGCTGCTGGGCAAAGGAGCTGTTTCTTTTGCCATGTGTCAATGTATTTGTTTTTGTGTAATTCCAAAACTATGTTGTTGTTTTCTTTCTGAAGTTTTATGGTAGGGTTCGTCCTCAGTATGCGGTAAGTATTTTTATCCTCCAATAATTCTTCCATTTTGTTTCTATATACGTTTTTATATATTGCCACCGTTTTATTTCCCTTATCTGCCTGAATAACTATAATGTCCTCATTTTTCCTCAAAAATTCTTTTGCCCTTTTGTAAATGTTAAGTATAAATTTTTCTTTAGGTGTATTATTCAGCTTCCTTTTAAATCTAGTGACATTATTTGCCAATTTCGTCCTTGCAATTTCCTTTGCTTTATCCTCGTTTTCGTCCATTACACTTATTAGGCGAAGAATTTATAATTTAAAAACTGGAATTGAAAAAATGCTAATAGAAGAAGACTTCACAGCTTTTATGAACAGACAAACAAACCGTACAAAACATATAACTAAAAACATGAGTGAGAAACAAAACAGAAAATTAGATACACTCAAAGAAAAGCAGTTTGAAATATTTGGTCTTAACTTTAATAACAATTGGTTTGTAAATGAAACCGAAGTAGACATTCCGATGGAAGTTAAATGGATTCTATCATTAGGCAAAAAATTCGCACTACCGGTAGATAAACATAATTTTTCACCGTTACACATAATCGCCGACGTAGAACAGGGTATCCAAGCAATGGACGAAAACGAGGATAAAGCAAAGGAAATTGCAAGGACGAAATTGGCAAATAATGTCACTAGATTTAAAAGGAAGCTGAATAATACACCTAAAGAAAAATTTATACTTAACATTTACAAAAGGGCAAAAGAATTTTTGAGGAAAAATGAGGACATTATAGTTATTCAGGCAGATAAGGGAAATAAAACGGTGGCAATATATAAAAACGTATATAGAAACAAAATGGAAGAATTATTGGAGGATAAAAATACTTACCGCATACTGAGGACGAACCCTACCATAAAACTTCAGAAAGAAAACAACAACATAGTTTTGGAATTACACAAAAACAAATACATTGACACATGGCAAAAGAAACAGCTCCTTTGCCCAGCAGCTACTGCCCCACGTATATACGGATTGCCTAAAATTCATAAACAGGGTATTCCACTTAGGCCCATAGTTTCATCGGTACAAGTCCCGTGCTATAGATTGTCCAAACATATAGGACAAATTTTGAAGAATATTACTTCTGACGATTACAACATAAAAAACACAATAAACCTGAAAAAACAATTAAAAGATATAAAACTAGATAAAACGGATATATTGGTTTCACTTGATGTCATATCTCTTTTTACGAACATCCCTATTCATGCGGCCATAAAAATTATAATGGGAAAATGGAACGTCATAAAAGATCACACGAAAATACCCAAATCTACGTTTCTTAAAATACTTCGGTTTTGCCTAAGTGATAATAATTATTTTGCTTATAATGAGAAAATTTATAACCAAATCTTTGGAATGCCAATGGGCAACCCACTTTCTCCAACTATAGCGGATATAGTATTAGATAACCTACTGGACGAAGCTCTTAAAGAATTAGAAACAAAAAATATACGCCTTAAATACATAACCAAGTATGTAGATGACATATTGGCTATTGTGAATACTGACGACAAGGATGAAATACTGAGAACTTTTAACAAACATCACCCGAAAATACAATTCACGATGGAAATTGAAAACGAAAAGGCAATCCCATTCTTGGACACAAAATTATATAGACAAGATTACCGAATAATATTTGATTGGTACACGAAAGATACTGCATCTGGTAGAATTATGAATTTTAATTCAACACAACCTAGAAGCCAAATAATAAATACAGCAAAAAACTTTATACGCAGAGTTTTAAGCATCAGCGATCAACAATTTCACAATACAAACATCTACAAAATCACAAAAACATTAAAGGAAAACAGTTTTCCTAAACGACTAATTTATTCATTGATAAATGAAACCCAAAACAAAATAAAAAACAATAATATTGAAAATAAAAACGACACACAAGATAAACAATTTTACAGTGTACGGTATGTTCCTGGCTTGACTGACTCAAAGAATATAAGAAACACAATAGAAAACAAAAATATCAACTACGCATACAAACCAAACACAACACTTAGTACAATTTTCTCAAACACTAAAGCACCCATCGATAAACAACAACAAAATAATATAGTGTACGAAATCAGATGTAAAGGGGATACCGACCACAGCTGTGATTTAATTTATATTGGTACAACCAAACGCACGCTAGAGACGAGAATGGGAGAACACAAAAACGACATTGCCAAACAAAAACTCGCAACAGCTTTGGCGCAACACGTATTGGAGACAGGTCATACAGCTGACTTTAAAAAAGTAAAAATATTAGATAGAGAACCCATTGAAAAGAAAAGGTACACCATAGAAAGTTTACGAATCCAACAGAAAAAGGAATATACGATGAATTTAAAAGAGGATACTGACAAAATTAATGCTAGTTACAGGGTTGCAATACAATAACTTTACTGTGATATTATTTTAAGCTGAGTACTTGTTATTAATATATGTTCAATGTAATTTTTATTGTTTATGTTGGATGTAAATTAAATTAATTTTTAAATGTGATAAATAATACTCATGTTACTGTAAGTTATTGTCATATATATAGTGTATTTTAAATTGTTTTAACGTGATGTTTTTTTATATTAAATAGAATTTCCTTGAAAAAGTCAACAAAGAATTGACGAAACGTCGGAAAGAAATGTAATTTAAATGCAGTTTTATTTACATTAAAAATCTTAGGCCGTATTAGCTTATTTTCAAATAAAACAAAAAATATTCTGTTTATTCAAAACAAGCAGATTAGTGAAAAAAGATATAACGAAATGGATCACTTAATCCCTTTTAATTACTCTTCATAAACAATATTAAACGCTTTTGCGATATCGATGTTCATGCTTCAAGTAGGCATAACATAATGACAAAAAAAATATTAACAACAAAATAGTGCTGCTTATAACAGCAACTACTATCAACCACTGCAAACAATTGACGATGATGACGATGAGTCTCAAATAATTGTCACTAAACCCAGCAAAGTGCAAGTCCCACTAATAACAATATTAAAGTGTAAAACAATACAATTACATGAAGTTTGTAATAACTTAGAAAAATTTTAATTAGCCTTAACCCTTCTGCACTCCTTGGGTCAATTTGACCCAATTTTGGTTTTCAAACGCAAAATTTTTCCCTTGAACTATGAGATATGAACGTGAAACTTTAATTTATCCAGTACAGGGACGAAAATTATGCTTTTAAAATAAAATAATAAAATTTAATTTTTTCATCCCCCCTCCACAATTCAAAACACGATTTACACACATTTAATATCCTTTGGGTCAATATGACCCAACAAGCAATATTGCAAGCTTAATTCCACTTTACCACTTATTTCCTATTGAAAATAATTGAATTGAATTCATCTTCATTCAGAATCACCGATCTATCATTTTTTAAGTCAAATAATCAATAAAATCGCTTTCAGTGAATATTTTTTCATTCAAAATTTCATTATTCTCAAACTGTGGGTGGGATAAGTTTTAATTGTAAGGTTTTACACACAAATAGGAAAAAATTAAAAATAGTGCATTTGTGAAAAATTGAAAAACCGTTGTCTTGAGTTACAAAATATTTATTTTGATAGATATCCCACTCCCATCCCACTAAGCGACCAAAAAGCTCTTAAAAGAAAAATCCTAAGCTTTCTTATGAAAAAATAAAAAAAAAAAAATGCCATTTTTGGAAAAAAGGCAAAAAATGCTTTAATTTAGCAAAACAAAGTCTACAAAAAATTTTTTTTTTTTAAAGTATTTTTTTCTGAAATACTGAAGAAATAGCTATCTAAACTATTTGGGAGAAAATTTTCTAAGATCAATAGGTAATAAGTTAAAAAACACCTGTTTGGCCAAAATGTCAAATTTTGATCCCCTCTAACTCAGAGAGATCTGGACCAATCTTGTTGAAAAATTGTGTCTAAACTACTAGCCAATAGGACAAATTTCCTTGGTGCAAATTTCATTCCGATCGGAAGACATCGGTTTCAAAAGTTGGTGCACTTGACATGAAATCCCCCATATATATAATTTTTTTTTTTTTTTTTTTGTAATTCATCATAATTGAGTATTTTTACATAATGCCACAAAGAAGAAAACTAAGTATTGTAAAACAAAATTTCTAACATATGACTGTTCCATAATGAAATTGCTTCAGATTCTTAGCGATCTTGCATCACATAATGAATGACGAAGATGATAACATTTTTGGTGATAGTGATGTAGACGAAATGTTTTCACCCAACAACGATGCAGAAGGCGATTCATATTCATCATCAAATAATAGCGTGAATGCGTGGATGTGGAAATTGAAATTGAGTATTGAAATTGCAGGAGAAATTGATCACAGCACTTCAGTTACATATTTATCTGAGGACAAAAATGTAGTTTGGAAAGAACAACCACCAATTCAAACAGCCAGGTTACCAAAAAACCAAATTTTATTGCATAAGCCTGGACCTACCAAAAGAGCAACATCTATTGTTACAGATATAAAGTCTTCGTTCGATTTGTTCATATCACCAAAGATAAAAAATATTGTGATTCAAATGACAAATCCAAAAGATGTAGAATTATATGGAAATAATTTATACGATAGAGCTTGATGCATATCTTGGATTAAAATAATGGCAGGAGTTTATAAATCTCATGTAGAAAATCTCACTAGCTTGTGGAATGGAAAAATGGAAGGCCTATTTTCCGAGCAACAATGAGTCTTAGGCGATGTGCGAGCATATCAAAGTACCTACGGCTTGACAGCTCTGAAGATAGAGAAGAAAGAAGACTTCGTGACAAGCTGTGCCGACAAAAACGTCTTGGAGTAATCAGCTCAAAATTTTTTACAATCCACATAAAAATGTTACTGTAGATGAACAATTCGAGGTGGGTGCAGTTTTAGGTAATATATTCCATCAAAGCCCGCCAGATATGGCTTAAAAATTTGGGCACTTTGCGATTCCACAACTAAATATACCTGGAATGTGAAAGTGACTGGGCGATTCCTATTGCATTATTTTCAAATATGATACTGATATGAATCCTGCCAGAAATTTCAATAAAAACTTCAGATGCAGGCTGTATCTAGTAGAACTTGCATATCAGCTAATAAATTAGCATATTTTGCGAAGAAAGGTTTTGCCATATGGACCATCAGCAAAAAATCTTGTTAAAAATATTCCAGAACAAAATAATCTCACAGGTGCCTCGCAATGTTCTAAACAAAGAGTATAGGAGTATATACACCATTATCCAGTAATTTACCAAATAATTGATAGCGGTGTTTTCTTTGTCAACATGGGAGGAATTCAAATTAATATTCCACTAATTGAGATTCATGTAGAAAATTTATTTGCAAGGAGCACATGGTCACATTGTGCATAAATTGTCACACAAATCCTTATATTTTTTTACATTAGCTTTAAATATATAATTATTATTTTATTTTTCAAAAAAAGGCTAAATTTCAAATTTAATTTTATTTTATATATATTTTTCTTTTTTAATAATTGCTAAGGAAGGGATTATATATTTTACTTTTCATTATTTTTTATTATACTAAATAAAAAAACACAAAACAAATAAATTTCCTATATTATATATGAAATTTTGTTTACATTTTTATGTTGGGTCATATTGACCCAAAGGATCATAGGAGGGGCACATATCTAAGGGATGCAGAAGGGTTAAAATATTTTGTGATTCCATTAAAGATTTTAATTTATTGTGTGAACATTTACCATGTAAATATGAGAGTTTCACTTACGGTTCGAAAAATGAAAACCCATATACAGCAGTTTTACTCGGACTTGATAAATTTCATTCGTAAATAATCAAAAAAAAAATTTTTTAAAACTACCATATACAAAAGGAACAGGCCATATATATTATTTACTTTTAAAGAAAGCCTATTACAATGAAAGAACTGAGACAAAATAACTTGATAATCGATCATTTCAAAGTAAAATGGGATTACCAAAGGAAAAGGTCCACCAGAATTACGCAGTGATACAGCTGCTAAGTGCTAGGTCACGGTTCTAGCGGAGTAAATATCAAAACATTTGGTGCAAATTGTGCAGGTATCATAAAACTACGGAATGTACATCCGAAACTATTAAGTGTGCAAACTGTAACAAAGCACAATCTTACGTTTAAAAAATAATTTTTTGGCAGGGAGCATAAAATTGAAAATCAAATGTCGCACAGTGGGAATTTGATATCAAAGCCACTCAATTTCAAAAAACTAGTGGTGCAGTTTTTTAAAGATATATTTGGATATCAAATAAAAATTTGTGGTTTTTTAGAAAAATTATGTTTTATTTTTAAAAAAAAGTCCCTGCAAGGATGCTAAGCAAGAAACGGCTTATATTTTTAAGCAATTTAGTTGCCATATATATAAAATTTTCTTCATAATAACATTCGACTGTTACATATTTGAAAAATATAGCATCTCTCCATAAATTAAAAACAAAACAATTATGGAAATATCATTGTTGCAGACTTTAATCATAAATTTTAATATATAAATTAATTGTAAGGAAACTTACTGAAGTCAGTGTATTTTTTTATTATATATGAATTATGAACTATTAATATTAACATTAAGAGTAACTGAGAGTTTACCCTCTCATTATCATTTTACGATATTGCATATGTACGTATGTACAAATTTCATATATAATCTTAATAACTGGTTATTATCTACTGATCTCATATTATTATCTGAGAACAACTGCTTATGTTATATTAATTGTAAATTAAGCTTAATGATCTTAAACAACCTGTTGATCTGTCTATTCAATTTTGGACATCAGAGGAAGCGGTAATTTTATAAAATAATAAATTTAATATTTAAGTAAAGAAACTCTTCGTTTAGTTTATTTTCCCTTGCGAATTCTTGTAACAATCATAAACCTGCCATGCCCATAAAATTAACTTATTTTTGATTTTCAATAGAAAAAAATAATGCAGCCCAACTTCCTCAAAGCTGTTCGTTCAATAAATTGAGAGGTGTGAATACCTTCTTTCAACTAAAAATGAATAATTTTCGGAAATTTTCGGAATGGGAAGAATACTGCAAATTTCTGGTAAAAGTCAAGAAACTCAAAATAAATGTTTTGCACGAAACTATTAAATGTAGTAAATATAACCACAATTTATTAGCTATTCTGTTTAAAGGGAGTACCGAGGGGACCTTTTTGGTTTTCCTTAATGTTTCTAGCTTGAATACCCGAACCGTATATGTGTGCTGAATCAATAAAAGCTGGTTTTGAAGCGATATGAGTAATAGTTTACATTTTGTTGATCTTTAGTACGTGGATTAGAAAAAATTACCTTGGACTATTATTAGAAGAAATTGCTAACGAGTTTTGGGGAATTGTTTTTTTTTTTTTATTTAGTTATATAGTTTCCTGTATTCCTTTTTTTTTCAATTAAAAGCTTGCAACATCAATTTGTATGCAAAAGAAGATTTGCTACATCTTCCCTACCCTAAAAATTGATACGAACTGGTATGCAACAGATTATTCACATAAAGAGGCCGCAAAATACATTTCGTTTAAGCCAGCCAAGTACTGAATAAAAGTTTGGGAGCTGTGAATTCGGAATCATTTTATCACCCCAAAGATATGGTTTATTGTTGGGCATTACCTGATCAAGATGGTGAGGTAAATCAAGGGCAGAATACTACATATCAATTAGTGGAAAGAACATAGTAAATATAGGCTGAACAAATTATGCTAATAATTTTTTCTCCACGTTGGATGTGGCGCGTACATTGATGAGGCAGAAAAATGCATTTGTTGGAACAGAATAAAGCGCAATAAGAATAAAGCGGCAATTTTGCTGCCCCCGATACACTATACTTGCGATGCAGACACAACTGAAAAAAGGAAGCCCATGGTTATTCTGGATTACAATACTACTAAACCCGGCGTGGATACAAACGGTCAGATTCTTGGCATAAAATCTTGCAAACGATCAACAAAGTGCTGGCCAATCGCAATGTTCTACAACGTGGTAGATAGTGCTACATTACCTGCATTTATCATATATAATGAAATTAAGTTAAAGACCGATATTGCAGCAACGTTGGGTGCAAAATAATAGTAAAGAGTAGTTGTGTTAAGAAAACAGTTCATATAATTTGCACTCCAATAAAATTGTACTCAAGTGATTTAATAATAATAATAGTTGAACTTAAGACTTTCAAAGCATAAATGAGTAAAATTCAGCAATAAAATAATTGGGATCGAAAAACAAAGCATGCAACAAAATTCTAACTACGGTTAAATTTTAATCTACTTTTTAGTTGAAACAAGTTTAAATCAAAGAACAGGCAGTACAATCAACGCTTTTGATTTTAAATCTTACTAGTATTTCCATCAATTACAAATTCACAATCGAACATTGTCAGGACCATCTATATTGGCTTCGAAATCTGTTTACGGAAATGAAAAATTATTTTATTCTTTTTAGTCCGTTTGAAAAACGATGAATAATAATAAAAAAAATTTTACATAGTAATTAATTTCCGATTTTTATTTTTGTAGTAAGTGTAGTGAGTTGGAGTGTTGTAGGTTTGATTGTGTTAAGTTTGAGTGTGATGAGTTTAAATGTGGTGAGTTTGAGTGTGGTGAGTTTGAGTGTGGTGAGTTTTAGTGTGGTGTGTTTGGGTGTAGTGGGTTTGAGTGTGGTGGGTTCGAGTGTGGTGGATTTGAATGTGGTGGGTTTGAGTGTGGTGAGTAACATCATTCCACATATGGCAGGAATGTAGAAAACGTCTATCTATACCAAATTTCATTTATATTGCTGTAAAATTAGCCGAGATAAAGTATTACCAAAGTTGGAGTTGTATGGACGGGGCCTCGCCCCGATGTCCAACGCCAACCACATTTAGGAAAATTGTTCGAAATGAATGTATATATCAATATACCAAAATTCATTAACATTGCTAATAGAAGTGCCGAGATAAAAAGTATTTCATTATTTGTGGGTGGTGCCAGTCCCGCACAGAAAAAATTTTGATATAATATTGCATTGTCATCCAGTTCTGTGCTATGTTGAAAATTTCAAGTCTCTAGCTTTAAAATGAGTTTGTTTTCGGTTTCATATCAAGAACTGTGTAAAGAAAAAGTTAATTGCACTGGAGAAATTAAACACTTTCCTAAAAGCCAAAAACTCCAAAATTTCGATAAAGCTGAAATGTTAAAAAGGCCATTTCAAAGAGGTTCCTTAATCATTTTATTGATAGATCTCTAGAAAATAAACAAGACTTTTTTAAAGAAATAACAGAACATGAAACATGAAATATTTTAATTTTTGCATTCTTATAATATTTCCGATTAAGAATGTTTGGAGTATGTACTGCGGGGATTGATGATCAACTTAGTTATTCTAAAAATTAGGGATGGCCAGCTAAAAGCTTTGAAGATGGCTGTTGGCAGTATACAAAGCAGCATTTGCTTATGGCGAATAAAGTATCGGCTGGAAATGTTGCAAACTTTTTCATATACCACTTCATCAGTCATGTAAAATGAAGCCTTCTGAAATGAGTCAATTAGATACAAATTCAACCTAAAAAAAATATATCCAGTAAAAACTCAAAACCGTTTAACAGACTACCACTTTATTCTCTCTTTACAAGTTTTTTGTATATTCGAACGTTATCCAGTGTAAAATATTTTTACAAATTCTTACAATTTTGCCTACACGAAGAATTCTCATATTGGGATAATTATAATTTACTTGTATATTAATCTTGGCAGAACTGATGCTGAGTTAACGGAAGTTTATACTGATAAACAAAATACATATATGTATGTATATTGAAATTGAAAAGTTTTATTAATAATAATTTCAAGAAGTAGTCAAAAAACTATTCGTAAATTAATGGTAGGATGGTTATAATAGTAATAATTCTTCTTTATTTGCAGGTAAAATTTTTTAACAGTTCAAAATTTGTAATGGATTTTTAGAAAATATGCATATAAAAAAGATACGCGTTACCAACAATGTTTTTATAAAACGTCTGTCGGAAAATAAGGTGTTTAATTAAATTCATTTATTAAATATTCTCTATATGTGAACTTTAAATACTTTACAAGCATCTCCCAGTCTTCTTCTTTGTCGCCATATAATATCTGAATTATTTCTAGTTCCTTCAGTATTAGTTTGAGAAAAGTCCATATTCTGAATACTCTTAAAGCAGGACATGTTCCAAGGAAATGTTGAAATCTTTCGCGTTCTCTTAAACTACACATTGAGGAAAATTTCGATTCATCATTACCATTATATCTATTATGATTGAGTCTTATCACAGCACTCCTTGCCTTGAATATCCAGATGATTTTATCTGCGTTGTGACTAGCTGTTAGATATTTGAAACCTCTGTCTGGATTTAGATGTTTATACAACCCTGATGAACTTTCAGTTTTTTCTGCAACATTTCATTGAGTTTATTCAGTTTCATGTTGGTTAATAAATTTAGCTAAACAATTCCATTGATTTTCAGTAACATTAAGACCTGGGCATTGTACATTCATCCTAGTAGCGAGCTCTTTTAACTTTTCAACCCAGAATAGCTCACGACTAAGCAGTACTTTCAATAGTATGCATAGTAGTCTGTTATTATTGTACTGGAATAAAGTTTTATTATTATTGTAGATGTAGACTTATAGTGTAGAAATGATTATCATTTGGCAGCTTAAGAATTCTTTTGAGGAAGTAGCGTTTAAATTTATCAGTTTCTTCAAAATATCCAAACACCTATACCTGAGCAGCATATGATTGAATTGATCTACACACTGCTAAGAAAACGTTCCACTTCATTTGGAGTTTTTATTTCCGTTTTACCGAGAAAGCTTTGCCAGGTTGTATTAAAGGCGCCTTTAGCCTGACTATTTAGTTTTTCAATATGTTAGCTGAACTTTAATTCTGGTGTGAAAATAACACTCAAGTAGTTATATTCTGATGATATTTTGATTTCTGCATTATTGGGAACCCATTTTTTATGACTGGCAAGCGACCACCATTTCTAAAAACAAGTATTTCCGATTTGCTAAGGTTAACTTCCAGGCCCCATGTACTACAATATATCTCGAGGTTTTTTAAAATTTTTTGCAAAACTAATTAATCCTCTGCCAATACCACTATGTCGTCGGCATATAACAAAAGTCTTATAATGACACCATCTATATTCAAGTCGTCCTCAAGACTTTCATGCAAATCGTGTATATACAACGCGAGTAATAGAGGAGACAACAAACAACCCTGTTTAACTCCTGATTTTTTTGTAAAGTAATCAGAAATTTCTTCTCCTGTCCATATGGCTGTTTCTGTGTTATTGTAGATACTTTTAACCATTTTAATAAACTTATCAGACAGACTCGTACAATATAGTTTATAAATTAGCGCCTGCCTTGGTACATTGTCGAAAGCAATTTTATAATCTATGAAAAACGCATATACTTTCTTATTTTCTTCTAGCTTAATCCTTACCAGGGCTAACAAGATATAAATGCTACCAACTGTGGAATATTGTCTTCGAAATCCAGCCTGGTATTCTCTCATAATACTACTTGTTTCTGCGAAATTATACAACCTTTCATTCAATATTCCCATCATGATCTTGACAGTGCAATTTATCAAGGATGTGCCTCTATAATAGTTAGGTTGATTTATATCTCCCTTTTTGTATATGGAGAAAACCAGAGTCTTATTAAAAGAATTATCTATTTTAGTATTATTGAAGATGTTGTTATACACCTGCAGCAGTTGTATATAGAACAAATCTGTAGCATTAAAAAAAAATGTAGTATTATTAATGATATATATATTTTTCTTGTTAGTCCCTGATGATGGCCCACAATGTAAACCGAAATATTGGAAAATAAAAATAAAAGCAAAAACAGAAAAATTTTGTTTGTTTTATTATATCTACGGCCATAGCCAATAGCAACATAATATAATTAAGAACAAATTCATAGGGTATCCGATCTTCACCTGCGGCTTTGTTTAATTTCACCTTCTTTAATACGTTATTCAGTTCAATAATCGTATTAGGACCATCTAGTAAAGGATTTTCAATTAAATGGGGTGCATGCTGCATCTCTCGATTTAAGTGTGTAGGATTTAAAAGATTCTGAAAGTGGGCTTTGAAATTTGCGGCCGAGACATTAGGGCCTATTAGGTACTTGTGGTTTCTTATCTCTTTAGCTACTTTCCAGTATTCGTTGCTGGTTTTTATGCAGTTTATTTTATCTATAAGTTGCTTGTTATATTCCGCCTTACGGAATATAACAATGGCTTTGCGATTTCAAATATTTATCTTTATCTGCTGCACTTTTAGATTTTCTGTATTTGTTGGAAAACTTGAAACTTTTTCTCTTGCAGAATTGCATTTATGACCAGCTCTGTTTACTTTCAGAAGTTTTATGGTTAAATTTTGTCATAGGCGTGGACTTTTTTATAACTTCACATAGCTTGACTAGGTTTAATTTGTTCGGATTTATGTTTTCTAGATTTGCATTAAGTTTTCGCTGAAATTGTCCTTTTTTGAAATTATCCCAATAGTTTTTTATTTGGTTCCTTTTGTATTGCTACCTTCATGTTAAGATTCATTGGGTAGTGGTCTGACCAAACTTTATCATCGACTAAAAACCCATCATCATATCCTAGCATCTCTTGTGCGGTTGTACAAAAATCGATCACAGATTCCTCCAATGTGCTTAAATATGTAAGCTTTCCTTCCTTGAGTTCTACCATTCAATATCAGAAATTGTTGTTATTACAAAATATGAAATTCGTCGACCATTAGCATTAACAACTTTATCGATTGAATTTCTTCCTTCCGTTTCAGCTATAAACAGTTCGTTGAAATATCTATCAGTTCTTGGACATGATTACCGATTCTTGCATTGAAATCGCCCACTAAAATTGGATTTGAATAATTATGTTCTTCAACCGCTTGCTTTAGCTTAATAAACCCGTTAATCCAATACCTCGATCTAAAATATCTATGTGTTATTGTAAAAGTTGTATTTTTTGTTCAAATTTTAATGTTGTTTGTATCAGTTTCCGTTTTTTCGTACCGGCAGCTATATATATGCCACTAAGAAATTCTTAGACCAGTATAATAAAATATTCGTATTGCGTCCTAAAAATGAAAATGAAAGTTGAGACTCATTTGAATTCCCATATAACAATAATTCACTTTATTAAAACAAAAGGTTTAAAACTAATGCCGTTTTCTTTTCTGATAAAAAATATCGCCCTTTTTGCCCTTTTTTCGAAAAGTGTACTTTTTTATATGTTCTGAATTAAGAGTAACCTTATCTCATACATCAATCGAAAGGTCTCAAAGTCGAGCCCTCATAAATCACAAAAAATTCGAGCCGTTGACTTCTTTCAGGTCATAGTGGGAGAATATTTCCCCATTGTTCGCCTTTTTTGAATATTTTCATCCTATGACTTCCAAGAGGAGAATAATCAAATTTTTTTTGTATTTATGCACTTTGAGACCTTTCGATTGATATATAAAACAAGGTTGCTCTTAATTCAGAATATATAAAAAAATACACTTTTCCAAAAGAGGGCAAAAAAGTGCGACATTTTTTGTCAGAAAAGAAAACGGCATAACTTTACAATGCGTGTGAATAAGGTCAACTACTTGTTTATGTTTGTTGTTGTTTGATTCGCAACTGAACAATAGTTAACGGTAGAGAAATATAAATAATTTGAATGTCCATAACACCAACAAACATAAACTAGTTTAACTCAGTTTAATAAGTGACAAAAAATAACGCAGATATATAACTGGAAATTTCGCAAAAAAAATATGATGAAGATTACAATGGGATCAAAATTAACAAAAGTAGATTAGGTTTTGAGACATATAATAATAAAATGGTACAAAATATTTAAATATATCGTACGGTGACCTAACACACCGCTTTTCAAAAATTTTAGTAGTGATCGTCCTCAATTTCAGAGAGACGGATGGACGGCTGAATTGGCTTTGAAAGTAATAGTTAGAAACATTAACACAAACCCAATATGTCCTGTCCTAAGATTGATATAGGGTATAAAGAACTAATTTACCAGAAAAGATAACGTCTTATGTCCTAATAAAAACCAATGTTACATTTAATAATTAACAACTTTTTACATATTTTGATATTCATTGCTGGGTGGTTCATATATATTTAGGACTTAATTTTGACTTAGGTATTCGAAATCATTAATGAAATCTTAAAACATATTTATTTATTAAATTTTGCTTCCCTCGTAAATGTATGAATAATAAAAAAAAACTCAAAAATTTTTAATTCGATATTTTTATTACTTGCAAAGAGAAAACAATAATCTTACACATATTACATATTAATGTAAGTATGTGCAAAACCAAATATTATACCATGACACTTACGCTGACATTGGAATACTCGTTCATACACGCTTTTGCTTATATATCGCCATAAAATATTGTAATCTTCATCATAAATATGTAAAACTGTGTAAACTGTGATGTCATCTTAAACAGAAATTATTATAATGATCAAATTTGCCTTTTCTGAATGATATAAACAATATTAACATATACTCGTATGTATGTATGTATGAATGGTTGTGGTAGATGTGCTTGTTTTAGCATGTATTATTTTAAATTTTTTATTAATATTAGAACATTACTAAAAACATGAATTTTAAAGATATGATGTTGTTTTATAATAGCTATGAAAAAACCTATGATGATGTTAAAATGCTACACATATTTATTAATATATATATAACACACATACTAGCATACGAGCATATTTGACTGTGTATTAACAACAATATTTTTGTTGAATATATAACTTTGATGAAATTAGATTTTTTGTTCCCTTATCCAAAAAATACATGCATAATAATACAAACAGGGATGAGCAAATGATGATCATATTGGATTGAGTTAATTGTAGGGAGTTGTTTTTAAGAATCGATACTCGGAACGAATTTGAGGCAATGGGATTTCCTCATGAATGAATGTTTATCAAAGATCATCAAATAAAAATAAAATATACACAAATCTTATTTTGTACAATATCAATTCGAATTGCTGAATTAACAATCTAGTCTCTAAGCTAATGTCGCTTGTTAATATTAATTAGTGGCAGGAAAGTTGTTCTCTTTCGGAATATATAACTTTTTCATATTAAACGTCATGATGCATCATAACTTCTCAAACAAACATGTTCCTTTCATGTCGATCACACTTTTAAAATGAGAGCTAAAGTATCATCTTCCATCGGCAAAATAGCGCTGCAATGGTCCGCACCATATGCCTCAATTACTTAGAAGATGGGACTGATAAAACATCTACAATTTTACCTGTTTCATTTGGTAAACTTCACTTGTCAGGTACTAATTAATAACGTCTTTCTGTTTCTTCTTTGTTGTCCTTAATTGTACAATTCCGTAACCTTTTTTAAATCAACCCACTTTTTTCTGAAGTTCTATTACGACCTACATTTTATAATATTAACTAGCTGACCCGGCAAACGTGGTTTTGCCATATAACTTATTTCTAGAGAATATTTTTGTTGTTAATTAATAATGTATTGTAAGCAGATTTTCGAACCGATCCCTAACCCGAACCCGGAAACCGTTCCGGTTCAAGCTTTTTTAAAACAATTGTGAACCCTGAACCTGAACCCGTTCCTGTCTGGAAATGGGTTCAATATTTGATTTTTTTTCAGCGAAAAAAAAAAATATTGCAGTTTCTCTTTCTCGATATTTCATATTATTTTTCGCTGAAAATTTTTTTTGTTCATTATTTTGTTCTAATTCATGAATGAACAAGATAATGTTTGTTTTCTTTGTTTTCTCTAGTAATTTGTATTTTTGTATTTCTCCATTATAATTTCATTTGGTTTTTAGTTTTCTTAAGTGATGCAAGCAAAATTTTTTAATAAGTAATACAGGTAGGTACTTAAATATTTTCATAAGTGAACAGGTACGTAAAATATAGTTTTTTAAATAGTGTGTAATAATTAAATTGTTTTTTAAACAGGGTAGTGTATAATAATTAGTTACAGGTTAAAC
The DNA here is from genome assembly GCA_963682025.1 of Cordilura impudica. Taxonomy (NCBI): domain Eukaryota; kingdom Metazoa; phylum Arthropoda; class Insecta; order Diptera; family Scathophagidae; genus Cordilura; species Cordilura impudica. The sequence goes on from OY821521.1 coordinate 66,039,482, forward strand.
ATTTACGATAATTATTAATTAACAGCCTTTAAGTGTGTGACTTTTTATTGAGGTACCCAATTTTAATTTTTTTAAATTAGTCTTAGTTTTATTTACTGTTCTTATTTACCCTATAGATGTCGGAAAATCCTGTTCAGAAACGTTTTGACTATGAATCTACCACAGATAAGTCTACATGTAAAAAATGCTCGTTTGTTATGAAAGGTAAACATTCTGCTAATTGGGGTCGACATCTGAAATGAAAGCATCCAGATGAATATCGAATTATTAATGAAGAGACGAATATTCAACCGACAACGTCGAAAAGTTTTATAAAACATAAAATGCAGGATAAAAATTCAACTTCCCTGAACAATTATTTTGGATTAATCAAAATTGATATGACAGCAAAATGTTTCACGGAAGCTTGCGTTAAATTAGTTACTAGTTATTAATGGTCGCCCGTTTACCATTTTTAAAGATTCAGGGATGCGTGATATTATAGAACCTATAATGAGATCACTGCACCTTACTGTAAATTCAGAAAATATTAAGGAAAAATATTACGAAATGAATTTGAAGTTTCTGACCTTGAAGAAGTAGAAGAAGAAGATGAAATAAACGAATTAATAACTGAAAACAATGAAGATGAAGAACTAGAAATGTTATCCCATATATATGGTAATATCATTCATTTCAGATGTGTAGCTCGTACTGCCCAATTGGCAGTTTATGATACTATAAATTCAGTTAAACAAAATATTGATAAATCTAGAAATATTTGTAAAAAGTTGAGGGTGCCTAATAGAGCCTCTTTAGCAAAAAAATTAGGAATAAAAAAGCAATCCTTGATTGTCCAACTTGGTGGAATTCTACTTTTGATATGCTCCATCGCTTGTTAGATTTCAAAACGTTTTGCTCAGATGTAATAGATCCTGTACTAAGTATGGATGATTAAATGTGGGATTTTGTTTCAGATTTCATTAAGAATTTCGAGCCAGTTAAAAAGTTAACATTAAAAATTCAAAATGAACAGATGAATTTAGGAGAGAGAAATAACAATAAACAATTAGGTGCTGACTTGTACTCACATATCCTTAAACGTGAAAACTATTTTATTGAAAATGAACTTTTAAATGCTGCCGTATATATGGATCCTAGATTTCGACTAATGTTAAGTAATGAAAATACTGCCAAAGCTCAAAACCAAATTTTAACAACAATAAAAAACTTAAAAAATTTACATCTACATATGGAAAAGCAAACACAAACTAGCACAGAAACAACGAATGCTGACGCAACTAAATTAATATCTAGTTCTTCTGATGAGGGAGACAGCCTGGAAGTCCTGTTAAAGAATAAGGAAAAAAAGTCAATTGCAGATGCTGCATTAAAAACAAAAAATAGAAACAATAATAGCACTGTTGATGTTTCGATTAAAAATGAATTTAAAGTTTATGAAGAATTTTGGGAACAAAAAAAACTTGATATTCCGGTAATTTATGAGGCCGCTAAAGTCGTTTATGCCAGCACTAGAATGGAGCACCATCCAATAAATTTCTTAGAACATTAAAATAAAAATTAACAACAAAAAATTTGAAAAGGTTTATTTTCTGTTGGTATCATACTTACTTCGTGGAATGAACAAAAGAAACATTTATTAAAAAAAATTGATATTCACTGTAAGTCGTAGCGAAGCACGACAGGGTTCACTATAATTTTTCTTTTTGTATGGGAGATGCCATGCCCACTAACCCAATCCCGCCCATTTTTTGTACGACTAATACACATTAACAACTGATTGACATTGAGAAAGTTTCAATACTCTGGCCATCATAGTACTCTAGGTATATGATGATATGTATTTACCATGTATGGGAGGTGCCACTCCCACTGATATGATCCCTCCCATTTTTCACATAACTTCTCACACTCATCATTCCCGAATTCACACCTAATTTCAACACTGCCGGGTTTATAGTACTCCAGATAATATTTTTGTATGGGAAGTACCAACTAACATAAACAAACAATTGACGTGCAGAAAGTTTCAAGACTCTGGCCATCAAAGTACTGTAGATATACGAGGGTATGTATTTGCCATATATGGGAGGCGCCACGCCCACTTGTCTGATCCCGCCTCACTTCTCACATTACTAACTTCTGTACTCCTTTTTAAATTGTTTCTATCATAGAGCTCCAGATATATGATGGTAAATAATTTTTATATATGGAAAGTGCCACGCCCACTTCAATATTTTCGAAAAATTTATCGTATTTTACTTTTCCGATAAAACCATTTTTATATGTATAGATTATTTTTGGACTAAAATTTTAGCTACATTATCAGATTCCACTCTTAACCCGTAAGTGTTGTTAGGTATGTGCAAAATTTACGCCACATTTTCCGAAAATCGGAAAGATTCTTTTTCTGTCTACTTTCGTTCCGACTCTTTGTAATTGGAATATAAGTACTTGAATATTATATTTTAATTCAGCATTTGTTTTGGATTGCTTCAGAACAGATTTATTAAGGCGACTGTCTGAAATGCTCTCAACAAATTATTAAATTTTACTTTCGACGTCCAGATTAATATTCTTTCCTATCTGCATTAACGGGTACCGGTTGCTCCTTCATTTAACAGTCTATTTCTCAAAAGTTTGTGTAATTCATATGCTGATGCAACTCCTTAATGAATATTTTTAAGAATGTCAATTTCTTACCTTGTCTTGAAAATCTTACAAATGGCTCCGCAGACCTTATTTGTAGTAACAACTTTGCATATAGAGAGTGTTTTTTTAAGCCCGACAGAACTTGAAAATGTAAAAATAAACACAAAGTATTAAATTTTAATGAAAAAATTTCTTTATTCAAAGGATCAGTATACGACGTTAACAAACAATTAACTAAAAATCATTTCTGGTATACGGTGACCGGGTCTGTTGTTGACGAAGCGCAATCTGGACGTACAATTTTGGACCACGTTTGCGACCATTGCTGACCGTGACATTACAAGAATAATGTTGGCCTCCAAGCAGTGCCGTAGCGAGCTTAATTTGCTCCCGGGGCACACTTAAAAATGGCAGGTCACTTAGGCGATTTTGTCCCATCGTAGAAGAGTTAAAATTAATTTTAATTTGGTGAATAACCGCTCGCATCTAGCAATTGATACTGAGATAGTCAGGAGTATTTGAAGTGCCACTCTTAAGTTTGGAAAAAAATTTTCTCCATACCAGATTATAAAAGTAAGAAATTTTAATGAAGTTTTAGCTTCAATTTCTTTTCGCAGTCACGTATTTCGCTATTCCTTTGAGATGTATCTGTATTATAAAATTCACCCAAAAATTTTTTACAAATTTTTTTAAGGTCATTATCAACATTATCCTTGTTTAATAAATTTTCAACGTCTAGTAGAAATCAAAATTTGAAATTAAGGTCACTTAATTGTGTAAATCGTGTGTAAGTTATTGGAGACGATCAAGAATGCTTTTCCAAACGCGAGAAATTTCACTTTTTGCGGAAAGACCAACTCTCCGGGCAATTTGCGGCAACTTCTTACACGTATTGTTGTATCAATATCCCATTTTTCACAAAGAGACTTCGCTTTTTCTATTACCTGTTCACAGAGCTTGTTTTTAATTTCAGGTAATTCAGTTGCTAATGATTTAAGATCATGTAACGTTTCTCTCAAATTCATTCTAGGCTCTTGTAATCAGAGCTGCACATGCTCAATCCTTCTTAAGATTTCATACCAGTAATGAACTAAAGTTATGAAACTAAAAGCTAGTATATTTTGCTCACTTTTCTACTATATTCTCTCGCCCATCGACGATAACACTAACAGCAGCCCATCGACGACAACACTAAATAGCCTTAATTTTCATCTCCTAACAGTTGCTTAGCTTCCTCTAATTCGATGGAGGTAGCTTTCCATTTTTGTCGAATGTTGGACATATATGTATCAGAAGTGCAAAACAAAATAGTGATAAGGTCTTCATTAGTGCAACATATGGACATTTCTCTTGTCTTGTCCTCGCAAACAAATCTGTAGTCTTTGTTCCATTTTTCTTGCGCTTCTTCAGATAGATCTCCTATTGGCAGGATAATGTTTTGCGTTACGTGTTACCCATGGTACAAAAGTTTATGATCTATGAATGGCATATATCTCCAAGAGCATTTTTCGTTATAAAGTATAGCTGTTTTGTTGCCAAACTCTCCAAATTTTTTTGCATTCATCTTTCGGCTGCATGCTAGAACTTTTAATATGACTTTGAATCGTCTTATTAATTCATGATCTATTCCTGTGATAGATGCTGCAGTGTCTGGACCGGCAAAAAATCTTCTTACAGTATTTCCATAATTTGAGTTTCCTTCTCCTTGTTTTGGTTAGTCGGTTATGAGGCATAGCTGTAGATATTTTTTTTTTAATTTGTTTTTTGCTTTCTTTTTCTTCATTTTCTTTGTTTTTTCTCACTGTTTCGCCTAACGGACCAAATTCCAAATCATAACCCAATTTAAGAATATGCTCCATAAAACGAATTCTAGCACGAATAGGGGACATTCAGAATGCGTAATTTTATTATTCCTCTTTGTTGAGGAAGTATCTAACAACTCGTGCTAACTCTACCATTTCCTTTTTCTGTCAGTATAAAAAACAAATGAACTCACGCAAAAAAAGTGAAAAAATTATACTCGGTCTAGACCGACTATACGATACCCTATACCATGCGTTTAGAGACCCTATCTCTCAGGCCCAACTAACTGGATATAGAAAATAAGCATAAACCAAATTTGAGTGGGATTTTTATTAATTTTTTCGGCTGCAGATATGAAAAAGTTCATATCGGATGCTATATCTATATGGGGACTAGGCCCAAAAATGGACCGATCCTGACCATGTTTGGTAAAGTGTCTTGTATTTTGCAAAAATATATACAAACGAAATTTGAGAAGAATCAGTGCAAAATTTTTGTTTTTTTGATAGATTTAGGTGACGATCGGGAAGCAGCTCTATATGGGGCCTAGGACTAAGATTTGTCCCATAGGGATCATTTTTGGACTACTGATTAATGGATGTAATAAACACATACAAACCCAATTTGACTAAGATTTATATGATAATTTGGATATTATGGCAATTTATGTTGATTTCATAGGGGTCATTTGTATGGGGGCTAGATCTGAACATGGAGCGATTCTCACCAATTTCAACAGCGTTCACCCTATGGCCGAGAAAAGCTCAAATACCAAATTTCATCAAAATATATTCATATTTGCAACCTGCAGTTTGATTACAAACTTTACATGGACACACAGACGGACGGACGGACGGACGGACATCGTTAAATCGAATCAGATAGTGATCGGTATAATAAAAGATGAGTCTAGGTCAAATATTTTTGGTAGTTACAAACAGCAGCACAAAGTCATTATACCCAAACCACATGGTGGTATAGGGTATATAAATATATGTACTTGCTCATATATTCCTCCGTAGTCTTTACAGTCTTTATATGATATACAGGGAAAAGTTATTAAATTTATTCTACGTATTACCAATCCGGATGACTCTGTTATTGTTTTTGGAGATTTTTGCTTGCCTACAATTTCGTGGAAGTTCTTACCTGAAGAAATATACTTTATTCCGACTAAATTAAATGATAAATGTGAGGAGCTTTTTAATATTTTATTTGATTTACATATTTTTCAGTTAAATGGAATTCTTAATAATCATTCAAAATGATTCGATTTAATATTTGTTAATGAAATTTCTGAATGTTATATATATTTTTTTTTTTTTTTTTTTTTTTTTTTTTTTTTATTAAGTCTATGGTAAAACCTTACAGACTGTTAAGTATAATACAGAGAAAAAAAAAATATAATATATACAAATCCTTAAATCAAAAATTTGAGATCATGTAGTTAAAAATAATATAATATTGCGTTTAATAATATCATCATTTAAAGAAAAATCAATTAAATTGTATAGATCATTGAAATCATGGCAATTTCTTCTAAATGGATCAGCATCGGCAAACTTTTGACGACAGATTGGGATAAACAGTGGAGTGTAAAAACGTGTTGACCGTGCCGGAACGTTCATGGAGATGTTGTCCATAAGAAAGTTTGAGCATATGTCGCCTCGAAGTTAAATAAAAACATAACATTAAGCATTGTTCTTCGGCTTTTTAAAGACGGCAGTTTAAAGTCTAATTGTATATGATGGCAGATTGACAAAACTTGGATAAGAACGTCTTAAGCAGAAAAGGAGAAATTGCTTCTGGACCGATTCAATTTTGGCACTGCGAATATTAGATAGTGGATCCCAAATAACAGACCCGAATTCTAAAATTGGTCATTGAATTCCTTTGCCCATCTTTTAATGAAGGCCAGTACACCACGTGCTTTAATAATTATCATCGAAATGTGTTGAACAAACTCTAATTTGGAATCTAAAAGAACACCCAGATCCAGGATTTTATTTACCTGCTCCAACTGGTAATCTCCAAATTTGTAACAACCAAATTCACCTAAAATTCTAGTAAAGTGCATGTGTTTGCATTTTTTTAAATTTAATTCCATTAAATTTATGTGGCACCATCTATAAAAATTATTTAGATCATGTTGTAGGTGAATTTGTTCACAATAATTCTTATAGCTTAAGAAAATCTTGACATCATCAGCATACATAAGAACATTTGAGGCTTTTATTATACTTGGTAGATCATTTATAAAAAGAGTAAATAAAATTGGTCCAAGATGACTTCCTTAAGGCACACCAGATTTAACTATAATATTCTTTGAAGTAGTATTCTTAAAATAAACACGTTGATTTCTGTTGATCAAGTAAGATTTTATCCAGCTTATGCTGTTTGTTGTAAAGCCCATCAAATATAATTTTTTGAGTAAAAGATCATGATTTGCTTTATCGAAAGCTTTACTGAAGTCAGTATAAATAACGTCGGTATGTAGCCCATTGACGACCCGATTTACCAAAGTTGTAAGTTGTAAAATATTAGTTGAAATAGAGCACCCCTTACGAAAACCATGTTGTGAATGTGATATTATAGAAGAAACCTGATGACAGAGATTATCCGTTAAACATTTTTCAAATAGTTTGGGAATAGCACAAAGCCTAGCTATTCCTCTATAGTTTGCTACATTCGATTTGTTTCCAGATTTAAATAAAGGAATAATATATGAATCTTTCCATAATGTAGGAAAATACCCATGTTTAATGGATGAATTAAATAAAATGCATAATGGAACAGCCAAAGTTTGGGCGCAGTTGATTAAAATGCAGCTAGGAATACCGTCAGGTCCTCCGTTAGTTGAATTCTTGAATGTTTTTAAGTTATTTTTGATATCCGAAGTCTTTATAAAAGGAAATGAAATTGATTGATGTTCCATAACTGGAAATGGATATATGTTTGAACTGTCATATTAAACATCAGAGTAAGTTGTGCTAAAAAAATAAGCAAACATATCGCTAATAACTACATCATCACGGGATTCACGATTAAGATACTTCATTTCAGTTGGATATCCAGTAGATTTCCTTTTAGAGTTTACAAATTTATAAAATGATTTGGATCTCTCTTCAAATTTATTTTCATAGTTTCCATGTAATTCTTATAAAGTTTTGTATTTAGAATATTATACTCTGCACGTGTAACTGAATATTTCGTATAATCAGATAAAAGACCAGACACTTTTTATTTTTTGTGTCGTTTACTTTTTAAGTTTTTAAGACTCGACAATTGTTTTGTGCTCCAAGGAGGGCCAGAGTGGTTGAAAACAGTAAACTTCGGGATACATTCTTTCATATAAAATAGAACAGTTTCGTAGAATAACTTGATCGTTGTATCGATTGATGTGGGAGAACCAGATGTAATAGATAATAATTGGAGCCAATCAGTATTACTGAAGTAATAATTTAAATCGTTGTAATTTGCTCTTTTGAAACAAAAAACTTTTAAGTTATTTGATTTACACTTTGAAACAAATGGCAAATTCAAGTTTATTTCAATGGTAGGATGGTAACGATCTTCTGGTAAAGTAACAGGATCTGTCGAGATTAAGAGTAGTTTATTGGCTCATTAACATAAATTAAGTCTAAAATCCTTTCATGATCATTATGAACACCATTAATTTGAAAAAGACACAAGTCCGATAAATTATTTATGAAATTATCGTTATCTTCATTTGACACCGTAGGAGTGTAGTAAAAAGAATCAATTAAAAATGTCCATGATATTAACGGCAGATTAAAGTCTCCAAAAACAAGTATAGAATCTTCAGGGTTAGCCTTTGTTACAACTGATTTTATTGATTCAAAATGTTCATTATAAATCGATTGATCAGAATCAGGAGGTATGTAGGAGCAAGTAATAAAAACTTTTTTTTGATTTAGTTTTAACATAACACCAATAATTTCAATATTCGGTAAAGAATCAAGACGTATTTCTTCAGATGATAGTTGACAGGAGACCGCAATTAGAACACCACCACCAATTGTTTTAGTTTCTCTGTCAAGTCTGTAAATATGAAATGTATTACATAATATCTCAGCGTTGAAGACAATTCTTTTTAACCAGGTTTCAGTAAGAACAATAACATGATGAGAAAAATCAAAGCTGTGTTTAAACAGAGACGTTATTTTTATGTTAATGCCACGAACATTTTGGAAAATTATAGATATTTGGTTATCATGAAGAGTAGTTAGTTTTTTGGAGCATTTAAATTTCTTAGCGGAAGATGAACAGCATTTCTTGGATTTTCTTTGTATTGATATTCACGGACAAGTGTACTAACGGGCCAAAAAGCAGGATTAAGTATAATATCGAAGAGATCAGCTGGGACAATAATTTTAAATGAGGTGATAGTTCTCGGTTGAGAATAATTGAACTTATACATTGAAATCAGTGCATTCGAATCGATTTTAGATTTTATATAGAATTCTAAATCTTCAACTGAAGTTTCTGAAGCTAAGCGGGATACAAATATAGTTTTCTTTGGAGGTATAACTCTCAGCGGGTTATGTATAATTTGATTGTTATTTAAACCAGGAGCAGAAGAATTTAAAACTTGACCATAATTAAGAGGTGTTACATTTTCATGAATTATTGGTACAGTACCAGTAGCTACCTCTGTGTGAGCTGTAAATTTAGAGGACGCAGACGGTAAAGATGATGAATCGTTATCAATTGAGCTGACAGGTGCAGCACTCGAAGAATATGATCTTAGTTGTATATTTGGGGATTTATTAACTGTTTTTTTACGTTTTGGATATGAAAGAAGTGGTGTATTAACAAATTTATCTAAATTTGGATATTTAGTGAATAATTCACCAAAATTAGAAAGTTTTCTTTACAGTGATAAAAAGTCCACATTAAGTTGATCAAAATCTGATTTAGAATATTTGAAAAAATTGTAGAACTCCACATTAATTTTTCTGCAGCGAGTGCAAGTCCATTGCAGGAATTTTGCAGGATCGGCCAGAGCATCTGCATCGCGTGACTTAAGGCCACTACATTTCAAATGGTAGTTTCCTAAACACAACCAGCAGGATACCATACGTTCATTTCCGATATTAATACAATTAGTGTTTAAGCAATCCATAATAACGTGAAGATTTGATTATAAACTTTTTATAAATTTATTACTTTTACGAATTTGTTTGATGGGATGTTATTAAATTTGCAAATAGGCTGCTATGTGATGTTAGTGATAAATGGGTGATGATGTTACAATAGTAGAAAGTATGCACTTGATTGTTCGTTTTTAATTTTTGTTGCTATGTGTTGTTATTGTTTAATGGATGCTCTTTAGTTCTGAAATCCTTTTTACAAGCAAATTGGCAATTTTTCGGTTATATGTATCTTTTTGCTGTTACTTTTACTTCTTTTTTTCAAATCACTTTTACTGGTTTTATTTTATTTTTATTCATAACAATTTAGTTCACTTTTTATTATTTCGTTATTTTTATTTATTTTTTTTTTTTGTACAAATTTCGTTATAAAATCTCAAATTTGAAATTGTATATTAAAATAAAAATCCAATAAATTATAACCTAATAACTCATAAACTTCTGTGCAAGTGTTTTATTAAGCGCTTGGACCCTATTTCTACTTCTGAAGCTAGATATCATCCCACTATTGAACTAAAAATATACATTCCTAAAAAAAGAACGTGATATAATTTTTTGTTTTGTTTAAACAAATTACACTACGTTTAATAAATTATACAAACTGGCAGCATGATTTATTATCGTTATCTACCAGTACAACTCGTGCTACTGCTATTGATCCAAAATTTTTGAAAAACCTTTCTGAACCTCCATGGAATATTAGGAAACTGGCTAGTATCAAGAATAAAAAGATATTTTACAAAAAATATAGGAAAACTGGTTCTCTTGTGGAGCATGGAAAATGCTCCATTTGTCGTGCTAAATATAATACTCTGAATAATTCATAATTCATTTGAATGAAATGAAAAATAATTTTAAATGAAATCCGAAGTCTTAGAGTAAGAAAAATTAATGGCTATCCTGCTGTTATGAAATTGCAACATAATGAATCCTGTGATGATACAATTGTATCCAATTTATCTGCTAATCAAATGATAACCAGTCCTTCTCTTGCTGTGTCTATGCCTTCTAATTAACTGAAAAATCTTACATTTTCTTGCAACAGTGATTAAGATAAAATTCCATCCTGTATTTTAATTAATTGTGCTGTTTTAGCTGTACCATTAATAGTCATGCTTAATACATTCATAAAAAATGGTAATTTTCCTAATAGTTACATGGTTAATATTACTAATTGGTGAGGAATTGCTAAATAAGTTATTACTAACAGATCCCAGCCCTCGAAATTTGAGTGCGAATTCTAGGAAATTTTATTTTTTCATTTAATAAAGACCCTAAAGGTATGATTGAGTTAGAAATTGTTCAGGTCCAATATCAAATCTTTTTACTTTAAATAAATCAAAAGCATTACCACATTTGTTTGAAAAATGTATCTATATTCTGCATGACAGGTTATACAGCTGTTTCGGGAAGATTCACCAACCCTCATCAGTAACCAAAAGCAGTAGTTAGTTTGTTTGGTAAAAAGCTAAATTCATATACATTTGCTAAAAACAACTAAATGAGAATTCAAGCAACGAGTTATACTATTTAAGCCTCCTTCAATATAACAAACAGACTCTTCCCGAAACAGCTCTATAACCTGAAATTTCAATATTTAGAAACGGATTTAGTCAAAAAGCTAAAAACTCAAAAAGCGGAATTATTGGGTTTTGTTATGGATCTCCTCAATTATTGTTGTGAAGAAGGAAACAAACTCACAAACACATTAACAAATTAAATAAACAAAAACTTAGCACTGTATAATTTTATGCATGTTTTAGTAGCAATTGACATGCATTTCATTTTAAAAAAAATTTAAAAATTTAAAAATCTGTAAATCTGGTGGACAGCTAAAAAGAAATACCTTTCAAATAAGGTAAGTTTGGTAAAAATGGGGACAAAACTGTGGAATAAATCATCGGTCACAAGAAATCGCCTTACCTATAAATTGTAACGGATTATCTTTGCCATCAATTACTCCCCTCCAACATGGTTTAAAAAAAATGCTCGACCTCTGAGAGTCTGAACTCAAACAAAGAGATGCAATTTATAGTGACTTCAGGCAAGGCTTTCGATAAAGTCAATCATAAACTTCTTCCCAAGAAATCGTATTTGATCGAATTTATTAATCTTGTCGCAAAGTGGATACAAAAATAGAATACAAAAAAATTTTTTTTAAATGTTACTGTAAAGCCGATAAATGTAATGTCGGGAGTACCTCTAGGCAAAATAATTTGAATTCATTTTATACATGGTGTAATTTAAATTTAATGGAGGTGAACCTAAAAAAGTGTAAATGTAGGCGATTCTTCGGAAAGAGACCGATATCTGTTAACTATGAGCTTTTTATACCCTATACTACTATGTGGTTTGTGCTGCTGTTTGTAACTGCCAGATATATTTGGCGTGGACTCATCTTTTATTATACCTATCGACTCAGAATCACTTTCTGGGTCGAATTAGCTATGTTTGTCCGTCCGTCCGTCCATCCGTCTGTCCGTCTGTGTGTCCATGTAAATCATGTAATCAAACTACAGATCGCAAATATGAATATTTTGTTAAAAAATTGGTACATAAGCTTTTATCGGCCACAGGATGAAATTCGGTGCATGGTCAGACCTAATCCCCATACAAATGACCCCCACGAAATCGACATAAAATGCCATAAGATCAAAATTATCATATAGAGCTTAGGCAATTGGGTTTGTATGTATCTATTATATCCATTAATCAGCAGTCCAAAAATAATCCCTGTAGGACAATTCTTGGTCATAGGCGCCATATAAAGCTGCTTCCCGATCTTCATTTAAATCTATCAAAAAACAAAAATATTGCACATATGTTTCTCAAATCTGGTTTGTATGTATTTTTTTCAAAATACAAGTGACTTTACCAAATAAGGTCAGGATCGGTCCATTTTTCGACCTAATCGCCATATAGATATAGCATCCGATATGAACTTTTTCATAAAAAAATTAATAAAAATGCCACTCAAATTTTGTTTATGCTTATTTTCTATATCCAATTTGTTAGACTGAAGAGATAGGGTCTGTTAACCATGGTATAGGGTATCGTATAGTCAGTCTAGACCGACTATAATTTTCTTACTTGTTTTGTTAGGAGCAAGTGTGTGATGGCCGAACTAATACCACTATATTATGGCGTAATTCGGCACAAACAATAAAAACTCCGCCGTTTCATGCGCAGCAAAGGTTTGTTCTCACTGTATTAGCCAATAAAAAAAAATAAGCAACAGGATGAGTAAGGTTGGAGAAGTACTTGTTTTTGCCATTTTTGTTTTATTTGGTTGGTGGTTATGTTAAAAGTGTCATCAACGATGTCAAAACAAACAATATGTATGATATGTAAATTTTCATATTTTTTTAATGCGTTTATGCTAATCATGAATGTACGCTGTATGCATGTGAACGGGCTGGTGTGTGTGTGTTTGTATTAATGTATTTTAAAATATACTACTCGTATATGTATGTGTGGCTAACCATTTCACATCTACCAAAGCCAGTATTCAACCGCCGGCGTTCATCTTCCTATAAGTGAAAAAAAAAAGAATATGTTGAACCATAATAAATTTTTGGTAAATACAAAATACTAGCTAGCAACTGAGTGGCATGGGCATTATTTGCATAATGACAGTAACAAGTTTTTATGGTTGAAACTTATTACAAAATGTTAGTAATAATAGCAAGTTTTCATCATTTTTTTATATATATTTTATTAACTCATTTTATTACGGGTTTATTACAGTTTAAAGGTTATAGCCATATTAAAATATAAAAAAAAAAACAAAGAAAATCATTTTCATATTTTTTCGAAACCCGTATTTACGAGTATGGGGCAATGAATATGATATGTTAAAATAATGAAATGTTTAATTTAAAATGTAAATATCCACATCTATTTTTTATAATTTTTCATAATAAAATGTTGTAAAGCACAAAAAATACATTGTCATGAATTTTTAATTTACAAATTAACAGAAATTCTAATTTATGAAATCAGACAAAAAAAAATGCTAGTTTAAATTAGTTACCACAATATTTATATTATCCCAGCAAAAAAAACTATTTGGTGAGTCTAAATTAAACAAGTAATAGTGTAAAATTCGGCTGTGCCGAATCTTTAATACCCTACATCTGCGTCTTAAACTCAATATTACAACCATTGTTGGCTACGACTACCGCTTTTAGCTGTTGCCGATACTGAAAATTTTAACTCGAATACCAATAAAATTTTAAGTTAATTGCTTTTCTTTTTGGCCAGGTTTTATACAATATCTTTTCCTAAAAAGCAATGATGGTGTCTAGAAGAAATTAATTGCTATTTGAAAACTTGCATTATTTTTCTTTTACTAGAGTTGAAAACCTTCATAGAACAGCAATGAAGTTCATTATCTAACGCAGCCTGCATTATAATACCCAAAGTTCGATTCCTAGAGGAATGTTTTGAAATCACACGGTAATTAAAAAAAATGTTCAAGGAAAAAGCAGTTTTTGATTAAAAGGTCCTTTTTAAGAGATAGACAGTACTTTTTTAAAGAAAAATAACGGTTTAGGAAAAGGAACTTTATTAAGAGTAATTTTTTGAAAGAGTTTTTTTTTTACAAATAGCAATTTTCTGAAAAGGTACAGCTTTAAAAAAAGCTTTATTAAAAAAAAAAATATTTGAAGTTAACTTTTTAAAAAAAGTGTAGTTCAGATATATAGGACTTTTGAAAATATGAAATTTCTTCAGAAAAGCTACTTTAGAAAAAGTACGTTTCTAAGAAAGGGAACTTTTTCAAAAAGGATACTATTATAAAAAAGGGTACTTCTTTAGTAAAGGGTAGCTTTTATTAAAAAAGGTTACTTATTACAAAATGGGACTTTTAAAGTATGCCTTTTTAAAATGTACTATTTTAAATAAAAGCTACCCTTTTTAAAAAAGGTTCATTTAAAAAAGTACAATTTGGAAATTTGTACTTTTTTAATAGAGGATACCTTTTAAATAAGGGTACCCTTTTTAAAAAGGGTTCTTCTTTAAAAAAAAATTGTACTATATTATTAAAGGCTATTTGTATAATAAAGCTAATTCTTAAAAAAAAAAAGTGCATTAATCAAAAAACGGTACTTTTAAAAAATTAAACTTTTTGAAAAAAAGGTTACTTAAAAAAAGATTCTTTAAACAAAGGTACTTTTAAAGTACCCTTTTGGTAATAAGAATACCAAAAAGGGTACTTAAAAAAAAAAAATTTTTTTTTAAAACGAGTGCTTCTTAGAAAAAAATGTACTTTAAATAAAGCTTCTTTTGTAAAGGAACATTTAAACAAAATTAAAAAAAAGGTAATTAAAGAAAGAGTATTTAAAAAAATGTACGTTTTAAAAAAGGGCCTATTTTAAAAAAAGGCTATTTTGTAAAGAAGGCTACTTTTAAAAAAGCGTATTTTTTGAAATCGAATTTAAATTTTTGAAAGAATGATATTTAAAATAAAATGTTTACTTTTTTAAAGAAAGGTTACTTTAAATAATATTTTCTTTTAAAAAAATTCTTTTATTAAAAAGGTACCTTTATAAAAAAAAAATTCAAAATAAAATTTTGTTTTCAAAAAAGGGTTTTTCTTAAAAAAAGTTATTTTATTTAAAAAAAATTAGTTTTTAACAAACTAATTTCGGAGAAAATGTACCTTTTATGGAAAGGCACTTTTAAAAAATTTTCTTTCTTTGGGATATTATTTTTTCTTTTATATAACTGCACTTACTAAACCAATAAGATAATTTACAACAAATAAATATTTGAAGAAAAACAACACATGAAACATTTTTTTCACATTTTCATTCACATCTCCTGACTCTTTGAACCAATTTCGATGATTTTAAACAGTTAGTTCTTCGGGATGTTAGCAAACGATCTTGTGCAACAGCGAAGAGTGAAGCTTATCTATTGAGGGCGTGATCGTGATTTCCATCCCTTGTTATTAGAAGGAAAATATGTATATGATTTTTGGGTCTGCGAATTTTATTTCAGTGCGTTAGAAATGGAATGACTAACCTATATATACCTTCTGCACAGTGCTGTGGAGAGTATAACAACTGCTTAAGATGTGATTTTAAACATTTCCGTCTGTCCGTCCGTCCGTTTTTGCACCCATGTAAACCTTATAATCAAACTACAGTTCGCAAATATGAATATATCCTATTAATGTTTAATATATAAGCCTTTATTGGCCATAGAATAATCCCTGCTTAAATTGGTAATAATCGGTTCATGTTCACACCTAGGCCCCATAAAAATGACTGGTATGAGATCGACCTTAACTGCCATAAGATCCAAATTATAACATAGCTCTCAGTAAAATTGGGATTATGTGTGTTTATTGCATCCATTTATCAGTGGTCCAAAAAGAAACCATAAAGGACAATTCTTCGTCATAGCGCCCATATAAAGCTGCTTCCCGATCTTCACTTAACCTATAAAAACAAAAATATTGCACAGACTTTTCTCAAATTTGGTTTGTATATGTTTTTGCAAAAAATAAGTGACTTTAAAAAATGGAGATGATCGGTATATTTTTCAACCAAGTCAACAAATACATTTGTAGGCAAAAAAAAATTATAAAAATTCAACTCAGATATTTTTTTAACTTTTTTTTAATTATTAACCAACACTCAGAGGATGCCCCCTACAAATTCGTTGCATTGTGTTGATTTCAGGAAAAATGGTTATGGGAAGGAGGAAAGAGGGAGTAGTGTTTGTGGATGGAAAGACTAGTGGTGGGAGTTTATTCCAGATTTCAGAAAAAAAAAACACACACCGAATTATAAAATTCATACATACGTATATGTAAACAAACATAGCTCAAACCAGCAAACACATATTTTTATTTTGATATCAATTATATGTGTTTCTAAATTTTGTACGGTGCCGAACAATATCCTGGCTGTGTTTTGTTTTAATATTTCGTTATGTACACGAACATGTTTCAATCAATTTTTTGTTTCGAACTCACTTAAACCACAAACGTTCGAATGTACCTTTATTTTAAGTACGTGTTCTTGCACGAGTACTGCTAAAACACAAAACATGTTATTGAACGCATACATCTAGAAATTAAAACATTATCCACATGCGAATGGAAAAATCTGATACACACCTAAAAAACGACAACAATTGTTTCAATAAGATTTATTAAAAAAATCTAAAATAAGTCATTAACAGTTATAAAAAAATATAAAAAAAAATAATAATAATAAAGATAATAATAAAAATAAAAAAAAATAAAAATTAAAAAAAAAAACTGAAAATAAAAATAAAAACTAAGTTAATTCGTAATAAACAACATATCAAATTTATCTGTTTTCTATTTTATTCCTATCTTTTAATTTTTTTTTTTTTATTTTTTTTTTATAATCTTTTTATATTTTCACAACTGCTAATGAATTATTTTAGATTTTTTTAATAAATTTGCTTGAAACAATTTTTGTCGTTTTTATAGGGGTGTATCAGATTTTTTCGATCGGAGAGTATAATGTTTTAATTTTTAGATATACGCGTTCAAGAACATGTTCTGTTTTTTTAGCAGTACACGTGCAAGAACACGAATTTAAAATAAAGCTACACTCGAACCTGTGTGGTTTATGTGTGTTCGAAACATAAAATGCGTGACAAAAACATGTTCGTGTACATAACGAAATATTAAAAGGAAACACAGTCATGATTGTGTTCGGCACGTACAAAATTTCGAAACACACATAATTGATATCTAAATAAAAAAATGTGTTGGCTGCTTTAGAACAGAACATTGTGTGTTTGATGTGTGTATTTTCTGAACCTTGGTTTATACTCCATACGGCTAGTTCGACTGCGATGAATTGGATAATAAACTACATTATGAACTGAAACTCGGGCTCTTTTAATGAGTTCGCAAATCTCAGAAGAACATTTTCTTTGGTATTATCTATAGAACAGTTTTACACATTCTGGCGATGTTGTAAGGATTTAATAGAACTGAGTACCTAGCTATCATTAGTGATTATCAATGCCCGCCTTTGCACATGGTCCAGTAGCTCTAAAATAGACTTTTAAATTCCTACACATATATGGGAGTTGTATTCCATTTTTGGTTGGATGTAAGTTTTATAGATTTTAAGGAGATCAAAAGGAGTGATGTTATTTTTGTACCGTTTTAGAAACTTCTTTCGACACTTGAAATACATGTTCGTTCCAACGAACATCACACTGAATTCTCATACACAGATCATCAAGAGAATCCGATTCAGCAAACCTATAAACCTATATATTAGAGGGGGTCAAATTGCAGGGGGCTGAAAAAAATTTCTGTGGGTTCATCGCGATTCTGGTACTGTTGGCCATAACAGGTATATTTGCCCAAGGAACCACACCTCTAAAATCATTTTTGAGCCTGCCAAAATTTCTATGAAAATATTTTCCATAATACTCATTCAAATGTAAAAAAAATTATTGAAAATGTGTATACCGGTTTTTTGGTTCGGGAAATCCATTTTTGATATTTATTTTTGTTTTTAACAGCCGCCAGGGGGTGTTTTCGTGCATATTTGTGGATTTTTGTGACCTTTTTGGGGAAAATTTAAGAAATTATTGCACAAATTGACGAATCATTGATTTTCCCATTTGATTTTCCCATTAAAATATTCAGCGCTGAAAATTATTTGGAGTACCCAGATACGACCTATATCGATTTCATTCAATTTAAATCAAAAAATTCATTTTTTTTTCTGTACTTAGTTTCTGAAATTAACCCGTGGGGTACTCATGGTGTCAAATTGACTCTATATGAAAATATATAAATATTTTCTTCATCAGGATTTTCTAAGTAAAACAAATTTAATGTATTCATAAAATTCCTCAAATTTATTCGTTATTTTATGAAAATATTTAGATTAATTGGTTTTATATTTAATACAGTATAAACAAATATGTTTATCGAGGGGTTCTATTCAAAAAGTGCTATCTGCATCAATAATTATATTAAAGAGAGCGTGTAAAACTAATTTATTTATAAGATCTGAAAGTATTTGCCGATTGATTTGCTACAATATCTATTAAGAAATAGTCGTTCTAATCATGTATGATATCAAAATTAATATTATATTTGACAGTTATATCAGAGAATAGTTTGAAATCAAAAATGAATATTGCTGTCAAATGTAGATAGCACTTTTTGAATATAAGCCCTCGATATACATTTATATGAATATAATAATTCTAAAAAAAAAAAAATAAATTAAACTAGGACACATTTTGAGTACCCCACATGTCAGTTTCAGAAAATAAGTCTAGAATATTATTTCTTAGAACTATAAAAATATTATCAACAACTTTTAACGAAATCCTTCTACAAATATATATTATTTCGATATATTGTTTTAAAAAAATGTAAATATCCTTAAATTTGACTTTTGACCTTAAAGGGGGACAATTTATAATTTTTCAATTTAACCTTAATTTACAGGATTAAGAAGTTATATCAATTATTATAATATTTCGACAAAAAATATTTGAAATATGAAAACACCAAGAAGATGTAGCCTAAAAGTTGAAAGAGTATATAAAATCTGATTTTTCTTCAAATCCGCTGAAATAAAAACGCTGCCCTCGCCAAATTTAGAACAGGATACCTACAATATTTAGCCTTTTTAATCACACATATCTTGTTAATAAAATCTTAAAGTTTAGTCGTTAAATTCGGTAAATTTCTTGAACAAAATTTTTTTAAAAGTAAAATTGAAGATAGTGAACTAGTGCTAGAGAATACGTACCGTTTTGACATTAATTTTGAACGGCATAGCAATGGATGAGATGCAAGATAATTTACATAAGAGATCAGGAGAATGCAAAAATGTTATTGCTGTAAATTATTCCAATGTCTTTAAAAATGTGAGCTCGATTTTCTTAATCAAGTGGTATGCGGCGCATTTATATCATGGGGAACTTAATTTAACTTGGCTGTTTTTCAACTGATAATAGATTTTGTTGTTTTGTTACAAAGATTATTTACCCTAGCTTATGGTTCATTAATTAATTTAATTGAAAGGCAATTAATAATATCAAAATTTATGTGAAAAATGATTTTTTTTCTTTTTGATAATTTTTACATATAAATTCATACTTGAACTTTGAACTCAATACGCGTTCAAAAAGCATTGTCCGATTTGGCTCAAAATTTGCGCACTAAAGTTTTAGATCCAGTGTCATAATAATGCGACCGCACACCTCAAAATTCGACCAAAAATTTGTTTTTCATACAAACCGATGTCACCCTAATGTACATATATATACAGATGACATTGGTGAATCCAATACCCTATGGAAAAACAAACAACATTTAGTATTCTGCGCATTAAAATCAACACTATTTGCTTTACCCCTCCAGCAGATTTTTAACATTCATTGTCCGCCTTTTGCCCCACCTCAAAAAAGCTTGGCCTAAAATTGAAGGAAAATTAATTACAAATGTTGCTGTCATCTGCAAGAATATAGCATTGAAAGTTTAACCAAGGAGGTCATTCAGAGAGATAAGGAAAAGAGAGGTAGAAAGAACAGAACCTTGGGATAGAATTAAGCAGAAGCTCTTTGGATGAGACCCCATCAATAACAACATCAACATAAATCAAAATAAGTCAATGGCGACCCCAAAAGCAATAAGCTTTGATATTAACGCATCACGCCTTGGAAATATCTAAAGCAACCACTTAACTTTTACCAAAATTGTGAATGGATCGACTCCTGTGCTCAGAAAGAAGAGCTAAAAGGTCTCTCGTAGAACGATTTCTACGAAAGTCATACTACCGATTATTAAGAAATTTATATGGTGGTAAAGGATCATGCTCTCCAATAGCTTTGAGCGCAGAGCAGATTGCAAGTGTTTTGATTAATAATAAAAATAACTTTATTTTTCTACAAACCAAATTAACGCTTTTTAGCGCTTATTCTAACAACATTGTATTTTCTCTTTTAAGAGTTATAATAAAAAAAAATTTATTTGGTATTGGAAATGTAGGATTTATTTTGAAAACCCGAAACAGAAAAACCGTGAATTTTACCTATCGCAGATGGTCTTTTAACACCAAGTCCAAATTACTTTGTGTCTGATGGGACCAAAACTGTATTGTATATTATGAACTCTTAAAGCCCGATGAAACAGTTAATACACAGCGTTATTGCCAACAAATTAATAATTTAATACATGCATTAATCGAAAGACGACTGGAATGGGCCAAAACACATGGACAAATGATTCTGTTATGCGACAACGCAATATAAAGCACTTCTAAAAATAGGATTCCCTAATGACTTTCTTTGGAAAAACATAAATTAATTTTAATAATTTTCTAGAGTTGTGAAAACTGCATAAAAGAAATTTCCATAGAAAAGAGAGATCGGCACTAATTTAAAGTTGGTATAACAAAAGATGTTTGTTTTGAAACACTTTTTTTTTGCTGCGTGGTTGTGTGATGTACTCAACCAGACCTACAACCTTCATTGGGTAATTAGACAATCGCAAAATCACTGTAGCAAAGTGTCATTAATATTGTGTATTTAAACTATTTCACTGAACATTAAAACTATGAATTTTAATGTATCATAAATTTTAAAAAATGTGCTGTGTGTATTAAAAATCAGATTATGCTTTAAATTTTCCAAATGAATTAATTAAAATGTACACACATAAAATGTAAGTGCTCAAAAATTGTTATTGTATTTTTAATAATTAATATATTTCAGTTAAAAATATAGTTAACTGGTGTATTTACATTTTACTCTTTAACTTTAACTACATAGTTTTTATACCCTATACCACTATGTGGTTTGGGTATAATGACTTTGTGCTGCTGTTTGTAACAACCAAAAATATTTGACCTAGACCCATCTTTAATTATACCGATCGAATCAGAATCACTTTCTGAGTTGATTTAACAATGTCCGTCCGTCCGTCCGTCCGTCCGTCCGTCCGTCTGTGTGTCCATGTAAAGCTTGTAATCAAACTGCAGGTCGCGAATATGAATATATTTTGATGAAATTTAGTATATAAGCTTTTAGCGGCCATGGGATGAACGCTATTGAAATTGGTGAGAATCGGTCCATGTTCAGACCTAGCCCCCATACAAATTACCCATATGAAATCTACATAAATTGCCATAAGATCCGAATTGTCATATAGATCTTGCTCAAATTGGGTTTGTATGCGTTCATTACATCCACTAATGAGTAGTCCAAAATAATCCCTTTGACCCCATATAGCGCTGCTTCCCGATCTTCACTTAAATCTATTAAAAAACAAAAATATTGCACTGATTCTTCTCAAATTTTGTTTGTACATATTTTTGCAAAATACAAGAGACTTTACCAAACATGATCAGGATCGGTCCATTTTTGGACCTAGCCCCTTTATAGATATAGCATCCGATATGAACTTTTTCATATCTGCAGCCAAAAAAATTAATAAAAATCCCACTCAAATTTGGTTTTTGCTTATTTTCAATGTCCAGTTAGTTGGGCCTAAGAGATAGGGTTTCTAAACGCATGGTATAGGGTATCGTATAGTCGGTCTAGACCGACTATAATTTTCTTACTTGTTTTTATTGACTTTTTGCGTTGCATTTAATAATAGTTTTTATACGAAATTTTCTTGTGTTTACTTTAAAATAATTTCAGTTTATTACTACGAGTTATTAATAAACTATTTTATAATGCGTAGTTTGTTTTATTTCTTGGATTATGAATAATATTAATAATGAAATTTAAAAATTAATTAATATTTACTGTATATATCAGTCATGGTTGTTTATAGTTCATTAGCTTAGTCAGTTTTGTTGTATAAAATTGAATGTTTCTGTGTATTTCTAAAACTTTACTGCAAAAAAAATATTATAATTTCATAAAATATTTAAATTTGGAAAGAATTCATTTAAATGACTTCATATTTGTGGACACAGAAGGAAGCCATTCAAATATTAACTGTAATCGTGCATATACAAATATGAAAGATATGTAGACATGGAATTTAAAAAAATTTCCACTAACAAAAAAAAAATATAGTAAGTAAAACAAAAATATGGAAATCCTTTAGACACGTGCGTCAAAACATGTCATATTTTCTGAAAAAATGTTCCCACTGAATGAGTGTATGTGTCACATATAACATAGGGGGTGTATATGACAAGAACGCTTTACTTTTAAAGAGTGTTAGCATTAGCATGAGGAGTAAGTGGATATGTATTTACTCGTATGCTGCAGTGTATTTAGAAATAATTTTGGACTCAAAATAAGTTGAAACGTAAATTAAAAACATTTAACTGCCATGTAAATCTTTTTGATGAACTTCACCATACCATTAAGATTTGTTGTATTAATATACACAGGGTTAAAAGTTCCCCAAAAATAGAAGGGCTTTTGTGTTTCCTAAATATTCCCATACACACAGCCACACATCAACGAGTACCCTTCATATATGACGAAGTTTTGTTTTCATTTGTTTGTCTTTCTCTGTTGTCGAAAACATGTTCTTCTATGTTGTATGTTTTAATTGAAATTTATTAAAAAAAAAAAAAAAACAATTTAGACTTAAGAGCGGATTTTATCGAAACAGTTAATACCCTTCACTATAGAATTGATAACCATTTTTTAAAATTGTCTTTAAAAAGTAAAATAATGACGTTTAGTAAACTTGTGTTATCGCAATTGTTTTAGATCATTATGGGTTTCTATTTTATGGGTTTTATTTTTAATGAAAAACCAAATGGTCCAGGACAAGACAAGAACGCTTTACTTTTAAAGAGTGTTAGCATTAGCATGAGGAGTAAGTGGATATGTATTTACTCGTATGCTGCAGTGTATTTAGAAATAATTTTGGACTCAAAATAAGTTGAAACGTAAATTAAAAACATTTAACTGCCATGTAAATCTTTTTGATGAACTTCACCATACCATTAAGATTTGTTGTATTAATATACACAGGGTTAAAAGTTCCCCAAAAATAGAAGGGCTTTTGTGTTTCCTAAATATTCCCATACACACAGCCACACATCAACGAGTACCCTTCATATATGACGAAGTTTTGTTTTCATTTGTTTGTCTTTCTCTGTTGTCGAAAACATGTTCTTCTATGTTGTATGTTTTAATTGAAATTTATTAAAAAAAAAAAAAAAACAATTTAGACTTAAGAGCGGATTTTATCGAAACAGTTAATACCCTTCACTATAGAATTGATAACCATTTTTTAAAATTGTCTTTAAAAAGTAAAATAATGACGTTTAGTAAACTTGTGTTATCGCAATTGTTTTAGATCATTATGGGTTTCTATTTTATGGGTTTTATTTTTAATGAAAAACCAAATGGTCCAGGAAGAACTGCCTACTAACATTAGGACACCAAGAATTTAAAAGACATAGTTTATTAAAAAAAAGGCAATTTTCTGTATAAAAATATTTCAGGACACTCTGTACACTGGAATATATTGTATATTTACTTTGTATGGTAGGTCATACACCGCCTACTATTAATTCGACTACTAAAATAAATAAGTAATTATAACTTAGTAAATAACTAATCCCGCATAATTCTTGCATAGATATATATTGGATTAGATTAGATATATAGATGGTACCATGCTCTCCAGTTTTATTACGGCTATTTTTGCAACATCTATACATTTTAGATATCAATCGCGCCCTTATTTAGTTCGAGCTCACAATTATATATTGGTATCAACTGCTTTTGGTTACTGATGAGGGTTGATGACTCTTCCCGAAACAGCTGCGTAACCTGTTATGCAAGATATAGATCAATTTTTGAAACAAATGTGCCACTGCTTTTTGCTTTATTTAAAGTAAAAACATTTGATCTTGAACCTGAATATTTTCAAACTCAGTCATTAAAATGATAAAGATCGAAAATAAGATTTTTATTTTTATATTAAATAATAAAATTCTAAATTATTAGCTGTAACCTGATGCATTTCGCTACACCCATCGTAGTAAAATAAATAAGTAAGAAAATTATAGTCGGTCTAGGCCCTATACCATGGTTTAGAGACCCTATCTCTTCGGTCCAACTAATTGGATATAGAAAATAAGCATAAGCCAAATTTAAGTGACATTGTTATTAATTTTTTCGGCTGCTTATACGAAAAAGTTCATACTGGGTGCAATATTGATATGGGGACTAGTTCGAAAAATGGATCGATATTTGGTAAAGTCACTTATATTTTGAAAATATATATACAAACCAAATTTGAAAAAAATCTGTGCAATATTTTTGTTTTTTGATAGATTTAAGTGAAGATAGTGAAGCTGCTCTATATGGGGCCTATGACTAAGAATTGTCTTATAGTGATTATTTTTGGACTACTGATTAATATATATAATAACCACATACAAACCCAATTTGACTGAGATCTGTATGATAATTTGGATCTTATGGCAATTTATGTCGATTTTATACTGGTCATTTGTATGTGGACTAGGTCTGAACATGGACCGAATTTTTTTTTCAATAGCGTTCATCCCGTTGCCGATAAAAGCTTATATACCAAATTTTATCAAAATATATTCATATTTCCGAGCTGTAGTTTGATTACGGACGGACGGACGGACGGACGGACATTGCTAAATCGACTCAGAAAGTGATTCTGAGTCGATCGATATAATAACAGATGGGTCTAGGTCAAATATTTTTAATAGTTACAAACAGCAGCACTAAGTCATTATACCCAAACCACATAGTGGTATAGGGTATAAAAACTGGAAAAACATTTTGTAGAAAATTGTGGCCATTTTTGATTTTGTCAATTTTTGTTTTTGGCGGTTTTTAATTTAGGCGATTTTTGACTTGGCGAATATTGTTTTTTATGATATTTGATTTTGGCCATTATTGTTTTTTTCGATTTTTGATTTTTGGTGATTTTTTATTTTGGCGATATTTTCTATTCGTGAATCCGCCATATTTTCTACGACTACTCACATTGGTAATTAATATACTTGTTAAAAGTTTCAAGACTATCATTTTCATAGTACTTCATATTTTGTTTGGTCCGATATCGCCAAATTTTTGTTCAACTACTCACATTAATAACTCCTGGACTCTGAAAAACTCCCAAAACGTTCATTATTACAGAACTCCAGTTGTATGAAAATTAATATTTACTTTGAGTGGGGATACCGTGCCCATAGGTCCGATCCCACCCATTTTTGTGCAACTACTCACATTAGTAACTTATGAAATCAGACAAAGTCCCATGACATTCACCTTTACTATACTCCATATATGTGACATTTAATATACACTTTGTATGGGGAACCACGCCCACTTATCTGATCCCCCTAATTTTTGGGCAACTACGCATTATAATAATACCTGGACTCACACAACATCCCAAGGATTTCGCTATTATAGTATTCCACTCATTAATAACTTATGAACTAACACGAAGTTCCAAGGCTTTCTCTATTACAGTATTCTCGATATATGACATTAATATTTACTTTGTATGTGCCATGCCCATTTCTTAATTCCTCAAATTAGTTTAATATGTACATTAGGGTGACAGCCATTTTTTTTTTTTTTTTTGAAAACACTGGATCTAAAACTTTAATGCGCAAAATAGGACAATGCTTTCTGGACGCGCATTGAGTTCAAAGTTCAAATATGCAGCGTTTTTATTACAGCGGATTTGAAGAACAAAATAAAAGTTCATTGAAATCCTTCCACAGATATATGTATATTATTTCGATATTTTGTTTAAAAAAAATATAAATCTCCTTAAATTTGATGTTTGACCTTAAAGGGGGACAGTTTATAGTGCTTCTATATAACCGCAATTGACAAGATTGAGAATTTATATAAAGTAGTATAATATTTTGATGCAAGATGTTAAAAATATGAGAACATCAAAAAGATGTACCCTAAAAGTTGAAAATGTATGAAAAATGACATTTTTCTTCAAATCCGCTGAAATTGAGAATAGGATACCTACAATATTTGGCATTTTAAATTTCATATATCTTGTCAATAAGACCTTAAAGTCCAATCGTTGATTTCGATAAATTTCTTGAACAAAATTTTTGAAAAAATAAAATTGGAGATTTTGAAATAGTGCTAAAAAATATGTACCCTTTTGACATTAATTTAGAACGGCATAACAATACGCGAGGTGTAAAATACTTTACATAAGATCATCTTGGAATCTGGAGAATGTAAAAATATTGTTATTATAAATTATTTCAATATCTTTAAAAATGTTAGCTCGATTTTCTTAATCAGTTGGTTTGCGGCTCATTTATTGCCTGGGGAACTTGATAAAACTTGGCTGTTGTGCAACCGATAATAGATTTTGTTGTCTTATTGGCAAGATAATTTACTCTAAATTATGGTTTAATAATTAATTTAATTAAAACGCAATTATTAATATCAAAATTTTTGTAAACAATTATATTTTTTGATAATTTTTACATAAAAATGCATATTTGAACTTTGAACTCAATGCGCGTCCAAAAAGCATTGTCCAATTTGGCTAAAATTTTGCGCACTAAAATTTTAGATCCAGGATCCAATAATCCGACCCGCATACCTCAAAACTCGACCAACAATTTTTTTCGTACAAACCGCTGTCACCCTAATGTACATGTACATATTTTCAGAACCCTTGCTGTTATAGTACTCCAGATATTATATGTTAAAATTTGATGCTAAAAATTCACTTTATGTTGGAGGTGCCACACAGTGAGACAGCCCTATAGTAACCGTGGCAAAAAATGGTTTTTGGCGTGTCGTCCAATTTGGATGAAATTTTCACAGTATATTAACAGATATATGAGTAACAATTCTCTGACGTTTCAGCCTCATAACTTCATTACTTTTTGGTCTAGAGCAAGTCAAAGTTTAGATATATCAACGCGCTTGAAATATGTTAGTTCAATATGTAATATTCAAAAGCTTATTAATATAAAAATACATAATAAATATTACTTTAAAGTACTTTTTTAATTAATCTAGTTGTTCTAGAATGGGTAGATGAAAAAATAAATTAAAAAAAAAACACAAAAAAAAATTCCTTAACAACAGAATTGTGGAATAAAAATTGAACATTTTGCATTTTCAATGGACTAGGAAATATAGAGCAGCCCCTCGCCCTAGGTGCAGACTTATATCAAATGAAAGATTGAAGTCTCAGCTTTTATTTAAAATAAAGGACATATAGCAAAAGTTTGCAAAAGTACTTTAAACATACAAAAAACTACAAAAAATACGCAACGCGCACATTCTGTCGCTATACGTATGTTAGCATGCAATAGCATGTTTACAACTTTTTACTTTTATTTTTTTTTTAATTGTTTACAACTATTCACTTATTGTTTATTATTATTTTATTTACATTATTCATTTGATTGATAATTTTTTTGAAGGTCATTGACTTTGGAGCATATGTGGAGCAAAACCTACTGAAATGAATAATTTGGATGCAGTTATCTTGAGAACAAATTTAGCTGAAGCATTGAAATTTGGAACTTCGTCGCTACATGCTCGAATAAAATTCATGGAATGTATATTACATATCAGTTATAATAAAAGTTTTAAAGCGTGGAGGACAAATAAAGACACAAAAGAACAGAAAGAAGCTGTTAAATTAGAAATAAAAAAAAAATTCAAATTAGTTTTGGGTTTAAAAGTCGATATGGTGAAACAAGGCATGGGAACAACCAATGATGGTAATGTCTCTAGAAGATTTTTTGAAAATCCAGAAATAACCGCTGACATAACTGGTGTTAATGTAGACTTAATGCACCGCTTTAAAATTATATTAAATACTATAAATTGTAGTAAAAATTTAGATGTTGGTAAATTCCGTACGTATTGCATGGACACTGCAAAATTGTATGTAGAGTTTTATGGCCGGTATTACATGCCTATCACTGTGCATAAAGTTCTCATTCACGGCAGCAAAATGGTATCTGAGGCTATATTGCCAATAGGTTTGTTTGCAATTTTTATTTTTGAAAGTATTTTTTTAAATTTTATTTAATATTAACTTTTTTTTTGCTACAGGAATGTTATCCAAAGAAGCGCAAGAAGCAATGAATAAGGAGTATAGAAACTGTAGGCTATTCCATTCTCGTAAAAATTCACGTATTTCTACGAATGGAGATGTAATGCACTATTTGCAAATATCATCAGATGAGAATGAAATTGAAAAAATTAGAATACCATGATGATATTAAAAAATTATTGATAGAATGAAAAAAAAAATTGTTATTTTTTATTGCATTTCAATGGGAGGTGGGCGTAATAGTGGGCGTGTTATTGTAATTTTTACATGAAACATTTTAAATGATATAAATTACAGTAATATCAAATTTGAAGGTTGTACCTGAAATATTTTAGAAAATATGACACTTTTTACGTTGAGGTTGTATGGGTGGTGGGGGTAAAAGTGGGCCAAAGTTCAAAATATTTTTCCGATAATGTTTGTGACAATATAACATTCAAGTATACCAAAATTGAAAGTTATACCAAAAGTATTACGGACAATACGGCATTTTACAAATTTCGATTGTATGGCAGGTGGGCGTAAAGTGGGCGAATTTTCTTAATTTTTTTTTTTAAGAACTGGAATTGTCTCAAGAATAACCTGTGCAAAATTTCAGAGCTCTACAATGACTCCTTGTATTTAATGCCGGCGTTGTCTCACTGTGTGCCATGTCCACTTGAAAAATCAATAAAAAAAATACATAGCCTATATATCCTTCC
Source organism: Cordilura impudica (assembly GCA_963682025.1). Lineage (NCBI taxonomy): Eukaryota > Metazoa > Arthropoda > Insecta > Diptera > Scathophagidae > Cordilura > Cordilura impudica. The sequence goes on from OY821521.1 coordinate 66,068,872, forward strand.
GGATAGGCCGTTACCTACTATACAAATTTCATGACGATCGGTCCAATGGTGTAGTCTACAATAAACCACAAACAAACGTACAGACAAACATAGAAAACTCCATTTATATACAGTTTGGTGCAAAAGTGAGGCAATGTTTGAAATAAAAAGATCAACTATATTTTTCATGGTATTTATTAAACAAAGTAAAAACTATTTACATAAATAAAAATATCAATCCTTAAAAAATAAAAATCAATAAAGAAAAAATTAGTTCATAGCTTAAGTATCTAACAAATTAAAAAACATCAATCATGACAACGACCCCAAACATTCAACGAAAATCGTCAAAGAATGGCTTAGTTCACAGGTGATTGGGCTCATGGAGTGGCCAGCGCAGAACCCTGATATCAACCCGATCGAAAATATATTGGGATATCTAAAATGTCGGCTGCCAGAATACGAAGAGTCCCTGAAGAGCATCAATGAGCTGTGGGAGAGGTTCCAGGCTAAATGGAAGCAAATTAGAGTGGTTTATTTATCAAATCTGTATAAATCCATTCCAAATTGAGTGGCTCAGTTGAAGAAAGCAAAGAGATATTGGATAAACTAATAAATTTAGATCAACAGAACCTTGGTGCAAAAGGCGCTTACCCCGAATTAGACAATTGTTAATTTGTTAAGTACTTAAGTTATGAACTAATTTTTTTTATTGTTTTTAAACTCTTTTAACTCATTCTCTCTGTCTGTCTGTCTGCCATGAGTGGAGCCCATTCCCTCTTATCCAATTGATATAAAACTTGGCCCATAGTCTTGTAGTGACAACAGATTAATTTTGGGGTCGTCACGCACAGTCACGCGTGGTCACGCGCAGTCACGGGTGGTCACGCACAGTCACGGAGTGATCGATCATCCGATCGATCTCAAATTTGGTCCATACACTTGCTGTGAAAATAAGATTAACTTTGACTTAGTCACGTACAGTCATACATGGTAACGCACAGTCATTTACCCTCATCCGACCGATCTGAAACTTGGTCGATATACTTGCTGTAAAAAAGATCAACTTCGACATGCGTGACAGTCACGCATAGTCAAGCACAGCCACGGAGTGATCTCAAACCCATTTTCCCTTATCCGATCGATCTAAAACTTGGTCGATAGACTTGCTGTGAAAAAAATTAACTTTGACATGATCACGCACAGTCACGAATATATTCAAAACTCATATGCATAAGGAAAGAAAGAGTTTTAATAAAAACTTTGTTTTTATGGGTTAGATTATTTATTTTTTTAAGGATTGATTTTTTTATTTACGTAAATTGTTTTTAATTTGTTTAATAAATACCACGAAAAAATATATTGATTTCTGATATGTGTAAGATTAAGCCAAAGTATGATATGAGGATATATATTAACTTCGAATAGGATTTGGCACATCCACTTGTTTGATCATCCCTGCAAATATTAATAATTCATGGATATTTGACTTTATAGGATTTGCCAAGGCAACTGGTCTAATCCCGGCTTAATCCTGGGTTTTATGAGTTAGTTTTTTTAATATTAGTACACTACTCGTAGATGAACCAATTGTATAAGCAAGATAGAATTTACAATTATTTGTAAAAAAAAATATATTTTTGTTTTTTCAAAGATTTGTAGAATCTGCGGTAAAAAAAAAAATAATGGATAAATAGATTTAGGAGTAAACGACACATTTGAGAGAGATAACTTTACATGTACTGGTGTCGAATCGTCGCATTCATTATCAAAATTTTTCGATCGAAACTATTTTTTTATTTTCCAAAATAAAACACCAAGAGTAATTTTACTCTGTTATAGGTAACGAGTTATGGTCCATAGTTAATAGTAAAAGTGAAACGAGGTCTAAAGATTGTCCGTCTTCTTTAAATAATAAACCAAAATATGAAATGTCGATTGATTTTGTTCGATATCGAATGCGACTCTTTGCCCCCTGTATGTTTTTATGTCTTTGAAAATGTTATAAACTTATTCAACATGAAAAAATTTTTCATAAAATAAAATTGGGCATCCAAACTGAAATTTATCTGAATTAAATATATATAAAAGGATCCCAAAATTGTTCAAGCAATAAAATCCTCAAATATTTTTTTTTTATTTTAATCTAATAAAATTAATGTTAAATATTTTTCTAGCTGGTTTACTTGTTATATAGTACCAAAAATGTGGGAACTTACGGTCTGATACGGTTGACTGTCAGCCGGTTTTATAAAAAAAATTGAATTTCATGGCATTTGTATAAAAAATTTATTTCAAACCCAAATGTCCTTTCGATTTAAAAAAAAAATGGGAAATTTTAGCTGCATAACCACAACAAACACGTGAGAACTCGCATGTTCTTTAGTCGAATTAATTTCTGAATTATATGTACCAAATTCTTGAAACTTTTAAAGTCAAAACGTATAAAAAATTAGCACGGGACAGACGCACAGTGGCCTTGGAACAAATGATGTTGCAAAGCTCAAAAATTTCAAGTCAGCGTACGATATTTTTATGACACTAATCTTATAGGAAAGTGTCCAAATATTATAAAATTTGATACCTTCAAAAAGATCAGATTTTTTGTTTAGAAGATATAACCCTTCAAGTTTGACTGATTTTCAGTTAAAAACCCCAATTTTTAGAAAATTTGGTCCAGTTTCAGGTAGAATGTAAAATAAGACTAGGAATCTAATCATATTGTTTTTATTTCTACTGATTTATCTATTAATACAGTGGTTCTCCAGGTAAATCGCTATTTACCAACTTTCTAATTTTTCACTATATTTCAAATTTGATGGAAACAAATATCTATAATTTTTTATATCTGCCATATTTTCAAAATATGTTCTTTGAATATTTCGTTACCTAATAATAAATAATAAAAATTTATGTTAAATTGACCGATAATATCAAAGATAATATTAACTGCATAATATTAAACGTTTTCACTACTTCATCTAATTAATTAGGGGAATTCAACACTCATCGAATTCTAACACGTTGAATTGTAGCATTTGAAATTTTCGTCTCCAAGTGAACCTTTTCTAGCAAGTGTATGTATTTAAGAGTGCTTCATTTTCTATGGGACAAATTATTTCTTTAAATGAAGCCACTTTGAAATTAAGCCACGAGATATTTTATGATGATCGGCTCTAGCGATGAATGCCTAAAAAAAATTATTTTTTAATGAAAAAAATTTAAAAAAAAAAACGGCAACATCGGACCAACAGATTTTATTTATCTTGTATTTTTCTTTTTAATAAAAACAAAATATTTCAGACACTTTCGCCAAAGACAGTATTGCATGCAAACATTCTATTATTAGCATGATACAAACCATATAATAATTCCAAATATACTATAAATACTTATAGCGAATGTTGTAACAAAGGGTCTATACTCAGTTCGACATGGGTGCCATGTCAAACATAAAAGTAATGCTTCTTTTTTATGGCAAAGAGTTTTTTCATACGCACAACAACATACGAAAGACCATTAAAAGCATTTGTGATGATCTCTAATGAAATTATATCATAATTTTGTTGTTTTGCTTTGTTTTAGAGCGCTGGCACATCCAGAATAGTTATCATCAAGGGGTTGTTGATTAAATAATTAAGAAATTCAAAGGGGATTATAAAATATTGGACAAAGAGTTGGATGGCAGTTAAACAGCATTGTAAATATATTTAAAGGTGTTCATGAGTATGTAAAGTTATTTAATAAAAGCTGCCATTAACAAAGAACTTATGAAAAATATTAAAATATAATAAGATTTTAAGATTTTAATGTAAATAACTTTAAATATTATGTGAGGTTCTAAATATTTAAAAAAATAATAATTTTGATTTTTTGAAAAGATTCTGAAATGGTGTTAAGAAGAAAAGTTTTTTAAAAATAAAGTTCTCTTCAGGGTCCGGACCCTGGCGGATTCTAAACAAAAGCTGGCAAGTAAATAATGAGGTCGTAAATCAGCTACAAATTTATATCACCATCTATTAATAAGTAAGCGACAAATTTAGATAAAAGCTATAAAAAATGTTTACTAAGGCAGTCAATTAATCGCGCTTCACTTTCAATACATCAAAACTAAAATCAATGAAACTGTGCGACAAATTCTGCGGAAAGGATAAGAATAAACATAATTTGTTATAAAATAGTCTAAATAAAGCGGTTTATAATGTTTTCCGATTCACAAGACATATGGTAAAATTTAAATTTGATAAAAGAAACTCAGGACCTGCCTGACGTGATAACGTACAAAACGACGCCCGCCGAATTTCCATACGACCAACGTTCTTCATATCTTCAAAACAAAAACAAAAAAAAAATCAAAATACACCTTTTAGTCTTTAAAACCGTACACAGGGGTTATATATATATTTTGGGGGGGTTATATAAGTTATATTTTGTAATTCTGCTTGTAGTCATTGTAGTTGTTGCATTTGCTTCGTGAGGGTAATTGTATGGTTATACTACACATGTTACACAGTGCCTTTATATAATTTTAAGTACCTCTTTTTATAAAAGTACCTTTTTCAAAAATAGCAAAATTTTTTATTAAAGTTCCCTTGTTTTATAAAAGTACCCCTTTTTAAAAAAGTAACCATAAAACGTACCTTTTTTTTAAAACGTACCTTTTTTAAAAAGCACCTTTTTTAAAAAGTCTCCTTTTTTAAAAAGTAACATATGGGGGATTTCATGTCAAGTGCACACACTTTTGAAACCGATGTCTTCCGATCGGGATGAAATTTGCACCAAGGTTAGTCCTATTGGATAGTAGTTTAGACACAATTTTTCAACAAGCTCGGTCCAGATCTCTCTGAGTTAGAGGGGATCAAAATTTGACATTTTGGCCAAACAGGTGTTTTTTCTCATCCATGTAACTTACTACCTATTGTTCTTAGAAAATTTTCTCCCAAAAAGTTTAGATAGCTATTTCTTCAGTATTTCGGAAAAAAATACTTAAAAAAAAAAAAAAAAATTTGTAGTCTTTTTTTTTTGCTAAATTAAAGCATTTTTGCCTTTTTTTCAAAAAGGGCATTTTTATTTTTTTTTATTTTTTCATAAGAAAGCTTAGGATTTTTCCTTTAAGAGCTTTTTGGTCACTTAGTGGGATGGGAGTGGGATATCTATCAAAATAAATGTTTTGTAACTCAAGACAACGGTTTTTCAATTTTTCACAAATGCACTATTTTGAATTTTTTCCTATTTGTGTGTAAAACCTTACAAATAAAACTTATACTGAGAAACTAGACAAACTAAACTTTCCGAAGGTATATAACATACCTAACTAAAATTTTATACCCTCGATACTGTAATACCCAGAATATGTTAACCTCAGGAAAAAATCGCTTTTTTTCTATAGAAATGTTGAAAAATTATTATTTTTTATTTGTTTTTAATAATAATTAAATTAATGTATAATAATAAAATTTAAAATAAAAAGACAAATAATTTATTAAAATTTAATTTTAATTGCATTAGATCCATTTATATCATAACTATTTTTATACTTAATTTATTGTAGCTGAGTCTTGTCTAAGTCTTGTGTAAGTCTTGTAAATTTTTAAATACCCAGTCTTTCATCCAGCTGTTTTGTCGCCTTTATTTACTGCGTTTTTTTGTCAATCCTTTCTTGGCGTTACTAGGTTCAGCTGTTGATTTCGCTGCTAGTTTATTTGTTGCCTTTGGAAAGAAATCGCATTGAATAGAGGCAGAAAAGTTTTTCAACTTGGGTCTTCCATCGACAAGCGGTATAGAAGCATGGTATTGAGCGGTGCCATCGATTGTTACCGCAGCATCGAATCTGCTCTTCAGTGTTTTCAATGTTTCCTGATGATCCTCTTTGCTACTAAAAACTATTTTAGTTTCCTTACAATAACTCTTTGCCCAATGGAATAAAGCAGTCGCATCTAAGATGCGATCTTGATGAGAGCACTGGAGGTTACACTTCGCTGCATTTCTTTTAAGGTTTGCTCCAATACCATCACATGCTCCTTTACCATGAGCAGTAGGATGAAAATGCCACTCAGCTGGCATTCCAAAATCTTTTTCAAGGGCCATAAGATTTGCCAAGCTACCTTTGTTTTTAAAATGTTGTCGAGCTCCGTCCGAAACGTAGTATACCTTCTTTATTGTAAATTTAGATTTTAGAAATTTTAGCATTCTCTTCTGGTACTCATAAACTGCAACGGTATCATGTTTTAAATCGTCGGATATGATTGCCATACTTTTGTGTTCCAGTTTTTCATCTTTCATGTAGTAAATAACTACTGTGAATATAGTTGCTTGGTCGTTACTGAAGTGGAATGCTTGTATGGCATCCTGAAGAACATATTTATAGTTTTCTGCGAAATCATATGAAATAACGAATTCACCAGACTTCAAACGTATCTTCAAATCCTTGAAGAATGACCATTGCTCTTTGACTAAAAAGTAATAGTTTCTCAAGTTTAGCAATCCTGTACACATTTCTTCCACAAAATCATCCATATTTAAAATGATTGTTTTCAATGTGCATCTGTCAGTCTGAATCCAAGAATCAAATTTGACCTCCTCTATATATTCTCGATCTAAAAAGTTGATTAAATTTTCTTTGATGAATGTGGTTTTCGGGCAATTGGTACATTCACCTAAGTGGCAAGAAGTTGTTGCATTACGACACATAGTCAATTTAAGGTAATCGCGGTAATCGTGTAAATCTTCTGCCGAAGCATCTGTTAAATACTTTAGGTTGATTTCCTTCAACATCAGTTTAACATTTTCATGGTAAATGCAAACGCATACTGTGTGAGTTCCGCTGCTTTCTGCCAAAACGCAAGGTTAATTTCGTGAAGCCAATTCTAACATCCTCGTGTTCAGATTGAAATGTTGCAAATAACTCTTTCAGGTTACAGATAACCATTGTCTTCTGTTATGTTATGAAGGTATGTTATATACCTTCGGAAAGTTTATTTTGTCTAGTTTCTCAGTATAAGTTTTATTTGTAAGGTTTTAGACACAAATCGGAAAAAAAATCAAAATAGTGCATTTGTGAAAAATTGAAAAACCGTTGTCTTGAGTTACAAAACATTTATTATGATAGATGTCCCACTCCCATCCCACTAAGCGACCAAAAAGCTCTTAAAGGAAAAATCCTAAGCTTTCTTATGAAAAAAATAAAAAAAAAAAAATAAAAATGCCCTTTTTGAAAAAAAAGGCAAAAAATGCTTTAATATAGCAAAAAAAAAAAGTCTGCAAATCTTTTTTTTTTTTTAAGTATTTTTTTCCGAAATATTGAAGAAATAGCTATCTAAACTCTTTGGGAGAAAATTTTCTAGGAACAATAGGTAATAAGTTACATGGATGAGAAAAAACACCTGTTTGGCCAAAATGTCAAATTTTGATCCCCTCTAACTCAGAGAGATCTGGACCGATCTTGTTGAAAAATTGTATCTAAACTACTATCCAATAGGATTAACGTTGGTGCAAATTTCATCCCGATCGGAAGACATCGGTTTCAAAAGTTGGTGCATTTGACAGGAAATCCACCATATTTTAAAGTAAACTTTTTCTAAAAGAGTAACCCCCTTTGTAAAAACAGCAACCTTCTTTAGAAGTGCCGTTTTTTTGAAATAGAACTATATCAATAAAACCATGTGAGTCCGATCACAGGGGAGATGTGTACGAATCTAAAATTTATTTCTCAATACAATCACAAAACAGCGTAAGAAATAAGAAGTAAGACAAAAGCGGTCTGAAGGATGAGTGTATTGGTTCAAAGCTTATGATATAAAATTTATTCAGCTATTTCAACAATCTCTGCTATAACAATGTTAAAAATCTCACAATATAAACGTACAACCTATAATTCAATAACCCACAAGTATAACACTATTAATAAAATAAAAATTATTTCAGCTAATTCAACATCCCCAGCTACAACAACCAGTTGAAATAATCAATAATAGTAAATAATTTTCATATTAGCTGAGCCCCTGCAGTTGTTTACTATAAGTCAGAGTTCAGAAAAAAACACACACTGAATAAAAAACTCGTACATATATGTAAACAAACATAACTTAGACCAACACACACATATTTTTAACTTCATATCAATTATGTGCGTTTCTAAATTTTCTACGGTGCCCAACACAATCATGACTGTGTTCGTTTTAATATTTCGTTATTTACACGAATATTTTTGTATCACGTACTTTTTGTTTCGATACATAAACCACACATATTGGAGTGTTGCTTTATTTGAAGTTCGTGTTCTGGTACGTGTACTGAAAAAAAAAAAACAGAACATGTACAATAAACAGGTTCGAGTTCAGTTATATTTTAAGTCGTGTTGTGGCTCGTGTACTAAGAAAAAACAGAACATGTACAATAAACAGGTTCGAGTTCAGTTATATTTTAAGTCGTGTTCTGGCTCGTGTACTAAGAAAAAATAGAACATGTACAATAAACAGGTTCGAGCTCATTTATATTTTAAATTCGTGTTCTGGTTCTTGTACTACGAAAAATTGAAACATCAATTCAACTGAAACATCAATTCAATTGCCAAATATTTTAAAATTTTATTGGCCATTTTTTGTGATTTACGTTGAAATTATTTACAATTGTTTTTATTGACTGGTTTTTATTTTAATAAATGATGGTAATAAAATACTTAAGACACAAAAACTGCACACTGCACTTAAATCTTTCTTGCAGGTTTCAATCGTTTCGCTATTAAAAGTTGCGTATTTTTTATAGCAAAACTTATTTCTGTTATTGCTTTCAAATTGTTTTAATTTTCACAAAATATTTGCAATTTACACAATAACACAGTACACTTATAGATCACGATCTAATGAAAACTGAACCACTTTTAATGAATAAATGACGCACGCACTCGCTATTTATTGCAAAATCAATAGCGTGAAATTGTAACGTAAGTCATAAAAAAGGCACAATAAAATATGATAATATTTTTTTTGGGTTTTTTTATTGATACTCATTGTGTTTTTATGCAAAAAATCCCAAAAAATCATTGAGAAAAGGATTGTGCATTGACACTAATTGATTCGCAAATTAAGGGTGGGTGATTATGTTTTTTATGATGCAAAATTTGTTTGTGTCTAAAGTTATTTGTTACCAAAAAAAAATGTTTGCAAAAGATCCTAACAACCAACAAGTGTGTCTTTTATGCCGCAAAATTAGGTTTTTCGTCTATGACACTAATTGGTTGCGAAAATAGGGGTGGGTAATGCAAAAAAACCTAACAACCAACATTGTAACTTTTATGATGTTAAATAGTTTTTGTGTCTTAAGTATTTTATTACCATATTTTATTAAAATAAAAACCAGTCAATAAAAACAATTGTAAATAATTTCAACGTAAATCACAAAAAAATGGCCAATAAAATTTTAAAATATTTGATAATTGTAAACAATTTGTAACGTAAGTCATAAAAAAATGTCAATAAAATTTTAATAAATTTGGTTGAAACAATTGTTGTCGTTTTTATCGGGGTGTATCAGATCGCGAATTGATGTTTCAATTTTTCGTAGTACAAGAACCAGAACACGAATTTAAAATATAACTGAACTCGAACCTGTTTATTGTACATGTTCTATTTTTTCTTAGTACACGAGCCAGAACACGACTTAAAATATAACTGAACTCGAACCTGTTTATTGTACATGTTCTATTTTTTCTTAGTACACGAGCCACAACACGACTTAAAATATAACTGAACTCGAACCTGTTTATTGTACATGTTCTATTTTTTCTTAGTACACGAGCCTGTATACGACTTAAAATATAACTGAACTCGAACCTGTTTATTGTACATGTTCTATTTTTTCTTAGTACACGAGCCAGAACACGACTTAAAATATAACTGAACTCGAACCTGTTTATTGTACATGTTCTATTTTTTCTTAGTACACGAGCCTGAACACGACTTAAAATATAACTGAACTCGAACCTGTTTATTGTACATGTTCTGTTGTTTTTTTCAGTACACGTACCAGAACACGAACTTCAAATAAAGCAACACTCCAATATGTGTGGTTTCTGTGTGATCGAAACAAAAAGTACGTGATACAAAAATGTTCGTGTAAATAACGAAATATTAAAAGAACACAGTCATGATTGTGTTGGGCACCGTAGAAAATTTAGAAACTCACACAATTGATATGAAAATAAAGATATGTGTTGGCTGCTTTTGAACAGAACATTGTGTGTTTCATGTGTGTATTTTCGGAACCTTGCTATAAGTGATACATAGCTGAAGCTTTCGGTTTGATTTTAATTGATGTGTAAATAGTCAAATAGTTTTTTTTTTTCTTTAGAACAACGCTTTTAGTTCGACAACAAAAAAAATTAACTTCGTAGCAAAATGAGATGACTACAGCTGTTAAACAAATCCTTCAACTAAAACAGAGTCGGTTAAACTTTTTTGAAGGATCTGTTTTTTACTTGCCACTAAAGGTTTGTGGCTTTACTAATTTTAGTACAAAACAAGTAAGAAAATTATAGTCGGTCTAGACCGACTATACGATACCCTATACCAAGCGTTTAGAAACCTTATCTCTTAGGCCCAACTAACTGGACATTGAAAATAAGCAAAAACCAAATTTGAGTGGGATTTTTATTAATTTTTTTGGCTGCAGATATGAAAAAGTTCATATCGGATGCTATATCTATAAAGGGACTAGGTCCAAAAATGGACCGATCCTGATCATGTTTGGTAAAGTCTCTTGGATTTTGCAAAAATATGTACAAACAAAATTTGAGAAGAATCAGTGCAATATTTTTGCTTTTTAATAGACTTAAGTGAAGATCGGGAAGCAGCTCTATATGGGGTCAAAGGGATCATTTTTGGACTACTCATTAGTGGATGTAATGAACGCATACAAACCCAATTTGAGTAAGATCTATATGACAATTTGGATCTTATGGCAATTTATGTCGATTTCATATGGGTAATTTGTATGGGGGCTAGGTCTGAACATGGACCGATTCTCACCAATTTCAATAGCGTTCATCCCATAGCCAATAAAAGCTCACATACCAAATTTCATCAAAATATATTCATATTTGCGAGCTGCAGTTTGATTACAAGCTTTACATGGACACACAGACGGACGGACGGACGGACGGACGGACATTGTTAATCAACTCAGAAAGTGATTCTGATTTGATCGGTATAATTAAAGATGGGTCTAGGTCAAGTATTTTTGGTTGTTACAAACAGCAGCACAAAGTCATTATACCCAAACCACATAGTGGTATAAGGTATAAACATGTGAATCTGATCACAGGGGAGATGTGTAAGCATCTATACACTCATGGATCTAATAATCCATTTCACAATACAATCACAGGACAGCGTAAGAAGTAAGAAGTAAGACAAAAACGGTGTGAAAAATGAGTGTATTGGTTCAAAGCTTATGATATAAAATTTTTTCAGCTATTTCAACAACCTCTGCTATAACAACGTTAAAAATCTCACAATATAAACGTACAACCTATAATTCAATAACCCCACAAGTATAACGCTTTAATAAAATAAAAATTATTTCAGCTAATTCATCATCCCCAGCTACAACAACCAGTTGAAGTAATCAATAATAGTAAATAATTTTCATATTAGCTGAGTCCCTGTAGTTGTTTACTATAAGTGATACATAGCTGAAGCTTTCGGTTTGATTTTAATTGATGTGTAAATAGTCAAATAGTTTTTTTTTTCAACGCTTTTAGTTCGACAACAAAAAAAATTAACTTCGTAGCAAAATGAGATGACTACAGGTGTTAAACAAATTCTTTAACTAAAACAGAGTCGGTTAAACTTTTTGAAAGGAGCTGTTTTTTTTTTTACTTGCCACTAAAGGTTTGTGGCTTTACTAATTTTAGTACAAAAACACTGCCTTAGTGCAATATATGTATAAGGCCGTCTTGAAATTTGTTCAAAATTTCGTGATTTTGCTCAGAATGGTACTCTTTTTTAAACTCTAGCACCGGTTACATGTGTTCATTATTTCATTTATTTATACCCTATACCACTATGTGGTTTGGGTATAATGACTTTGTGCTGCTGTTTGTAACAACCAAAAATATTTGACCTAGACCCATCTTTAATTATACCGATCGAATCAGAATCACTTTTTGAGTTGATTTAACAATGTCCGTCCGTCCGTCCGTCCGTCTGTGTGTCCATGTAAAGCTTGTAATCAAACTGCAGGTCGCAAATATGAATATATTTTGATGAAATTTGGTATATAAGCCTTTATCGGCCATGGGATGAACGCTATTAAAATTCGTGAGAATCGGTCCATGTTCAGACCTAGCCCCCATACAAATTACCCCTATGAAATCGACATAAATTGCCATAAGATCCAAATTGTCATATAGATCTTACTCAAATTGGGTTTGTATGCGTTCATTACATCATTAATGAGTAGTCCAAAAATGATCCCTTTGGCCCCATATAGACTGCTTCCCGATCTTCACTAAAATCTATTAAAAACAAAAATATTGCACTGATTCTTCTCAAATTTTGTTTGTATATATTTTTGCAAAACACAAGAGACTTTACCAAACATGATCAGGATTGGTCCATTTTTGGACCTATTCCCCATATAGATATAGCATCCGATATGAACTTTTTCATATCTGCAGCCAAAAAAATTAATAAAAATCCCACTCAAATTTGGTTTTTGCTTATTTTCCAGTTAGTTGGGTCTGAGAGATAGGGTCTCTAAACGCATGGTATAGGGTATCAGATAGTCGGTCTAGACCGACTATAATTTTCTTACTTGTTTTTAAATTCAGATAGTTCTTTAATATATATGGAATGTAATGTTATGAATAATTTTAAATGATTGAGAAAAGTAATTATAAATGTTTATAAAAAGAACGCTTTAATAAAATAGCAATTTTTCAATTTCAATTATATATTCTTCTTTAATTTACATATTTTAACAAATTTGATATAAACATATCAGATCTTATCTTTACATATAGATATTGCAACAAATAATATATAGGATCTAAAGATATTAAATAGTTTTTATTTTATTGTTTATGACTTTTAATGGAAAATTGGAGGAAAAAACCTTTATATGATTTAATAAATTTTACGTTATTTCTCTACATTCTCTTATCAGTGGGTAAGAGGAATTTCAAATTTTTGCAAAGTAATTGTTATTAATCATTTTTATGAAATCGATCATTTTTTCATAACCTATTTCTTCATGAAGAAGATTTGTAGGATACCTCCAGGTCTTTTTATTTATCATTTTAAGACATTTGTTTTATATAATTTGTAAGCGTTTTAGGTGGCAGTTGGAAGCGTCACTCCAAATAGGGCACGCGTATGTTAATATTGACTTTATAACACTTTTGAAGAGTAGATTTTTGTTTTTGGGGTTTAGAAATGATCTTCTATATATTAGTGGCCATAATGATATAAATGATTTTATAGCTTTTTGGCACGTAGCCATAATATGTTGTTTAAAATTAAGCTTTTTGCCCAAGACAACTCCGAGATATTTGACACGATTAAGTACATTTATGGTATTATTTCCAATATGAAGATGACGTCTTGGCAGTCTTTTGGGAGATTTGTTGAATGAAAAAATTATTGCTTGGGTCTTGTTTGGATTAATTTTGATTTTCCATTTGTGAAAATATTTACTGCAATTTACAAGTCCCTTTTCCATTTTCTTCAGGAGTGCGCTTGTAAGTTTGTTTGAAGAAATTAACGCAGTATCATCTGCGTAGTAAACAATTTTCATATATTTAGGGGCTTTGAAATCAGATGTATATATCGAGTAAAGCAATGGCGACAATACTGATCCTTGAGGTAACGCTGTGGTAATGGTTTTTGGAGATGATGTTTCATTATTAATCGCAACTTTAAAGCTTCTGCCGCAAATAAAATCTGAAATAAGATTGCATAAATATTTTGGTATATTTGCATCAAAAAGTTTAAATACTAGCCCATTATGGCAAACGGTTTCAAACGCTTTTTCGATATCTAACAATATTAGACCCGTTGAACGCTTATTGCTTTTATTGGTGATTATTTGATTTTTTAATTCTGTTTATTTGGTGAGTAGTGCTATGCCCTTTTTTAAATCCAAATTCTTCTTTAGCAATAATAGAATTGGTCATTACAAGTTCACTAAGACGACAAAGTAGTATTTTTTCAAATATTTTAGCTAAGTTACTTAATGGACTAATAGGTCTATAGCTATTTGGGTTATTTTTTGGCTTACTTGTTGATAGCTATAACCTTAGCATTTTTGAAATGGTTTGGGGTAGTGATGCGCAAGTTACAGCCTCTCCTACTCAACTGTCAACCTCACCTTCTCGTGGTGTTTCATGTTTTCGCAGACGAGTCTCTGACGATCAAGTATGAGCGGTATATCCCCAATAACCGCGCGGATTAAATAACTGTCGCAAATAGCAGGCCTGTAGGCACAAAGATGACAGCCCCATCAACAGGATTGGTCGTGTTAGGCTGATAACCTGATGCGTCTGAAATTAAAAATCATTCTCAGTACAACTACAAGAAATCTACGATGTGGAAATTCGATGGCGACTATCTGCTTTGAAAAAGGACTACTATTTGGAACATGGAATGTAAGGACGATAAACCAAGTGTGCAAGTTGGCACAGGCCAGTAAAATTTTGGAAAATTATAGACTGGCGTTCTTGGGCATGAGTGAAGTTAGATGGAACCAATACGGTCGGATGACAACCTCCAAAAGACATACTTTCTTCTGGTCAGGAATGCCCAACGAAGAAGATATCCATCAATACGGAGTCGGAATGTTAGTAAACAACAAATTTCGAAATGCCGTATTGGACTACAAATTTGTAAATGAGCGCTTGATGTTAATAAGATTTAAAGGTCACCAAAAAAATCTCACAGTTATACAATGCTACGCCCCTAACGAAGATGCCCAAGAAGAAACAAAGGATGCTTTTTATGATTAGCGAGTATTGATAAAAATATTTGAAAATCCTAATGGTTGATTTCAATGCTAAAGTTAGCTCGGACAACGCGGAATTGCAACATATTATGGGAAAGAATTAAAGCCGCTATAATCGATGCCTGTGTTTCAAAGCTTGCAAACAAGGCAAAAAAGAACGAAGACTGTATATCTCCGCAAACATGGGATTTGATTGATCAACGTGCAATTCAAAAAGATAAAATTAATTCCATCAACGATATAACTAAAAGAAAGGAAGCACAAAATCAATATCGACTGCTAGACAAACAGGTAAAACGGTCGGTCCGAGAAGATAAAAAGAAAGAAATACGCGATATGACCATAGAAGCGGAAAATGCAGCTAAGGCTCATAACATGAAAGACCTGTTTGTTATTACAAAGAAAATTGCCGGCACTGGTAACATACGCGCATTATCAGTGAAGTCCTCCGATGGAACGCTAATAACCAACGTCGATGAACAGTTGAAGCGTTGGAGAGAACACGTCATGAATATTTTAAATATTCAAAACGAAAATTAGACCGTTACAAGAAACAATAACGGTACCACTCTGCCCATTTGAACGGATCCTCCGTCAAGGGATGAAGTGATTGACGCCACTAGAACTCTAAAAAATGGCAAAGTAGCAGGAATAGATAACATAACACCTGAAGTTCTTAAAACTGACACCGAACTATTTGCAAACATATCACAACTACTCTTCGTACAAATATGGAATTCTGAAATGTTTCCGTCTGACTTGACAAACGGCATAATTGTAAAACTGCGAAAGAAAGGTGATGCAACGGATTGCAACAATTGGCGTGGTATTACGATTCTCTGCACGGTGATGAAAATCTTCATAAAAATAATTCTGGAACGAATGATTCATCAAGTAGACGTACTGTTGCGAAAAGAGCAAGCAGGTTTAAGAAGTGGCAGATCGTGCGTTGATCAGATAAATACGCTTCGAATCATTATAGAGCAATCTGTTGAAATGCGGTCGTCCCTGTGCCTTCTTTTTGTGGACTACGAAAAAGCATTTGACTCCATCCACAGAGAGTGCGTTTGGGCTAAATTGGAGAACATAGGTGTGCCTAACAAAATCATTTCTATACTCAAAAACAGTTATAAGAATTTTAAATGCACGGTTCTACATGAAGGAAAGATGTCCGAGACTTTTCAGACAATTTCTGGGGTTAGACAAGGCTGTTTGGTATCGCCACTACTGTTTCTGATCGTTATAGATGGAGTAACTAATCGTGCGAATGAGAACAAAGCGCGTGGCATTGTGTGGAATCCTTTAGAACCTGGTTCTAGACTGGAGGGCCTAGATTATGCTGACGACAAATGTAAGCTCTCCCACAGGTTTATTGATATGCAAAGCAAACTTAAAGACCTGGAACTTGAATCCTCCAAAGTTGGGCTTAAGATAAATGTAGGAAAAACCAAAGAAATGTGGATAAACAAAACGTCAACAGAGCAACTAAACTTCTTGGAGCATCAAGTTGAACATGTTGAGGAGTTTACTTACCTTGGAAGTATAATATCTGAAAATGGTGGTACCCTAAAAGATGTGCAAAATAGAATAAAGAAGGCGCTGGGCTCATACACTCAACTTCGCAATGTATGGAGCTCAAAAGACTACTGCCTCAGCACGAAAATCCGTCTGTATAAAGCTTGTGTCCTTTCTGTCCTGCTCTACGGATGTGAAACATGGTTCGTAATGGAGTCAATACAAAACAAACTGCGCGCTTTTGTCAATAGATGTCTTCGCAGAATCCTTAGGGTGTTCTGGCCCAATAGAATAACAAACGAAGAACTCTGGGCGAGGACGAATATGTACGACATAAATGTGGAAGTTCGGCGGAGGAAGTTTGGATGGATAGAACATACACTTCGTAAGCGATCGGACGAAGTATGTCACCAAGCTTTGGTATACAACCCCCAAGGAAGTAGAAGAGTAGGAAGACCAAGAACCAGCTGGCGAAGATCAACATTGGGTGATATAAACAGGCTTGAATAAAACGGTCTTGAAGCAGACGGTCCTGGACGAAGATACAACAACATTGGGGAACTCAAAGAAGTTGCTGAACGAAGAGCTAGATGGAGTAATCTTGTAGACAACCTATGCCCAGTATAGAGGCGGCTCGTGATCGAAAGTCGACGGGCGAGGTTATATTATTTATTATTATTTGGGAAATAGTTGAGTTTGATGCAGCTGTTAAATATTTTAACCAGTAATTTTAGAGCTTTGAATGGTAGTTTCTTTAAGAGCAAGTTGGGAACATTGTCAAAACCAGTATATTTTGTGGGTTTTATTGATGAGACAATATTCATTACTTCTTCTAGAGATGTATAAATTGCTGATTCAAAACAAGGATTTTCCTTCTTAAAATTATTTACTGTTGTATTTGTTACTGTATCCGCTGAGTGGTTGTAATTCGAATTGAGGTTATTTGGTTTGACAAATGTATTTGCCAGGACTTCAGCCTTGTCCTTATCAGATGTTATTTTTGTATTTCCAACTTTAAAGTGAGAGGTTTGATTTTTTTCCTTTTCCTCGCAAGTTCCTGCTTATTTTCAAAACTGATTTATCACCTGGTTTTAAATTGGACAATAATTGACACCATTTCTTACTGCGTTCCGAATTAATGCTTTTATCAATCATGTTAGTTAGAAACTTAGTACATTGATTATAAAAAGTTTGCTCGGCTATATTTGAAGATCTTTGGCTTTTTCTTTTAAAGCTTCTTCTTAGTTTAATATATTTCACAGTACTTTCTGGTAATGTGTAATTATTTTGTTGAGTTATTTTAGGTGTAGACACATCCCTTGCTTCGAAAACTACATTTATAAATTCTTTTATTTCCTGATAAATTACCACCTTGGTATTGTATGTATCCGAATTAACCGTGATTTTATTGTCTAAAAAATTCACATAAATGTTCCAGTTGTTTGCACTATAATCATAATAATTGAGGTGAACCTGCAAGGCCATTGATCTTTTAAGTGTACATATAATGGGTCAATGGTCTGATGGTATTTCGTAATCCATTGTTTTTACATATGGGGGATTTCATGTCAAGTGCACCAACTTTTGAAACCGATGTCTTCCGATCGGGATGAAATTTGCACCAAGGTTAGTCCTTTTGGAAGTAGTTTAAACACAATTTTTCAACAAGATCGGTCCAGATCTCTCTGAGTTAGAGGAGATCAAAATTTGACATTTTGGCCAAACAGGTGTTTTTTCTCAACCATGTAACTTATTACCTATTGTTCTTAGAAAATTTTCTCCCAAAGAGTTTAGATAGCTATTTCTTCAATATTTCGGAAAAAAATACTTAAAAAAAAAAAAAAAATTGTAGACTTTTTTTTTGCTAAATTAAAGCATTTTTTTGCCTTTTTTCAAAAAGGGCATTTTTTTTTATTAGAAAGCTTAGGATTTTTCCTTTAAGAACTTTTTGGTCGCTTAGTGGGATGGGAGTGGGATATCCATCAAAATAAATGTTTTGTAACTCAAGACAACGGTTTTTCAATTTTTCACAAATGCACTATTTTGAACTTTTTCCTATTTGTGTCTAAAACCTTACAAATAAAACTTATATTGAGAAACTAGACAAATTAACCTTTCCGAAGGTATGTAACATACCTAACTAAAATTTTATACCCTCGATACTGTAATACCCAGAATATGTTAACCTCAGGAAAAAAATCGCTTTTTTTCTATAGAAATGTTGAAAAATTATTATTTTTTATTTATTTTTAATAATAATTAAATTAATGTATAATAATAATATTAAAAATAAAAAGATAAATAATTTATTAAAATTTAGTCTTAATTGCATTAGATCCATTTATATCATAACTATTTTTATACTTAATTTATTGTAGCTGATGAAGTATTTAAGTCTTGTAAATTTTTAAATACCCAGTCTTTCATCCAGCTTTTTTGTCGCCTTTATTTACTGCGTTTTTTTGTCAATCCTTTCTTGGCGTTACTAGGTTCAGCTGTTGATTTCGCTGCTGGTTTATTTGTTGTCTTTGGAAAGAAATCGCATTGAATAGAGGCAGAAAACTTTTTCAACTTGAGTCTTCCATCGACAAGCGGTATAAAAGCATGGTATTGAGCGGTGCCATCGATTGTTACCGCAGCATCGAATCTGTTCTTCAGTGTTTTCAATGTTTCCTGATGATCCTCTTTGCTACTAAAAACTATTATAGTTTCTTTACAATAACTCTTTGCCCAATGGAATAACGCAGTCGCATCTAAGATGCGATCTTGATGAGCGCACTGGAGGCTATACTTCGCTGCATTTCTTTTAAGGTTTGCTCCAATACCATCACATGCTCCTTTACCATGAGCAGTAGGATGAAAATGCCACTCAGCTGGCATTCCAAAATCTTTTTCATGGGCCATAAGATTTGCGAAGCTATTTTTGTTTTTAAAATGTTGACGAGCTCCGTCCGAAACGTAGTATACCTTCTTTACTGTAAATTTAGATTTTATAAATTTTCTCTTCTGGTACTCATAAACTGCAACGGTATCAAGTTTCAAATCGTCGGATATGATTGCCATACTTTTGTGTTCCAGTTTTTCATCTTTCATGTAGTAAATAACTACTGTGAATATAGTTGCTTGGTCGTTATTGAAGTGGAATGCTTGTATGGCATCCTGAAGAACATATTTATAGTTTTCTGCGAAATCATATGAAATAACGAATTCACCAGACTTCAAATGTATCTTCAAATCCTTGAAGAATGACCATTGCTCTTTGACTAAAAAGTCATGGTTTCTCAAGTTTAGCAATCCTGTACACATTTCTTCCACAAAATCATCCACATTTAAAATGATTGTTTTCAATGTGCATCTGTCAATCTGAATCCAAGAATCAAATTTGACCTCCTCTATATATTCTCGATCTTTGATGAATGTGGTTTTCGGGCAATTGGTACATTCACCTAAGTTGCAAGAAGTTGTTGCATTAGGACACATAGTCAATTTAAGGCAATCGCGGTAATCGTGTAAATCTTCTGCCGAATCATCTGTTAAAGACTTTAAGTTGAATTCCTTCAACATCAGTTTAACATTTTCATGGTAAATGCAAACGCATACTGTGTGAGTTCCGCTGCTTTCTGCCAAAACGCAATGTTTTGGCCTCATTTGGGTTAATTTGGTGAAGCCAATTCTAATATCCTCGTGTTCAGATTGAAATGTTGCAAATAACTCTTTCAGGTTACAGATAACCATTCTCTTCTGTTACGTTATGAAGTTATGTTACATACCTTCGGAAAGGTTAATTTGTCTAGTTTCTCAATATAAGTTTTATTTGTAATGTTTTAGACACAAATCGGAAAAAAATCAAAATAGTGCATTTGTGAAAAATTGAAAAACCGTTGTCTTGAGTTACAAAACATTTATTTTGACAGATGTCCCACTCCCATCCCACTAAGCGACCAAAAGGCTCTTAAAGGAAAAATCCTAAGCTTTCATATGAAAAAATAAAAAAATAAAAAAAAATACCCTTTTTGAAAAAAAAGGCAAAAAATGCTTTAATGTAGCAAAAAAAAAAAAGTCTACAAATTTTTTTTTTTTAAATATTTTTTTTCCGAAATATTGAAGAAATAGCTATCTAAACTCTTTGGGAGAAAATTTTCTAGGAACAATAGGTAATAAGTTACATGGATGAGAAAAAACACCTGTTTGGCCAAAATGTCAAATTTTGATCCCCTCTAACTCAGAGAGATCTGGACCGATATTGTTGAAAAATTGTGTCTAAACTACTATCTAATAGGATTAACCTTGGTGCAAATTTCATCCCGATCGGAAGACATCGGTTTCAAAAGTTGGTGCACTTGACATGAAATCCCCCATATTTTAAAGTAAACTTTTTCTAAAGGAGTAACCCCCTTTGTAAAAACAGCAACCTTCTTTAGAAGTGCCGTTTTTTGAAATAGAACTATATAAATAAAACCATGTGAGTCCGATCACAAGGGAGATGTGTACGAATCTAAAATTTATTTCACAATACCATCACAAAAACAGCGTAAGAAATAAGAAGTAAGACAAAACGGTGTGAAAGATGAGTGTATTGGTTCAAAGCTTATGATATAAAATTTTTCAGCTATTTCAACAACCTCTGCTGTTACAACGTTAAATATCTCACAATATAAACGTACAACTTATAATTCAATAACCCCACAAGTATAACGCTATTAATAAAATAAAAATTATTTCAGCTTATTCAACAACCCCAGCTACAACAACCAGTTGAAATAAATAATAGTAAATAATTTTCATATTAGCTGAGCCCCTGCAGTTGTTTACTATAAGTGATACATAGATGAAGCTTTCGGTTTGATTTTAATTGATGTGTAAATAGTCAAATAGTTTTTTTTTGTTTAGAACAATGCTTTTAGTTCGACAACAAAAAAAATTAACTTCGTAGCAAAATGAGATGACTACAGCTGTTAAACAAATCCTTCAACTAAAACAGAGTCGGTTAAACTTTTTTAAAGGAGCTGTTTTTTTTTTTACTTGCCACTAAAGTTTGTGGCTTTACTAATTTTAGTACAAAAACACTGCCTTAGTGCAATATATGTATAAGGCCGTCTTCCAAATAAGGAAAAGAATAGGAAAATCGTAGCATAAAGAAATATGCAGATATTTATAAAGTGTGAAGTTGGTTTACATTTTCGTAATTTTGCTCAGAAAGATACTTTTTTTAAACTCTAGCACCGGTTACATGTGTTCATTACTTCATTTATTTTTATACCCTATACCACTATGTGGTTTGGGTATAATGACTTTGTGCTGCTGTTTGTAACAACCAAAAATATTTGACCTAGACCCATCTTTAATTATACCGATCGAATCAGAATCACTTTCTGAGTTGATTTAACAATGTCCGTCCGTCCGTCCGTCCGTCCGTCCGTCTGTGTGTCCATGTAAAGCTTGTAATCAAACTGCAGGTCGCAAATATGAATGTATTTTGGTGAAATTTGGTATATAAGCTTTTATCGGCCATGGGATGAACGCTATTGAAATTGGTGAGAATCGGTCCATGTTCAGACCTAGCCCCCATACAAATTACCCATATGAAATCGACATAAATTGCCATAAGATCCAAATTGTCATATAGATCTAACTCAAATTGGGTTTGTATGCGTTCATTACATCCATTAATGAGTAGTCCAAAAATGATCCCTTTGACCCCATATAGAGCTGCTTCCCGATTTTCACTTAAATCTATTAAAAAACAAAAATATTGCACTGATTCTTCTCAAATTTTGTTTGTATATATTTTTGCAAAATACAAGAGACTTTACCAAACATGATCAGGATCGGTCCATTTTTGGACCAAGTCCCTATATAGATATAGCATCCGATATGAACTTTTTCATATCTGCAGCCAAAAAAATTAATAATAATCCCACTCAAATTTGGTTTTTGCTTTTTTTCTATGTCCAGTTAGTTGGGCCTAAGAGATAGGGTCTCTAAACGCATGGTATAGGGTATCGTATAGTCGGTCTAGACCGACTATAATTTTCTTACTTGTTTAAATTCAGATAATTCTTTAATATATATGGAATGTAATGTTATGAATAATTTTAAATGATTGAGAAAAGTAATTATAAATGTTTATAAAAAGAACGCTTTAATAAAATAGCACTTTTTCAATTTCAATTATATATTCTTCTTTAATTTACATATTTTAACAAATTTGATATTCACATATGAGATCTTATCTTTACATATAGATATTGCAACAAATAATATATAGGATCTAAAGATATTATATAGTTTTTATTATATTGTTTAACGATTTTTCAAGGAAAATGGGAGGAAAAAACCTTTATATGATTTAATAAATTTTACGTTATTTCTCTACTTTCTCTTATCAGTGGGTAAGAGGAATTTCAAATTTTTACAAAGTAATTGTTATTAATCCTTTTTATGAAATCGATAATTTTTTCATAACCTATTTCTTCATGAAGGAGATTTGTAGGATACCTCCAGGGCTTTTTACTTATCATTTTAAGACATTTGTTTTGTATAATTTGTAAGCGTTTAAGGTGGCAGTTGGCAGCGTCACTCCAAATGGGGCACGCGTATGTTAATATTGGCCTTATAACACTTTTGAAGAGTAGATTTTTGTTTTTGGGGCTTAGAAATGACCTTCTATTTGGTAGTGGCCATAGTGCTTTAAATGATTTTATAGATTTTTGGCACGTATCCACAATATGTTGTTTAAATGTAAGCTATTTGTCCAAGACAACTCCGAGATATTTGACACGATTAAGTACATTTATGGTATTATTTCCAATATGAAGATGACGTCTTGGCAGTCTTTTTGGAGATTTGTTGAATGAAAAAATTATTGCTTGGGTCTTGTTTGGATTAATTTTGATTTTCCATTTGTGAAAATATTTACTGCAATTTACAAGTCCTTTTTCCATTTTCTTCAGGAGTGCACTTGTAAGTTTGTTTGAAGAAATTAACGCAGTATCATCTGCGTAGTAAGCAATTTTCATATATTTCGGGACTTTGAAATCGGATTTATATATCGAGTAAAGCAATGGCGACAAGACTAATCCTTGAGGCAACCCTGTGGTAATGGTTTTTGCAGATGATGTTTCATTATTTATAGCAACTTTAAAGCTTCTGCCGTGAATGAAATCTGAAATAAGCTTGCATAGATATTTTGGTATATTTGCATCAAGAAATTTAAAAACAAGGGCATTATGGCAAAAGGTTTCAAACGCTTTTTCGATATCTAACAATATTAGACCCGTTGAACGTTCATTGCTTTTATTGGTGATTATTTGATTTTTAATTCTGTTTATTTGGTGAGTAGTGATATGCCCTTATCTAAATCCAAATTGTTCATTAGCAATAATAGAATTGGTCATTACAAGTTCACTAAGACGAAGAAGTAATATTTTTTCAAATATTTTAGCTAAGTTACTTAATGGACTTATAGGTCTATAGCTATTAGGGTTATTTTTTGGCTTACTTGTTGATAGCTATAACCTTAGCATTTTTAAATGGTTTGGGAAATAGTTGAGTTTGCTGCAGCTGTTAAATATTATAACCAGTAACTTTAGAGCTTTGAATGGTAGTTTCTTTAAGAGCAGGTTGGGAACATTGTCAAAACCAGGAGATTGTAAAGGTTTTATTGATGAAAAGATATTCATTACTTCTTCCAGAGATGTATAAATTGCTGATTCAAAACAAGGATTTTCCTTCTTAAAATTATTTACTGTTGTATTTATTACTGTATCCGGTGAGAGGTTGTAATTCGAAGTGAGGTTATTTGCTTTGACAAATGTATTTGCCTGGACTTCAGCCTTGTCCTTATCAGATGTTGTTTTTGTATTTCCAACTTTAAAGTGAAAAATTTGATTTTTTCCTTTTCCTCGCAACTTTCTGCTTATTTTCAAAAATGATTTATTACCTGGTTTTAAATTGGACAATAATTGACAACATTTCTTACTGCGTTCCGAATTAATACTTTTATCAATCATGTTACTTAGAAACTTAGTACATTGATTATAAAAAGTTTGCTCGGTTATATTTGAAGATCTTTGGCTTTTTCTTTTAAAGTTTCTTCTTAGTTTTATATATTTCACAGTACTTTCTGCTAATGTGTAATTATTTTGTTGCATTATTTTAGGTGTAGACACATCTCTTGCTTCGAAAACTACATTTATAAATATTTGTATTTCCTGATCAATTACTACCTTGGTATTGTGTGCATCCGAATTTAACGTGATTTTATTGTCTAAAAAATTCACATAAATGTTCCAATTGGTTGCACTATAATCATAATAATTGAGGTCAACCTGCAAGGCCATTGATCTTTTAAGTGTACATATAATGGGGCGATGGTCTGATGGTGTTTCCTAATCCATTGTTTTTACGTATATATTTAAAGTGGAATAGCTTAAAATAATATCGACTGTTGGACTATTAGGATAGTAAATGAAAAAATTGCTTGATTGCTGTAGGTTGTTGAGTGCGATTCCTGCAGTATTATTTGAACGGCAATTCCAGTAATAAAATAGCAACATTCTATTTGTAATACCGAAATAAGTTCTCTGTTTTAGAAAATTTTTATCTCAACACACTTCCTAATAAAATCGTGCCTTCATTTTGCCTCCAAACACTTCACTTCATTTTATCTCCAAACACATCCTTTTTACTGTCATTCATTTATTTTTTTCATTTATGTTTGATTACACTGTGGAACAAATTCAGGTAAGCAAAAGTTAGTTCGATTCTGAGAGTGAGGGGTAAAAATAGAGACTAAATTAGAAGACCCGCATCGCGGCGTTTATTTATGTTACTTCGAATATTTTTTTGAATCGACCTTCGAACTTTGCAGTCAAATGCCGAATTTCAGCATATTGTTTATATGGTTTTTTGGCTATAACTCGTCGACTAATTGATATTTTTCAAATTATTGCTAGAGACCTGTGCAACAATTAAAATTTTTTATAAAATTGATTTAGAAAATTTTTGTGGTGCCTATGAAGCAAAATGTTGGAAAAATTAATTAACTAAGTCCTTTTTGCTTTCTGTTTGATCTATAATATGCTTCTCAGTTTCTTCAATAAATTTCATTTGAAAAGAAAACAATCATAATACAAAACTTGCGTTTTCCAGCTTAATATTAATTTACTTCTCATTTTTTATGTACCAATTTTGTTCAGTGTTGGTTTTGAAGAAACATTGAAAAAAAAGTTATAAAAATATGGGAAAAAATATATTTTTGAAATATTAGTTGTGAAAAGTTTTAGGTAAAAAAATTAAATAAATTAAGTTAATGATTTGACCAGTTGCCGTTTAGCAGGCGGCTGTGGATCAACATCACTGCTCTCTCTAATATATTGGTCATCGTCATCATCATCAGAAAGGTCGATAATTTCGTCCAACAGATATTCTGGAATTTTATCTTTGTCTTCCCCTTCTTCCTCTTTTTCCTCGTCTTCCTCTTCTTCAAAGGTGTTTTTATACCACCAACAAATTTCAGCGAGTATTGCATCTGGAGATTTCTTTCCTCTGTACCTGAAACGAAAATAGTTTTTAATCGTTAACATGTTTAAACTGTGTACTCTGACAAAGATATTAGAAAAATTTAGGAATTCAAAATATGCACACTAGGGTGCCCCTTAATAAAAAAAGTGTTCAAACTGTCGGTCTCACCCCCTGGAAATATGCGAATAGCAAAAAAAACTGAGATATACAAAGTTTATGGCCAATCAAAAAACGTTTAGTCGTGGCGCAAAGCGATTGAAAATTTCAAGTGTGTTTATGGGGGAAAAATATGACTTTTTTTCAGATTTTACGAAAATTTCATTCTATAGTTTAATTTTAATATATATTCGCGAGCAATAAGCAGACAATTGCACCAGAGATATATCACAATGGATAATTTTGATCTCAGGAGCACTGAAGGGTTAAATAAAAAAAAATTAACCGAATTATTTTTCTTAAATTCTACATAGTGGTTTCATCGAGTGTAATAGAAAAACTCGTTTTCGGTAATTTTTATTTAAAAATATATTAAAATCCAAATCTTGCCTTGGCAAATAATGGGTTAACGTTCTCGGATTTATCCAAAATTTTTGGGACGAAACTTCTACACATTTGGTTATTATATTTTAAGCGTCGCATCTAAAAATTGGACAGCACTTACAAAATATTTGACTTTTTTGAATAAATTGTCTTTTATTAGCTTGGGGTCATATGTGACCCCAATTCCAAAAGGGTTAATGGAGTCATATTATTTTTTTCTGAAACCCTAGGCTATTAAGATAAAATATAACCTTTAATAGTAGAAAAGTGATGAATTTTTGATACAAAGTATTTAGAAAGAGTACATTTACAGAATATTTCACAAAAATCCAAGTTTTCTCGAAATCCGCAAAAATAAAATCCTTGTCACAAAAATTCTGGTAGAGGGATTTACTTAAAAATTCACACAGTTAATCTGTAACATGCATTTAATAAAACCTTAAAGTAATATATTACTTTTTTTTATTTTTGTTAAAGAAAATTTTTTCAAACTTGAAAAAGGAGTTTTAAAAATTTTATCAAAAAAATTTCCAATTTTCGGTCTCAATGCGCAATAGGTTAACAACGTGGTAATAAAACAATACTTTATATCTAAGTATTTATAAGTACAGAGACCAAAAAATAATGATGGCTTTAATCAATTTCTCAAAGTTGAAAAAAATGCCATCAAATTTCATGATCTAGTTTTTTTTTCACAAAAGTGGTCTGGGGCATTTGCTATTTCTTGGCGAGGTTTTATTCGATTTTGAAGTTTTATAGCCTTTTGAAAGGATAATTTAATACTGATCGTGACTTATATAACAGCTTGTCGGTAAAATTAAACTATAGAACGAAATTTTTGTAAAATCTGAAAAAAAGTCATATTTTTCCCATATAAACACACTTGAAATTTTCAATCGCTTTGCGCCACGACTAAACGTTTTTTGATTGGCCCAAAACTTTGTATATCTCAGTTTTTTTGCTATTCGCATATTTCTAGGGGGTGAGACCGACAGTTTCAACACTTTTTTTCCCTCCATATAACGAAGGGCCACCCTAATGCACACTCTATAGTTACCTTAAATGGAAGCGCAGTTTGGTGATAACGTTCGCCTTGCTCATCAGATTCAGTTGGCAACTGTTGAGCGAGTTGATCAAGATGCTGATGCAAGAGATGAATTTTGTACGACATATTAACCCCAATTTCATCGAAAGCTGCCAGCATGTTTGCAACAGATTGCCTGTAGTTGTCTTTGCGTTCTTTACCAAAAAGTCCTTTAATGACTGCTTTCAATGCGAGCCATGCATTTAGTTCTCGGTCTGTCAGAACTTGGTCAAAATCTTGACGACTCATTAGTTTCCGTATGTCGGAAACATTAGCAACCCCTTCCCTAATTTTGGCGTTACTAAGTCTTTCGGTGGTTGATAACAAAAAAGTTGTTTTACTAGTTCCTAATTCTTGGAACTTCCCTTTTTAATTACTTCTACCTAAATCGATATTTATTTAATGGTTTTGGGGTTTTTTAACGCAAATTATCGACTAACACCATATTATAGATCAAACAGAAAGCAAAAAAGACTTAGTTTTGTGGAAAATATTTTCAAAAAGCATGAAAAAAAATAATTTTTCCAACATTTTGCTTCATAAGCATCACAAAAATTTTCTAAATCAATTTTTTTAAAAACTTTTGGTTGTTCCACAGGTTCCCGAGGAAAAAGAGGAAGAAGGGGAAGACAAAGATGAAATTCCAGAATATCTTTTGGACAAAATTATCGACCTTTCTGATGATGATGACAATGACCAAGATATCAGAGAGAGCAGTGATGTTGATCCACAGCCGCCTGCTAAACGGCAACTGGCCAAATCATTAATTTAATTTATTTAATTTTTTTACTTAAAACTTTTCATAACTAACATTTCAAAAATATATTGTTTCCATATTTTTATAATTTCTTTTTCAATGTTTCTTCAAAACCAACACTGAACAAAATTGGTACATAAAAAATGAGAAGTAAATTAATTTTAAGCTGGAAAACGCAAGTTTTGTATTATGATTGTTTTCTTTTAAATGAAATTTATGGAGGAAACTCAGAAGCATATTATAGGTCGAACAGAGAGCAAAAAAGACTTAGTTTTGTGGAAAATATTTTCAAAAAGCATGAAAAAAAATAATTTTTCCAATATTTTGCTTCATAAGCACCACAAAAATTTTCTAAATCAATTTTTTGATAAATTTTGGTTATTGCACAGGTCTCTAGCAATAATTTGGCTTTTACAGCTTGAAAAAATATCAATTAGTCGACGAGTTATAGCCAAAAAACCATATAAACAATATGCTGAAAATCGGCATTTGACTGCAAAGTTCGAAGGTCGGTTAAACAAAAATTCGAACTAACATAAACAAACGCCGCGATACGGGTCTTCTAATTTAGCCTCTATTTTCACCCCTCACTCCCAGAATCGACCTAACTTTTGCTAACCTGAATTTGTTCCACAGTGTTATCATTAATATTAAATGCAGTGATAGTTGTGCAATTTATATGGAATAAATTATAATGTTAAGAATACTTTTAAACAATTGAGGAAGTTAATTATAAATGTTTATAAAAAGAGAAGAAATATAATGCAGGAAACAGCGACAAAAAGGTTAATACATATCATAATTTTATCAGCAATACAATCATAGGTCACATCGATTTTGTCTTACGTCTTTTATCTTACGCTGTTTTTGTGACTGTACTGTGAAATAGATTCTTACCCCCCTGCACGTAAGATGTTTACACATCGAAAAAAAGTATCCATTAAAAAAAATAATCTATTTTTAAAGTAAAATTTTTTAAAGTACCG
Source organism: Cordilura impudica (assembly GCA_963682025.1). NCBI lineage: Eukaryota > Metazoa > Arthropoda > Insecta > Diptera > Scathophagidae > Cordilura > Cordilura impudica. The sequence goes on from OY821521.1 coordinate 66,098,255, forward strand.
TTTTAAAAGAATACCTTTTTTAAAAACTACCCTTTATTAAAAAAGTACTATTTTTTAAGTACTTTTTTTAAAGTAGTAGCCGTACCCCCTTTGAAAACAGAAATTAATTTTTTGAAATTCTCATTTTTGAAAAGTACTATTTTTTAAAAAGTGCCATTTTTAAAGCAGTAGCCGTATCCAACATTGGTAGTAATAATGAGTTTAAGGCTCAGTGGGGGGTATCAACGAGTCGGCATGGCCGAATTTAATACTCTCACCTATTTTTTAATCACAAATATTGTGAAATTAATGTTTCGTTGTAAAATCAAATACGTACAAAGTTACACATTCATCAAATCAGAGTGTTAGTAATGATCATAACTATGTATTTAGAGTCAGGCTTTTCAACTACACAAAATTAATTTTGAATACTAACATTTTTTCGTAGCCACTTGCTACACAAGACTTTAATACAGAATTAAGTCTACTCAGATACGCTTTTACATTTACGATTTAGGATTTCTTACGCTGTAATTTGCTAATATATACGCTGCCATTATGTTATGTTCCTAAGGAAGTTATAAAACAATCTTTAAACAAAATTGAATTTGAGTTTGTAATATCGTTTGTATGTGGGAGTGGAAATAAATCTTTGTTTGTAAAGTTTTGTCAGTCATATATTTTTGTTTTGTTGTTATTAAAAGTGTTAGACTTAAAAATTCAATTAAAAATGACGACGAAATATCAAAGTCTGTTTCTTTTTTTTATTGTTCTTGTTGCCATCATAAATGTAGAACTCTTTACATATTTATTTTTCATTTTCATTTTCTTGTTTTTGCGCGCAAAAAGTTCATTAAATGTTGCGCTATGATTTTTATTCATTGCCAAAACTTACAAATCTTCATTTTCGTTTGTAGCTGGAAAATATATGCGATTGTGTGTATGTGTGTGTTTGTGTAGATGAAAATATTAAAAAATTATGAGTTAAAACAAGAAAACTGAAAAACGAACGAAAAAACAACATTCAACATAATTTGATTAAAAAGTTGCACTCGCAACTCCAACAATGTTGTTGTTAGTAATTACGAGCATGTTTTTATAATAGAAAGTGTTGCAGTGAATCGTTAGGGTTGCCAAATATAAATTACACAGTACAACTTAGCTTAGCGCTTAACTACCCAAAATACGCATTTTTTCATTTACTGCCTAAAAAAGCACTAAATTGGCGCTTTTTTCAGTGCTTTTAGCGCCATTTAAACACAAGAGTTCAAATTAAATAAAATTGGACATATTTGAACAAATTCTTTGCAACTTTAAACTTTTTGGCAAAAGAGCAAAAAATAATTGTTATCCTATCGTCAGTAATACAACAATTATTTAATAAAATAAAAATTCCATAGAAAGAACCAATAAAGCAATTTTGAATATCCGGCTTGGAAATAAAACAAGTAAGGAAATTATAGTCGGTCTAGACCGACCATACGATACCCTATACCATGCGTTTAGAAACCTATCTCTTAGGCCCAACTAACTGGACATAGAAAATTAGCAAAAACCAAATTTGAGTGGGATTTTTATTAATTATTTTGGCTGCAGATATGAAAAAGTTCATATCGGATGCTATATCTATATGGGAACTAGGTCCAAAAATGAACCGCTCCTGATCATGTTTGGTAAAGTCTCTTGTATTTTGCAAAAATATATACAAACAAAATTTGAGAAGAATCAGTGCAATACTTTTGTTTTTTAATAGATTTAAGTGAAGATCGCGAAGCAGCTCTATATGGGGCCACAGGGATAATTTTTGGACTACTCATTAATGGATGTAATGAACGCATATAAACCCAATTTGAGTAAGATCTATATGACAATTTGGATCTTATGACAATTTATGTCGATTTCATAGGGGTAATTTGTATGGGGGCTAGGTCTGAACATGGACCGATTCTCACCAATTTCAACATAGTTCATCCCATGGCCGATAAAAGCTTATATACCAAATGCCATCAAAATATGTTTATATTTGCGACCTGCAGTTTGATTACAAGGTTTACATGGACACACGGACGGACGGACGGACGGACGGGCGGACGGACATTGTTAAATCAACTCAGAAAGTGATTCTGATTCGATCGGTATAATTAAAGATGGGTCTAGGTCAAATATTTTTGGTTGTTACAAACAGCAGCACAAAGTCATTATACCCAAACTACATAGTGGTATAGGGTATAAAAATTTGTTATATATGAAAAATTGCTGGAGATTATGCTTTTAAAACATATGTACAATGATCTCAGAAACTATATTTATACAACGTACTTGTGTCAATTTTAGCAGCAGTACAAAATGCGGATCACACAATACTTTTTGATGACTAATGTACATATATTGGTTATTAAGAAGCTTATCAAATTGGATAATTTCACTTACGCGTTAATTTGATTATTAGTTGCTAGTTAGTTGATCTTGTACTTATTTAAATTGATAGTTTTAAAAGGACCTGACAGCTATATTGGAGAATTGAACAAATAATTAATAAACAAAATAAAACTGATTTCCCAAAATTTTTATTTACCAGCAAAGAGCTAAATTTTAATCTGATCTTAAAACAACAAAAAATTGGTCAGAAATTACTGAAGTTCGGAATCATATTTTTTTCTTTTAAAAAGTTATGTCAAATTTGTTTTAAATTTTAGTTTGTTATTTTGTTAAATGCATGCTTGGATTCTCATTGCATTTGTTCAACTTTTTACAAAAAAAAAATTAACTGCTGTTGGTCAGTGACAGCCTTATAAACTGTACTGGAGAAAATAGATCAATTCTTAAAACAAATTTGCATATGTTTATTTTACTCTATCAACCCTTCGATCAGTGAACTTCCCGTTGGCCTTAAAATAGTGTAAGGTTCACAGGGACCTACAAAAAATTGTATGGTATTTTGGTTGGCGTATGTTTTGATGGTTTTGATTGTTAATTTTAGATTATATAAAGCAGTGATCGGCAAAACCACTACGTGGCGTTTTTTCTCTCACACCTACATGTGCTCTCACATTAAACAAAATGAAAAAAAAAAATCATCAATCAGCCTCGCATGAGCCTTCAAACGAAGAGGTTGGTTTGACGTTTTGTGTTTGAGATGCACTGAGAGAATGAATGCAAATTTTTAATGTAAATTCTTGTTTAGCGAGAATTTTTTCAATAAACTTAGTTGCAAGGTACAAATAAAACCATTATTTATTAATCAATTTATACGAATAAGTGAACTATTATAGTACATCTAAAGGAAAAAATTTGTTTAAAATAACAAGAACTTCTGAAGATTTTAAAATATTTCCATACAATTTGAGAAACTTAAATAAATATATTAATATATTGGAAACTTTGCGTCTTAAAGTTTTTGATCAAATAGAAAATATAATTGAGTTACATATCTATATAATCTACCGCTTATAACTGATATTGAGTTTTGGAAAAATATTAATGAAGCTTCATATCCGAAATCAAAGAACGAAATACTTAAATCATATTCGATGTTTGGGTCAACTTAGTGTTCATTTTCCTCGTTAAAATTTGTAAAAAATAAAAATTGAAATCACCCAACAGATTCATATGTTGAGGACCTTGTTCGTACAAAATGTGGCCCATATGAAATTTATATTGATTATATTATATAACTTTAGAATAGGTTAATTAATTTTTTTTATTTACGTACGTTTTCTTATATTAACTATAAGTTCCTTTAAGTGCATTGAGCAATTGCACTTGCAGCTCTCTCACACAAAGCAAAATATGATGGTATTTGTTTGCCAACCGCTGATATAAAGTAATAAAAGTAATAAAAGAATTTTTTTCACAAGTTCCATTCTATTTAATACTACATGTAACTCAGTATGATTCGGGTTACTGAAAGATCAGATGAGCAGTTACGGACAAACAACAAACACACAGTACTTCTTTATTATATTAACTATAGCAGGCTTGCCCACAGGTTTCTTATGAAAGTGCTAACACTAATCCATATAAAGAAAACAATTCTTTTTTTTTCATATCTTTATTCCCTACATGTACACTGAAACAAAAGGAAAAACAACAAAAAAAAGTTTTTCGTGTATTTTGTATTGCTTGGTGCTGCGTGCTATGTGTTCGTATTAGAATACACTGCCTATGCCATTGAAGTATGGATTAAAATACATGAGAAAAGGAAATAAATCACTAACGTGATGCTTCTTGTGATTTTCCAGTTCAGATGTACAGGTACTGCAACGATGCAGCAATGTTGAATGCTGTGGACAAACTGCTTTGTTGCAGGTAAAGCAATAAACGTGTCGGCCGATTTGATCGCGACGCATAAGATGGAGCAGCTTCTATCGGTCTAGCTTTTACCTACAAAGGCAAAAAATATTTAGTTTATTGTTTGTTAGAATTAACGTCACGTATCGGTTATTTTTCTGGCTTAATAATCATTATATATGATAAATGCAGCAATTTCTATCACGTTGTATAATATTGCAAGTGTCCAGCAGTTTGTTGATCGTGGAGATAATGACGACCTAACATATCAGCAAGGCCTTGACGTTGATGGCGAAACTGAACCATATGTGGAAACCAATGAGGATATAGACGAATTAGAAACTGCTCCTGTCACTACCAACATTTCTGACAGTTATTTTATATATAAAAATGATATCGAATACCCGCATTCGTTCTCATAACGTTGTCTTCTATATAAGAAGAAAACCAGGGTCAGTGAATAACACATATGATCCGTACACCATATTCCGTACACTCATCACTGAAGATATATATATATATATATATTTATTCCCTTTCCTCCTATGAGGTGCATAGGGCCACAACAAAATTTTTGAATCGTGTTCTGTTTGATGATAAACTTTTAATTTCGCTCGAGCTATTTCCGCTTTTCTCAATGTCCTTTTCGAGCTGCCTTCTCCAAGTGTGTGCCGGACAACCCCTTCTACGGCTGCCCTGCGGATTCCACTCAATGGTTTGCCTAGCGATGTCGTTTGGTTGTTTCCTCAAAGTATGGCCTATCCAGTTGAACTTGCGTTCCATAAGGTTTAAGTGGATTGGTGTTTGGTTTGTTATAAGCTAGCATTCGAGATTCTGTTCGGCCAGTTTTTACTTATCAAGCGTCTAAGCGTCGAGGTCATGTAAAAAGCCCTGCAGCCCCCAAGTTATACCTCTTTGATTTTCGAGAGCATGACTCATGATGAAATCAAGCACGATGTTAAAGAGCTTTGGGGAGAGGATGCAGCCCTGCCGCACTCCTATGTTAACATTTATACTGTCGTTTAGCTCACCTTCATGCAGCATACGGCAACTCACTTCGCAGTATAGGCTTTTTATTAAATTAATAATTTTTTCGGAAGCCTGCTTGTGCTTCGCGAAGTAAAGAGAGGTAAGCGTTGCTATTTCTGTTATTGCTGACATAAGCTATTATTTTATTAACGCTGCATAGAAGTGTTATGCCTAGCCAACAGGAGCAATTTGAAAGGTCACCTTTCTTTGGTAATTTGACTATGACACCTTCCTTCAGCTCGCTAGAGAGATATCCACTTTCCCAAAAACTTATGATAATGGGATGAAGAAGCTTAGCTCTAGTTATGGTGTCTGCTTTCAGCAATTTTGGGGCGATGTTGTCGGTGCCAGGCGCTTTGTTAGACTTTAGGGCCTTCAAGCTATTTCTTGTATTGGAGGGCACTGCGCTTTTAGATTTATACTAACAACATGGGCACCGCAGTTACACTGCAATCCATCGTGTGTATCTTCGTTGGAGAGGAGGTTTGTGTAAAACCTTTTTCATATCTCCATTTGCTTATCTTTTGCAGTAGCCAAGATACCATTTTCATCTTTAAGTGGCTCACCGGATACAAAAGGTCGGTTAGCCAGAACCTTAACTGGCTTGTATAAGTCTCTACTGCAGTTCGTTTCACTTGCTAGTTGGGCTTCCACACGCTTTCGATTATCTCTGCGCGCACTCTTTTTTATCATACGGTTTAGCCTAGTGTGGTTACTATTTGTTTCGAGTTTTGCGTTGCGTGTCTTTGCAGCATTAATTGCAGCATTTCTCTGCTGGATAAGATTCCATGTTTCGTCGGAAATCCATGGCTTTCGATTAGTGGTGGCAAATCCGATGTTACTATCACCGAAAATATGACGAAAAGCCAATCACTCTTAAAAAGTTCGCAGCATTTTTGGCTATCGTTTTGTACGCTGGACTGTCTAAATCGAATTATGAGCCTTCTAACGAACAGCATAACTGCTGCTATTGATGATGTTTGGCAAATGTTGCAGGCCAATTTGGCAATGGATCGGTTGCTTGGCACATATTGGTCATTTGCTGGTAGCTAGTACTGTGATGGATCACCATTTCCGTAACATCCAAATTTGATACAAATTTGATATATAAACGTTATATTTTTTAAATTATGAAACTTATGGACCTTCTATAATTTTTCTTTACTGGAAATTTTAAAGGTAGGCGAGATGTAGCAAACCTCGTTTTGGCATACAAATCGTTTTTGTAAGCATTAAAATGAAAAAAGAAATACAGGAAACAAAAAAAAAAACACTATTCAACAAAACACATTAGCGATTACTTCTAATAAGTGTACAAGGTCCGTAGGGACCCTTCCACTACTCTACGTACTAAACGTCATTAAACCTCAATAAAATGTAAAAAATTGCTCATATCGCTTCAAGACCAGCTTTAATTGATTCAGCATACTTTTTTCTTGCTTTAAAGAATGGTAAACGTAACATCAAGCCATACAACATTAAGCACTTGTGAGAGTTTGAAAATCAAAAAGGTCCTCAGGGACCATCTCACAAACAGAAGAGTTAAAATTCAATTTTATCCAGAGCTAACTCAATCACGTAAATAATAGACATTGAAAATAATATTTTTTAAATAAAAGTTGTAAAAGGTAAAGAAGAAGTCGAAGAGTACGAATATTAACTTAACAAATTAACACTACGTTAATGGAAAATTAAAGACAGTAGTGATAATTTATTTCGAATTGAAATACATAACTTCAAAAACTCAGTCAATAAATTTGCGGTTTCCTAAATTTTCAACTTTCGTTGCAGATATATTTCGAAATGAACTGTTTTTAAAACAAAATAGGGAATGTATTATAATACTATTTTTATACCCTATACCACTATGTGGTTTGGGTATAATGACTTTGTGCTGCTGTTTGTAACTACCAAAAATATTTGACCTAGACCCATCTTTTATTATACCGATCGGCTCAGACTCACTTTCTGAATCGATTTAGCGATGTCTGTGCGTCCGTCCGTCTGTGTATCCATGTAAATTTTGTAAACAAACTACAGGTCGCAAATATGAATATGATTTGATGAAATTTGGTATATAAGCTTTCATCGGTCATAGGATGAGCGCTATTGAAATTGGTGAAATTCGGTCCATGTTCAGACCTAGTCCCCATAGAGATGACCCCTATAAAATCGACATAAATTGCCATAAGATCCAACTTATCACATAGATCTCAGTCAAATTGGGTTTGTGTGTGTTAAATATATCCATTAATCAGTAGTCCAAAAATAATTCCTATAGGACAATTCTTAGTCACAGGCCCCATATAGAGCTGCTTCCCGATCTCCACTTAAATCTATCAAAAAAACAAAAATATGGCACAGATTTTTCTCAAATTTGGTTCGTATATGTTATTGCAAAAAATAAATGGTCAGGATAGGTCCATTTTTCAACCTACTCCCCATATAAATATAGCATCCGATATTAACTTTTTCATATTTAAAGGAAAAAAATTCATAACTGTGCCACTCAAATTAAGATTATGCTTATTTTCTATATCCAATTAGTTGGGCCTAATAGATAGGGTCTCTAGACGGTATAGGGTATCGTATAGTCGGTCTAGACTAACTTCATTTTTACTAAATTAAAAATTAATTCACAAATACAGTTTTTGATTATGGAAAGTAACAAAAAATCAAAAAAAAAAATTAATAAATAATATAAAAACAATTCAGAAAACCTATTAAAATTATATAATATTTGTATTTTACACAAAACGAGAATTTTAAATTCAAATTCTTAATTTAACGTACCACATATAATTGTTTCCTCCTCATCACTTTCATTCTATCATAAGACGGTTTTAATTTAAAATTCTGATGTCTATAAACATCACAACTACTAATTAATTATTACTTCGTCGGAAATTTTACCTTTTATATACATTTTTTAATGAAAAGTAAAGCATTTGAAAAGGTTTAATAGCAAGATTAACTATTTTTAATTCATTGTGTAAACTGCGCATACTCAAAAAAGAAGCACTAAAAAGCAAAAACTTGAATAATTTTGGCATCGAAAATTTTAAAAAGCACTAAAAACCGTTGTAAAAGCACTGAGTTGACAACCCTGGTATATCTAGATCGGAGAGGGTTAACACTATTAAATTTTAATACACTTTAAATGTGGACTAAAGGTCAAAAGATCCCATTAAATGTTTCTTCTAAAATTACTTTTCTTAAAACATATGTATAAAAAAACAAAAAAAAAAAAAAATTTAAAAAAAAACAGGTATAAGAAATGTTTTTAACGTATTTTATCTTTTTTATTATTGATGTACACTTTAAACGTTTTATTTCATACTAAATCAGCTCAAAAATTATTTAATTTATTTTACAAAAGCTAGTGCTTTCCAGCTCTTTTAGTTTGTTTTAGCGCTTTTTGGATACACTCTTGCGCTTTTTGCTTGGCAAAGATTGACACCGCTGATTCCTCGATTTCTGTTAGCAACTGTTGTTTGTTGTTTTAATCGTGCATTCATTAGTACTGTCGCAAATAGTTCATCTTCTTTGGCAGCCCTGTTTATGAATATAAGCAGATAATGACGACAGAGTGTTTCTGGTCTGTGTGTTTGTCTTTCTTTATTTGCTGCGGTTTAACGCATAACAGGGTATGCAATGGCTGTATTGAAAATTTTGCACGAAAACCGCTAGACAGACTTACACTGACATAAGCATCAGGAATGATGACATTTTGATGTAGCCATGTTACAGAGAGTATACAAACAAAAAACACAACAAAAACAATTATTCATTTTTACCCAGTTACCAATAGACACATGACAGTTAAAGAGTTAAAAAATATATATATATATATCTATACATATATTCTATTAAGGAAGGTTTCCAACACAAATCTTCCTGAATTTAATATATCTTCAGAGATATCTTATTATTTTTATTATAACTTATATATGTTTATTACATCCATTTATACGACAATCCTTAGTCATAGCCACCATATGAAACTGATTCCCGATCTTCACTTAAAATATGTTGCAGAGATTTTCTAAAATTTGGTTTGTATATAGTTTTGCAAAAAAATAAATGAACTTACCAAATGTGGTCAGGATCGATCCATTTTTCGACCTAGTTCTATATAAACATACCATCCGATATGAAATTTTTCATATCTGAAGGCAAAAAATTAATAACAATGCTACTCAAATTTGGTTTATGCTTATTTTCTCTATCTAATTTGTTGGAGCTAAGAGGTAGGGTCCCTAAACGCATGGTATGTGGTGTCGGATAGTTGATCTAGCCACCTATAATTTTCTTACTTGTTATATAATATAAACTAGCAGATTCCAGCCCTCGAAATTCGAGCGCAAATTCTAGGAAATTTTATTTTTTCATTAAATAAAGACCCTAAAAGTATGCTAATCAATTATAGCCAATTAACAAATCAACACAAAAAACAAGCTCATTTTTATTACAAATAGATTAACAAATTTAATAAACAGGCACACAGCATTGTATAATTTTACCCTATACCACTATGTGGTTAGGGCATAACGACTTTGTGCTGCTGTTTGTAGCAACCAAAAATATTTAACCTACACCCATCTTTAATTATACCGATCGAAACAGAATCACTATCTGATTCGATTTAACGATGTCCGTCCGTCCGTCTGTGTGTCCATGTAAAGCTTTTAATCAAACTGCAGGTCGCAAATATGAATATATTTTGACGAAATTTGGTATTTGATCTTTTATCTGCCATGGGATGAACGCTATTAAAATTGGTGAGAATCGGTCCATGTTCAGACCTAGCCCCCATACAAATGACCCCTATGAAATCAACTGGGCTGGAATCTGCTAGTAATTATAATTGCTTTCAATGTTATTTAAGTACGAAAAACATATTATTAGTAAAAAATAGTATTAAACAAAACCCCCATCGCTACAAATACTATTAAAATCTATTGCAGTGTTTATTTTTAAAAGGACTTTTTACCCACATATGTATGAAATGTTTTAATAAATAAGAACGATTAAAAAAACCTCATTTTCATATCAAACTCAGCAGATTTGTTTTATTAAAATTAACAAATTTTACAGCAAAACATTATAACTTTTTCTGTAGTAATACCAAGACTTTTAAATAATCGGTAATTTAATTATCGGTATTAATAGGTATTTATCGGTATTAATAGCAAAATTTTCAGTTTATTTTTTTTTTTAGTGCAAAAATTTTTTTGAATGGAAACATAAAAAAATCTCGTTATTGCAAAAAATGCTTATAATTATTATTTAAATACAAATATGATATTTTTTAATAAATACAAAAATAAAAACCCATATTTCACGTTAAAATATAAAAAAATTAAAAGTTCAACTTTGAGCTAGCTAGAATTCCTTAAAAAGTGCTTAATCAATTTTAATGAAACTAAATCTGACTTAAGTTCGAAAAAATATCTATCCATTAAAAAAAAATAACTATAATATTTTGATCGCTTAAAAAGTTTCAGAATTTCGGCCAATGAATACCATTTTCAGCCACTCACGGCCGCCCTAAGTAGAAAAATTTCATATAGAAACAATCTATTCAATTATAACATAACAATTCTCACAATGTTCAATAAATCGCTGATGAAGGCTGAAATGACAGAAACCGGTCAGATTAAGAATACAGTGTAGCTATGAATTTTTGATATTTATGCTTTTTTCTTCTTCTTTACAACGCACCATTGAAAGAATAATAATAATATCAATGAAATTTGAAAATTATAATCCTTCAAAATAATAAAAAAATAATTTTTTAAATTGTATTGTATTATTTTTTATATACATAATGGGTTAACTGATTCCAGAGACGGATTACGTAAATAAAAAATTGGGGCTCTTAGAACAGATATTGGTGACGAACTTGAAGTATTGTTTTCCTCTATTGGATCGTGCAAACAACAATTGTTGGAACAAATAGTTTGGATGTCTTGTATAGTGTTGTTTCGAAAAGTGAGACACCCTATCATATCTTTTTAAATCAAAAACTTTTATTACAATATTATTGTATGTAGTTGTTAATTTACGTTTATCAGATGAGTCACAACCATTAAATAATGCACAACCATATAAAAGCGTAAATATAAAATACATTTTGGCTTAAACGATCCTGATCTTTAGTGGTGTAAAAATTGGTTTATCCATAACGTCATACCATGTGTTCTACCTGTTGCAATGTTAATTTGGTCTGATCACGAAATTTTTATACCCTATACCACTATGTGGTTTGGGTATAATGACTTTGTGCTGCTGGTTGTAACAACCAAAAATATTTGACCTAGATCAGAATCACTTTTTGAGTTGATTTAACAATGTCCGTCCGCCCGTCTGTGTGTCCACGTAAACCTTTTAATCAAACTGCAGGTCGCACATATGAATATATTTTGATGAAATTTGGTATATAAGCTTTTATTGACCATGGGATGAACGCTGTTGAAATTGGTGAGAATCGGTCCATGTTCAGACCTAGCCCCCATACAAATTACCCCTATGAAATCGACATAAATTGCCATAAGATCCAAATTGTCATATAGATCTTACTCAAATTGGGTTTGTATGCGTTCATTACATCCATTAATGAGTAGTCCAAAAATGATCCCTTTGGCCCCATATAGACTGCTTCCCGATCTTCACTTAAATCTATTAAAAACGAAAATAATGCACTGATTCTTCTTAAATTTTGTTTGTATATATTTTTGCAAAATACAAGAGACTTTACCATACAAGATCAGGATTGGTCCATTTTTGGACCTAGTCCCCATATAGATATAGCATCCGGTATGAACTTTTTCATATCTGCAGCCAAAAAAATTAATAAAAATCCCACTCAAATTTGGTTTTTGCTTATTTTCTATGTCCAGTTAGATGGCCCTAAGAGATAGGGTTTCTAAACGCATGGTATAGGGTATCATATAGTCGGTCTAGACCGACTATAATTTTCTTACTTGTTTTTATTCAAATTAATGCACAAATTCTTTGCTGGTGTCAGAAGATCCAAGTTGTATAATTTAACTATTTATGGATTCTACAGCTCTTCTAGATATTAGAATACATTTTGATTTTAAAAAATTTAAGCGAAATCCATTTGCACTTGCCCATTCATAGACTTATGATAGGTCAGAGTTTATCTTTGAAATACAATAGTTAATTTCAGAATAAAAAGCTGAACATTATCAGCATACATTTTTATGTAAATGAAACGCGAATGCGTTGATAAGCCGTTGGAGTATATAGTATATAGTAGCGGTCCAAGCTTTGATCGTTGGGGAACTCCTCTTGTGACCGGTAGCCATGTTGAACAGTGCGCGTTGAAATTAACTTAATCGAAGAAGATGAAAAATGGAAAAAGGAGTTTAGCTTTGAACAAAGTGTTCCATGATGAACTGCATCGAAGGCTTTTGAATGGTCTAGAAGTAATAAAAACGTGACCTGATCATAGCCATCATTACACCGAATATCTTCAATAACATCTTCAAGAGCAGTTATGCAACTACGTTTCAGCTTAAATCCAGATTAGCGACTAGTAGTTAAACCTATGTCAAGAACATGTTTATTAGGGTGGCCCTTCATTATATGGAGGGAAAAAAGTGTACAAACCCTCGGTCTCACCCCATAGAGATATGCGAATACAAAGTTTTGGGCCAATCAAAAAATATTTAGTCTGCCTCAACGCGATTAAAAATTTAAAGGGGAAAATATTATTTTTATTAAATTTTACGAAAATTTCGTTCTATAGTTTAATTTTTCCGACAAGTTGTTATATAATTCGGGATTTGTATTAAATTACCCTTTCAAAAAGCTGTAAACCTTTAAAATCGAATTAAATGTCGCCAATAAATAGCAAATGCCCCAGACCACTTTTGTGGCAAAAAAAAAACTAGGTCATGAAATTTGATGGCATATTTGAGAAAATTTGAGAAATTGATTAAACCCATGTTTTTTTGGTCTCTATACTTGTGAAGACTCAGATATGAAGTATTGTTTTATGACCACGTTGTTAACCTATTGCGCATTGAGACCGAAGACGGGAATTTTTTTTGATAATATTTTTTAAACTCTTTTTTCATGTTTAAAAAAATGTTCCTAAACAAAATTTAAAAAAATGGATGTTTTATTAAGTACAGATGAAGAGTGTGCATTTTTAAGTAAATCCCTATCCCAGAATTTTTTTGAGAAGTAGTTTATTTTTGCGGATTTGTAGAAAAATGGTTTTTGTGTAAAATATTCTGTAAATGTACTCTTTCTTAATGTGCTTTTTATTATTATACAATTAAAAAACTAAGTTAAATATGTATATTAGCAAGAAAGGCAATATTAACTTTATAAACTTTGCATATCGTCGTAACGGGCAAATTGGGCAATTTGATTATTGTAGAACGAAAAATTGACATCAAGCATTTCTATACCAATAAATTTTTCATTGAGTTCATCAACATTCAAGTTAGCCCTGTTACTTGCTTTATAGCTCCAATTTTTCATATTTCTTTCCATGTTTTATTACCACCAACAGCAATATTAAATTTATTTTTATAATCTTGGATACAACTGCTCTTCTCTTCCTGCGATATATTTCATGTAGTTCAGGTATTTTACAGCTTTTCCATCAATCATAAGCAGCGCTGCGTCCTTCTATTAAGAAACTAGCTTCATTTTAAAATTTTAAAACCAAATTCTGACCTTAAAGGACATTTCCTTGCAGAAACTGACATTGGTCGTCAACATTTGGCATGTAAAAAATTCGTTCCCATTTTAAGCTTTAGGTCATTAAATACAAATTGGCATATACTAAACGTCATATGATTCATCTAGCAACACGACAATTTCATTTCGTCTCATCCAGTGCTCCCCGGGCTGTAATGGCATAATATTTCGGGACTCACTTTGACTTTTTTAATTATCTGGTTGCATTCACGGCTGCTTAAAGAACTAGGGCGACCTATATGCTCTGCACTTTAAAATGCTGAGGCTCCGTTGAAATGCTCCACGATGCACCAAATAGTGTAGAGACTTCGATCCATCATTTCTCACATCTGAGTATAAGATTTACCTTGATCGTGCAAATACAGAAAAATTTTGCGCTGAGATTCGGTGGTTACCTTCTGTTAGTTACCAATATTTGATAAAATCAAATACTTTTTTTAAAAATTTAAGGCACACTGACATCTGGACATGGGAAAACTTTTTAATTATAAAGTAGAAAAAATGGCCCCAATGAACAAATGCCCCAAAAAATCGGGGCGATGAACAAAAGCCCCAAAACCTTAAAAAGAAACCCAAAAAAAATTAACAAATGCCCAATTTTTCAAAAAACCAAATAAAAATGAACTTACGCCCCAAAAAACATTTCGCGAAATTTTTCACATATTTGTATTTTTTTCGCCAAATATATATTCAAATGAAAAATTGCGTACTGCTCTCAATATTTCTCCCACAATAAACGCATTTAACTTCTGTATTCTTTTGCTGCAGCATCATTTAGCTCGCAACCCCATAGCATATCTCGCAATGTTTGCAAACTTTTCTCTTATCCATCAAAATGTAAAATATCGCAACGATCTGCAAAAATGTATTTTGTGGCGATTACAAATAAGCAAACGAAAACTGTGTGTGGCTGCCAAACCCGTGCGGAAGCGGGCGCGACGCGCTCGAGGAACACAGTTACGATAAATTTTATTTACTGATTACTTCAATTTACAGACGATTCCCAATATTTTTTCAGTTTACGAAAATAAATAAACTACGAACAAAGCGATAACATAAACCGGTCTTGGTTTATTTTTGGAGTATATTTGTTCATCAGTCTTGAAAAAAAAATTAATTTAGGCCCCAAACTTACAAATTAAAAATGAACAAATGCCCCAAAATATTTCATATTGGAATAAAAAATTAACTTGTGCTCCAAAAACCTTAAAAATTAGGGCATTTGTTAATTTTTTTTTGGGCAGTTTTTCGTTGGAGCTTAAGAACCCAGCGCCAAAAAAAAATGGTGACTTCTCAGAAAAAAGTTTCTAGATTGATGAAATTTTTAAGAATGTGGCTAATTGCGCCAATAATTTTGTTGAATGAAATTGGTTATGTTTTATTTATATAATAATATTTTAAATGTAACAAATTTCGTTGAAAACATATCATTCTACCTAGAAAAATATTTGTTTATTAAAAATGACTTTAATAAAGTCATTAAATCAGTCGTGAAGTTGGAAAAGTCATTATCAAAATTAAGTGAAAAGTACTTTATGCTCAAGTGTAAACAGTAAGGTTTGCGAGTTTGATAGTTTCGTTTCCTGGCAAACATAAATTAATAATCATTATCCCAGAAATTTCAGATATAATATTTTATGGATCACTATTATGCGAAAATGTGTAGATATTTAAAATTAGCGAGATACATTTTTTTTTAATGTCCTTTTATCCGAGTTTATTAACGTTTAGTTTAGTTCAGTTGGGAATATTTCCTTAGTCATTCGTAACTGCATAAATATTTTGCAAAGAGTTACTATTTATTATGATTATTATTACAGACACATTTGTTAATATGTATGTATGTACAAAATTTCTTTTCATCTGCATGTTATTCACTTATACACTTGCACAAACATCTATACTAAGTATTATCATGTATGACTTACTTAGTATGTAGCTTGTTGTCTACAATTACTTTTATATTTAGTACAACAAGATTGTGTCTAATTTATGTGCGTTACAATATTTTTTTTTTGTATTTTTAAGTACTTAATTATAGTTACTTTTTTATAGTGGCATAAAGTACTTACTATTATTTTAATGGTATGTATAGACAGTTGATCCGATCTATATGGAGAGCCAATTTCTTGAAACATAAATTAATTGTCATATGAAACAATTTTTGATAAATACAAATTCTGGAGTTCGAGGTCCGTTTTAATTATAAAAATTTTTATATATCAAAGCTCGAGAATTTTCATTTATTAACATTTGAAAGGTCGAACATCTACAATCTTAAAATGAAAGAATTTTGGTTGAAAATGTTTAAGACTCAAGATGGAACAAAGACATGGATCTCGTCCCACACAACATTTATGGTATATAATTGGAAACAGTATCGTTGTGATATTATAATTTCAAATCAAATGTTTACGAAATCAATATCATTTTCTACTACGACATCATTTCCAATTGAAATTGAGAACTTTTCAAATGAAATTTAGAAAATTCCAATTTAAATTCAGATTTTCCATTTGAAATTGGGAAAATTGCAAATGAAATTGAGATTTTTCATGTGAAATTGAGAAAATTTCCAATGAAATTGAGAATTTTTCATTTTAAATTGAGAAAATTTCAAACGAAATTGAGAATTTTTCATTTGAAATTGAAAAAATTACAAATGAAATTGAGAACTTTTTAAAAAGGAAATTTGTTTTATTACACACATACATATCTCAATTTTTTTTTTCAAATATTTTGGGGAGTATCGGGGTCTAGTTTGTTTTCTGTCCACACAAAACTAATAAATATGAAGTTTAGGGACAATCGGATAAAGAAAAGTCGCGCCGGCAATCGATTGAAAATTTCAAGTGTGGGGAAAATATGACTTTTTTCAGAATTCACGAAAATTTCATCTTAAAGTTTAATTGTTTCTACAAGTTCTTATATATTATCTTTTCAAAAAGCTGAATAACTTTAAAATTGAATAAAAACTCGCCAAGAAGTAGCAAATGCCCCAGACCACAAAAACAACGCCACCGCCATCGATAATCTGGCAACAATTTGGACCTCCACACGTGTCATACTAGCTTGCGCCGATGCTGCTAAACTTTTTCCAACGTTAGCACGAAACAAATACAAACAAGTAAGAAAATAATAGTTGGTCTAGACCGACTTTACGATACCCTACACCATGGTTTAGAGACCCTATCTCTTCGGTCCAACTAAGTGGATATAGAAAAAAAAAGCGTTAACCAAATTTGAGTGGGATTGTTATTAATTTTTTGGCTGCAGATATGAAAAAGTTCATATCGGATGCTATATTTATATGGGGACGACGTCGAAAAATGCACCGATCTTAACCATATTTGGTAAAATCACTTAAATTTTGAAAAAATACATACAAACCAAATTTGAGAAAAATCTGTGCAATATTTTTGTTTTTTGATAGATTTAAGTGTAAGTCGGATAGCAACTTTATATGGGGACTATGACAAAGAACTGCCATATGGAGTTTATTTTTGGACAACTGATAAATGGGTATAGTAAATAAACACAAACCCAATTTGACCGAGATCTATATGATAATTTGGATCTTATGGCAATTTATGTCGATTTCATAGTGGTCATTTGTATGGGGAGTAGGTCTGAACAAGTATCGAATTTCACCAATTTCAATAGCATTCATCCTATGACCGATTAAAGCTCACACACCTAATTTCATTAAAATACAGTCATATTTGCGACCTTTAGTTTGATTGCAAAATTCACATGGACACACAAAGGGACGGACGGACAAACGGACGGACGGACGGGCACCGCTAAATCAACTCAGAAAGCGATTCTGAGTCGATCGGTACAATAAACAATGGGTCGAGGTCAAATATTTTTAGTAGTTATAAACAGGTACCTGCAATTCATTAATGAGAGGTAGTTGAAATTGAAATATTGAATCGGTCCGAATCGTCATCATCTTATGATGACTTAAATTTCGAAGATAATTTAGATAGATTTGAACGATTAAAAGTAAAGCGAAGATGGTTAAAGGAAAACGAAATAAACCAGTAGAGTAAGAAAGAGTGAAAGAAGCAATCACGATGCAGCTAGAATTGTGACTGCAATGCCTCCAACACATTGAAAATTTTTACATTTTTAAGAACATCGATAAAAGAGGATTTGGCTGAAGCAATTCTTTTTCTGAGAGCTGTACTATAAACAAATTTAATTTTATTTCTATACCCTATACCACTATGTGGTTTGGGTATAATGACTTTCTCCTGCTGTTTGTAATATAAAAATAATTGATCTAGACCCATCTTCTATTATACTGATCAACTCAGAATCACTTTCTGAGTCGATATAGCGATGTCCGTCCGTCTGGGTGTCCATGTAAACCTTATAGTCAAACTACAGGTCGCAAATATGAATATGTTTTGATCAAATTTAGTATATACGCTTTTCTCGTCCATATGATGAACGCTGTTGGTGAAATACGGTCCATGTTCAGACCTAGTCCCC
Organism: Cordilura impudica; assembly: GCA_963682025.1. Taxonomy (NCBI): domain Eukaryota; kingdom Metazoa; phylum Arthropoda; class Insecta; order Diptera; family Scathophagidae; genus Cordilura; species Cordilura impudica. The sequence continues at coordinate 66,116,795 of OY821521.1, forward strand.
ATACAATTGACCCGTATGAATTCGACATAAATCGCCATAAGATCCAAGTTATCATATAGATCTCAGTCAAATTGGACTTGTATGTGTTTATTATATCCATAATTCAGTAGTCCAAAAATTATCCCTATAGGACAATTCTTAGTCATAGGTCCCAGATATAGCTGCTTCCCGATCTTCACTTAAATCAATTTAAAAAACAAAAATATTGCACAGACTTTGCTCAAATTTGGTTTGTATATAATTTTTCAAAATATAAGTGACTTTACCAAATATGTGCAGGATCGGTTAATTTTTCGACCCAGTCCCCATATAAACATAGCACCCGATATGAACTTTTTCATATGTGCAGCCAAAACGATTAATAACAATGCCACTCAAATATGGACCGAAGAGATAGTGTATCTAAACTATGGTCTAGGGTAACGTATAGTCGGTCAAGACCGACTATAATTTTCTTACTTATTTTTTCTGTATTTATCTATAATATTAATGAGCAAGGCGATTTCTTGTGACCGATGTTACCATTTTATTTTCAAACCGATTTTGGCAAAAAAAAAATACTCCAATTGAATGGTATTTTTTTCTGTCCACAATATTTTCAGTCTCGAATATTTTTTTTTTTTTTTTGAGTAATGCTCATTTAAAGTTGCTCCTAACTCATACATAAAACACATACTGTGTGTGTGTTCATTATAAATATCAAGAACCCTGTGTTGAATTGTGAATTGCTTAAAATTAATTAGCCTATATTTAGGCTCCATTAAATTTATTTATTAATAAATACATTTATATATTTAATGTATGTTTTATTAATTGAAAAAATAAAATATCCTAGAACTTGCAATCGAATTTTAAAAAAAATTAAAGCAGAAAAATGAAAAATAAGAAATGAAGAATGAAAAACGAAAAATGTAAAATGAGAAATGATAAATAAAAAAGGAAAAAAAAGGAAAAATAATAAATGAAAAACAAAAAATAAAAAATTAAAAATAAAAAATTACAAAAAAAAAAATTAAAAATAGAAAATGAAAAATAAAAAATGAAAAACAAAAACTGAAAAATAAAAAACGAAAAATAAAAAACGAAAAATTAAAAATTAACCGGTTGAAATAATAAATAATAATAAATATTTTTATATTAGCAGAGCCCCTGCAGTTGGTTACTCTAAGTGATACATAGATGACGCTTTCTGTTTGATTTTAAAAATGAACCATAAAAAATCTTTAATGGCCAGATGTTTACACATCGCCCCTGTGATCGGATCACATGATTTTTTTTTTATTAAAAGGTTCTTTTTTATAAAACTTTACTTTTTGAAAAGAGGTAGGTGTTACATAAAGGTAATTTCTAAGAAAAGGTAATTTTTTAAAAAAGTTGCTTTATTAATAAAAGTACTTTTTGATTAAAAGTACTTTTTTAAGAAAAGATACTTTTTAAGAAAATTTACTTTTTTAAGAAATTTCTAAGAATAGTAGATACTTTTTTAAGTGAAAGTACTTTTTTAAGTTACTTTTTTAAAGGAAGACACTTCTAGAAAAAAATTTATTTTTTTTAAAGAGTTCTATTTCAAAAAAGAGGGTACTTTTTTAATAAAAGGGTACTTTTTACAAAAAGGGTAGTTTTTTTAAAATGGGTAATTTTTAAACGTAATTTTAACGTATAGATGGCGGCAGCAGTCTAAAAAAATATTTTGGAGAAAAGTGTATTAAGTTTCAAAGCGCCACGTAGCTTATCGTTATTTATTTATTTTATTATTTTTTTTTTTTGAGCTTTCAAAAGTGAACGAATTTCTGAACATTGGAAAGATCCAAGTCGAACCAACATAAAAGCCGAACTAGACTCTACTCTGGGTTAGTCTGATTATTTTCTCTGTCTCTTTTTCTAAAGGCATAAAAGGGGTATAGTAAGTTGTTTTACTTGTTATAAATAACTTGGAACTCAATGAAGCCTCCACCTTGAATATTGGAACATATAAACAAGTTAGCCATTTTAAAATAACATTTTCTGAGAGATAACCATCGAACCTAGCGACACGAAATATTACCTTTGTGGATATATGAATATTACTTTCCATTATACACAACAATCCTGCCATATTTTATCAGATTCGGGGAGGGTGAAGAAAAACGATAAGCTGACTTCAGTTGGATCATCTTCATATCGTATAAACTTATTGGATATAATATCGTTTTCGGAAACAACACTATCTGAAAATATTAAATTATAACGATACTGATACCGATCATCATAAGCGTTTATTTATTGGGATATTCTAATAAATAAATGGAACCCCGATTCTGAAGCAAAATATATCCTGAGATAAATCATAGGGAATTGATATCAGGATATTATGAGTTTTTGACGATCTTTTTTTCGATTTTCGTCCGTCCACAAACTTAAGAACATTGGTGGATATTCCGACCTAATTTTTTTTTGTAATTCTCAGATAATCTTTTATAATATTGTATATAGCAATATTTTTTGTACCCAGTATGATATTTTTTAATATCAACAAATTCAACTTTAACTATGTCTCATGAATTGTGTAAAGTGATATTTTTTTTGTATGAATGTGTATGTGCTTTTTAGTTATTATATGTATCCTTCATATTGTCATTCTGTTTTTTGAAATTTAATTGAATTTACTTGAACTGAAACAGAAAGAGTTTATGATTTATATTCTTGTTGTTATAAATGTATCATATGAACTTTTGTTAAGCATACCCAGCAAAATTTTGTGCTTGATTCGAATTCATTATTTAACAACAAAAAATTGTATTATACTTACAATAAATTTAATAAACATTTTTTAACGATATTTCTTAATTTAGAAATAAATAATTAACAGAAATTATTGATCTTATATTTACCAAATTTAGTTCTAGAATCTAGATCCAATACGCATAGCTTTCCGATTGCTAAAATTGAGTGCATTAATTTGAATATTGTATTCAAATAGTTTGTTTTAAATGTCATTGAGAATTAACTTTTAAAAATGTTGCTGGGTATTTAACTTTTCCCTTGCTAGATTTCGGTCTATATATTAAACATTTCTTTTAATATAGTTGTCTTTATTGTTACATTCACTTGAAGTTTGTTAATTTAAAATTTTGAAATTGTTTCCAATCTTATTTTAAAAACAATATCATTTACGCACGTTTTCATAAATTACTGTACATTTCATATTATATGTTTACATTTGTGTTTTACAGTTTCTCTATTTGTCAATTTTTGCAGTAGATTTTCTTTTGTCTTTGGTTTTAGAATGTGACAAAAAAAATTACAAACTAATATTATATGGAGAAAATCTCTGAAAAAATCTCTAGGAGATAATCTCTGAAACTAGTCTCTCGATATCAAAATTATTTTACTAATATGTAGTCAGTAATTGTGCTTAAATATGCAAAATTGGACCAGTGGGCGCAGTAGCTCTCATTAAAAATAAATATTTTTCTAAATATGTTTAGTATATTATGATAGCATAACTTCCATACAAAGTATATATTTATCGCGATATATCTGTGTTGAAGTCTCCGTCGATGAACCAGAAGATGGCCTCGATGAAGACTTCGATGACTTCGACTTGGACCCTCCCCTTTAAAAGATTGTGACCCCCTCGGCTGCTTCTGTAAACTATGGTGAATGGGAGACAGAGGACGGTTGACACGATGACATTTTATGTTATCTGTCAACCAACCTTATTCCGGTCAGTCGAAAAAGACTAATAAGTGACTGCAGCAGCACCCAGAGAACCTCGAAGCTTAGCCACAACTACAAACCACAACTCAGAAAAAATAAACCATTTATAACGTTACAAAAACCACCCCATCTTTTTGTTTGACCAGAACAACACACAAAGGGTAAGTAGAGTGAAAATTACCTATTAACCAACATAAAATAGCACACATACACACACCCGTGCATACACAAAATTATTTATTTCGCGAACAAATAATTTTACTTTTATTGCATTAAAAGTGCACAACAAATCCCTTAATTTATTAAGGAATTTTTATATATATATATTTATTATGGCCATTTAAGTTGATTTCATAGGGGTCATTTGTATGGGGGCTAGGTCTGAACATGGACCGAGTTTCACCAATTTCAATAGAGTTTGTCATATGGCCGATAAGAGCTTATATACCAAATTTCATTAAAATATATTCATTTGATTACAATATGTACATGGAAATATATTAACAAATAAATAAAGAGTGAAAAAAATTGTATTGTTCTAAAAGTATATAAATTTTAAGAAAATTTAATAAAGTGAGAGTGGTGTTGGAGTGGAAAAATAACTTTAAAAAGTTGTTACGGAAAATTTAGTTTTTCGTGTGTTTACATTTTTTCACAAACATGGAAAATAATTTATTCACAATTTATAAAAAAAAATTTTTTTCAATATATTTGATGAATTATTTAATTTAAAATTCAGTTCTACTACGCGCGTTTACAGTTCATTTCTACTACGCGCGTTTTGTTAATAGATGATAAGCTGGGGATGTAGTACGTGAGTATTGCATGGAATTATTAGTGCAATTGAAAACTAAGGAAAATAAGTGCTTTTGTGAAAACAAGTGATAGTTAAAGTGACTAAAAAGGGAAAAAGGGATACTTTTTGCCATTCCTTCGTAACATTACGATTTACTTGTTTGCCTGAAAATAAAATTTTGTGAGAAAATTTAGTGTTTGCCAATTACTGCTCCATGGTAAACTCGACTAAATTACGATTGATAACGAAATTCGTGCACTCTAATTTTTAATTCGTACTATGCAGAATTAAAGTGAAATCTCACTGCAATGAGCCGAATTTTAAATCGAAAATTTTCTTACATTGAAATTTTTTTTTCATAAATTATTTTGTCTCTGAATTTTTCATTTGGTTTACAAGTTTTGTAAATACATACAAATTTGAAATTAAAGAAAAATTAGATATTCCTGGGAACTACTGCCCGTGGTAAACTGAACTGATATTTCAAATTGATAACAGGCTCGTGAACGTTCACTTTAAATTTTTACCCCGCAAAATTAAAGTGAAAACTCACTATACCGTAGCTGAGGCGAATCTAAGTCAAGAATTTTATTTTAACTTTATTTTGTATATTTTTTTTGAAAATACGAAATCGGAATATACATATGTATTTATTTTTTTAAACTCTTTCTTTTAACTCATACTCTCTGTCTGTCTGTCTGCCATTCGCCCTTATCCAATAGATCTGAAACTTGGCCCATAGTCTTGTCGTGACTACAGATTAATTTTGGGGTAGTCACGCACAGTCACGCCTGGTCAAGCACAGACACGGAGTGATCTAAATGTCATTTCCCCTCATCCAACCGATCTGAAACTTGGTCGATAGACTTGCTGTGAAAAAAGATTAACTTTGACATAATCACGCACGGTCACGGAGATATTCAAAACTCATATGCATAATGAAAGAAAGAGTTTTAATAAAAACTTTGTTCTTATGGGTTAGATTATTTTATTTTCCGAGTTGAAAATAATTTGGTCATATTTTCGGTCGTTATTTTATAAACGAAAATTAAAGTGGTTATTGATCCTTTATAATTACTATTGATGACACAAGGGAACAATGGTTCTGTTGATTAAGAACTGAATATTGTTTTTAAGGTTATTTGGGACGCTGAATCCAAATCTGCCCTTGGTTTTTTTCTATCAGCTCGACTTTTCGAGATATACCGTTATGTTCAAAATTAAGGCACTTCCGCTACATATATTGGAATAACTTGAAAACGGTTCACCATATTAAATTAAAAAAAAAAATCCGAAACTCGCAAACAATATTCTCTTAAAGCCGTGCTTACTTTGCTTTTAAATTTTCGAAGTAGTTTTAGAGATATCGTTCAAGTTTTGAAAAAAAAATTAAAATTTTTAAAAAAAAAACATTTTTTTTGTTCTTTAAAAATTCCTAAAAAATAAAAATGGGACAAAAATCACAGTTTTGGTCTACAAACAGTTAGTTAAATATATTTCGAATAAAATGAGCTTTATTTCATTGCAATCGGTGCACAACTTTTGATTTTGTTCACGATTTACTGAATTGATATAAATCGCGATTTCCATACAAAAATAACATTTTCTAATGTGTAAGTGTTTGTATGTAATAAGTTAGTTTTTTATGATTCTAAGAATTAAAAAAATTAAGTAATAAAAAAAGATTATTTCATTTTTATGGTTGCGGTAGCAAACTCATAACGCCTATAATGATCTGGCGGGAACCTTCGAATCATTATGATGATTGTTATTTTTGCGCTGTCAACATAACAGGCATTAATAAAACAAACCGGTCTAAATGGATTTATCCTAACGTGTTGTCTATTACCCAACCAGTCCTGTACTCTAGTGAGGATTCAGAACCACAACCATCTACATCTACACACAATTTCCACGACTTACGACAAAATGTTCCTTCACCAATTTCTGAATTTGGATCAGATGACTTGCATTTAGATATTTCTTCTGAACGCGAGCAATTTAATCAGGAGGAGCTTAGTGATTTAGTGAGAGACCTTGGACTTTCTAAAAAAGCATCTGAAATTCTTGCTTCTCGATTAAAGCAAAAAAATCTGTTAACCCAAGGAACAACAATTTCATACTACCGTAACATAGAAAAAAACTTACTTCCATTCTTTTCCGAAGACGATGAATTTGTTTATTGTTCAGATGTTCCTGGTTTAGTAACAGCGATGGGATTAGAGGAGTATGATCCAAATGACTGGCGACTATTTATAGATTCTTCTAAACGCAGCCTAAAATGTGTACTTCTGCATAACGGTAATAAATTGGGTTCGTTGCCCATTGCACATTCAACTAAAGCTAAAAAAGAATATTCTACAATTGCCTCAGTTATAACTAAATAAAATAAAGTACAACGAACACCGCTGGCTAATTTGTGTGGATCTAAAAATGGTGAATTTTCTTCTAGGCCAACAAGGTGGCTACACAAAATATCCGTGTTTCATTTGTTTATGGGATAGCAGAGCCAGATCTGAACACTGGAGTAAGAAAGACTGGCCTTCGAGGGAAGCTATGGTTCCAGGAAACCACAATATAGTTAATCAACTACTTGTGCCCAGGGATCGCATAATACTGCCACCTCTCCATATCAAGCTAGGACTTATGAAACAATTTGTCAAAGCTCTCAACAAGGACGGTGATTGTTTTAGATATATCAGTAAAAAGTTCAACAATTTGAGTTCGGAGAAACTGAAAGCTGGCATTTTTGATGGCCCTCAAATCAAAAAATTAATCAGTGATGAAAATTTTAGTAATTCCATGACAGATATTGAAAGAAATGCTTGGAATGAATTTGTTTGGATAGTGCGCAATTTCCTGGGAAAGAAAAAGGGTGAGCACTATTAGGACCACGTGGATAACATGTTGTCACATTTCAAGCAGCTTGGTTGTAATATGAGCATTAAGGTGCACTACCTACACAGTCATTTGGATTGTTTCCCTGAAAATCTTGGAGACTTCAGTGAAGAACAAGGTGAACGTTTCCATCAAGATATCCGCACTATAGAGGAGCGGTACCAGGGTCACTGGGATAAGCATATGATGGCGGACTATTGCTGGAGCATTAAAACAAATCCCTCTAAACAAGGTTATTTAAGAAAATCTTATAAAAGAAAATTTTTCGATGAGTTGTAATTACATTGTAATATTTGTGTATTAAAATTTTTTATTTTTCTTTAAAATTCTCTTTTTGTGTTAAATTAAAAAGTATAGCTGACCATAAAAATGAAATAATCTTTTTTTATTACTTAATTTTTTTAATTCTTAGAATCATAAAAAACTAACTTATTACATACAAACACTTACACATTAGAAAATGTTATTTTTGTATGGAAATCGCGATTTATATCAATTCAGTAAATCGTGAACAAAATCAAAAGTTGTGCACCGATTGCAATGAAATAAAGCTCATTTTATTCGAAATATATTTAACTAACTGTTCGTAGACCAAAACTGTGATTTTTGTCCCATTTTTATTTTTTAGGAATTTTTAAAGAACAAAAAAAATGTTTTTTTTTTTAAATTTTAATTTTTTTTTCAAAACTTGAACGATATCTCTAAAACTACTTGGAAAATTTAAAAACAAAGTAAGCACGGCTTTAAGAGAATATTGTTTGCGAGTTTCGGATTTTTTTTTTAATTTAATATGGTGAACCGTTTTCAAGTTATTCCCATATATGTAGCGGAAGTGCCTTAAATTTGAACATAACGGTATATCTCGAAAAGTCGAGCTGATAGAAAAAAACCAAGTGCAGATTTGAAATCAGCGACCTCAAATTAGTAAAAATTTGCTATAAATTTCAAATCAACACAAAAAAAGTTCAATTTTGTTCCCTTGTGTGATCGGCTCTTTTAATAAAATTTTTATTTTTATTCGTATTTATTTTTGAAGGCGGAACATTTAAATATGGGCACGCAGATTCATTCGAAATTTCTTATGGAGGCCGACGTCTTCTTTATTTAATGTGAAGATTTTGCAAAGGTAAGCCCAGTGGACTTATCGGAGGCTAAAGTAGAGGCATGACTTGAGTCTTTGGAAGACGATTGAAGTCGTTAAAGGCATCGTATGATGCGATGGTTAACGTTATTGATATGATAATATCCATCAAATTGAAAGACTTGACCAGAATCAAGTTTCGGGAATGAAACTGAAGTACCTTATATGAAAGAGGCAAAGGCTCAGGCTGGTAACGGTCAAACCCTACTCATTTCTCACGTTTCAATACGTCAGCGTATTACAACTTGAATGCTACCTTTGATACTTCGGAAATTAGTATCAAGGTTCCGCCGTGCGATACTCAGGAATTTCATGGTAGTTATGAGGAATGGCCGGCATTCAGGGATATGTTTACGGCCATCTGTGGCAATCATCCTAGATTGACCCAGGTGAAGCTGGGAGAAGTGTTGGCAAGTATCCTCCAACTATTTACTGCCATGGAGTGCCTTGAGGGCTCGTTACGAGAACACAAGGGCTTTGCTTGATAACCAACTAAAGGCACTTTTTAATATTCAAGCCGCACATATTGAAACATACACAGTACAACATTTTTAAGCTTATTGATTCGGGACTCAATTTTGATAATTTTGTGTGAAAGTAGCCTAAAAAATAAGAACTTCTGTATCATTCGTTTGGTCATGTTACATCAACAAATAATTTTAATATTTTTTTGAAGTTAATAAGTATCGTATAGGGGAATTTGTCACGTTTTAGGCTATTTTGTTTGGCATAACTCGAGAACCACTACTCGGATTTCGCTGAAACAATTTTTGAAAAATCAAGAATTACAATTGCTTTCACCTGTTTATATAACGTTTCGCTACATAAGCAACAGTTTCGCAGTTATAGATAAATGTATGAAGAAAAAAAAAATATTTTTTGCCTAAATTTTTTTTTTTTTTTTTTTTTTTTTGTAAACTTTATTTTGCATGAAAAAAACATTCCGATTCATATTACAGCTATTCTTACACAGAAAATATGTGATTTTTATATGTTATCTGTGCATGGAAACAAAATTTAGAACATTTTCAATTATTGTAACTATCCATCCTCGTTGAAGTTGACGCTTGTGGTTCTGATGACCTTGGTTTCTTCGTAGGTTGTTCATATTCGTGTTCTGAGTCTGAATCATCATCCGAGTTAGACATAATATTCAAGGGCATGTTTTGTTCAGTGTGTCCACCAATTTCAGTATCATCTTCATCTTCGGTGCTTTCATCTTCAAACTGCATAATTTTAGAACTCCACCAACAAACCTCCGCAAGCAATGCATCCAAATTTTTGCCTTTGAATCGCTTTTCCATTGGCATGGTCACCTGGTGGAACCTCTCTCCTTGTTCGTCCGATTCCTGAGGTAATTGTGCCAAAAATATATCAAGGTGGAAATGCATGAAATGTAATTTTAACGTCATGGATGCATTGATTTTCTCAAAATAAATCAGCAAGTTATCCACTCGTGCCTGTTATCCACGCCTTCTATGACTTGTTTCAATGCGTCCCATGCACATAGGTGGTTATAATGGTTCGAAAGCATATTTGTGAAAGATTCGCTTTTCATTAACTTTCGTATATCCGGTCCATTGAGAGTACCTGTTTGAAATATAAAAAAAAAAAAACATTTTCGAAAAAATTATTGGTAATGCGAATTTATCGAAGGGAACAAATTTAGATATGATAATATTTAAATACAGACAACGATACGTACCTTTTCTAATTTTAGCTTCACTGAGTTTTGGAGAGATGGATTTCAAACAGTCATAGGCGTCATAAATATCTTTGACTACCACTTCGACGAATTTCCCAGCTATTCCTAATTTCATGTGGAGCGATGGCAACAAAATATCAGCTAGATCCTTTATCAAAGGTTCATTACGTAATTTTAATTGTTTCTCCAGCTCGGGAGTTCTTGCTTCCCAATCTTTACATTGATATTGATTCTCTGCATATCGCGAATCCCAATTACAAAGGAAGCAGAAGTATTTTGGAAAACCGCCCTTTAATATAATGCCTTGTATTATGTTGACAACCTTTAGATCACAACAAATCTTCCATTTGTGTACATTGTATTTGATTTTCTCCAAAATTTCGCCCAATGTTTCATACGTTTCCTTCATAGTTGTGCTGAATCCCAATGGAATGGACGGTTTTTTGTTTGTTTTGTGCAACAGCACAGCCTTCAAACTTGAAACTGAACCATCGATGAATAAACTCCAGTCGGCAGCAATATAATCCATTCCCAATTTTTTCACTAAACCTGGGATATCATGGCAGTAAGTGAACGTATTTGCTTCGTCAAGGGAATAAAATTTCTGAAATTCAGCTTGGCGTTTTCGGTATGATGTTGCGCTGACATTTTGCTGTGTGAGTTTTCTGCTCTTCAAAAATGATGTCAACATTTGGGATTTTTGTTGTGATAGTCCCATCTTGGCAACAATGTAATCCATTTCGATTTGTGTTAGCGGTTGTGGTGCATTTTTTTCAATATCGGGTGTCCAGTCTGCATCATTTGCATTGGTCGGATTGGTGAAAACGGTTTCGGCTGGCAGGGACACAGTATCCAGACTCGGAGGTTTAGGTGTATCGATATCAGCAGCGCGTTTAACTGGAAGTGTGGCAGTAAAAGCAGCAATGTATACTTTTGTTTTCAATTGTTTTCTGTTTAATCCATGACGAGAATTTATGCATGCGTAGCACCTGGATTTATTATGTCCACCTAGGTCTTCCACCCAAATTACTGGCTTCGTAAAAGAAAACTCTCCACCTTTTCCATGTATCCACATTATAAGGGTATTATAACAATTTTTGCACACTGTGTTCGGCGTAAAATTTGCACCACTTAAATCTGCTTCATCAAAATAATGACAATACGCTGTTTTGAATTCCACACTAAACAAGTTTTTTCGACCCTTTTGGTCTATTTTTAGGACGATATGACCACAAACGTAACAAAAATCATCCAATTTTGGGCAATTGTTATTTTCCATATTGAAATATATTATATGTTTTGTTGTTATTCACTTTTAAAAAACCGGAAAAAAATAGCTTGTTATTTGTTCGTGTTCGTCGGCAATTGTTGAATGACAAAAACCGATGAATGAACACCTATAACTACTACGTATATTTCAATATTTTACTGACAGGTACTTATGAATGGGCGCAAATTTCCGTAATTTCCGTAAAAAAATTATTCAGGTAACTAACGGAAAACCCCAATTAATTTAAAAAGTGCACTTTCCTTTTTTAATTTTTGTCCACGCACATTTATTAGCGTTTATTACTTTGCTACCGCAATCATAAAAATCAAATAACCTTTTGTTTATTACATTTTTTTTTTTAATTCTGAAAATCATAAAAAAAGTCATCAATGTTTTTTCCAAAGAATTTTGTGCATATCTCGAGCAATTTTTTGAAATTCATACCTTCACTTAATTGTGAATAAAAGCGAAACGTGTTCATCGATTTTCATGATTTATGTCTCATTTTGTTCACAGGTTATGTGACTTTACGCAAAAGTAATAGGACTTGGCACTTTTGACCGTTTTGGATTTTTTATGAATTAAAAAAAAAAAATATTTTTAGGCAAAAAATATTTTTTTTTTCTTCATACATTTATTTATAACTGCAAAACTGTTGCTTATGTAGCGAAACGTTATATAAACAGATGAAAGTAATTGTAATTCTTGATTTTTCAAAAATTGCTTCAGCGAAATCCGAGCAGTGGTTCTCGAGTTATGCCAAACAAAAAGGCCTAAAACGTGACAAATTCCCCTATACGATACTTACTAACTTCAAAAAAATATTAAAATTATTTGTTGATGTAACATGACCAAACGAATGATACAGAAGTTCTTATTTTTTAGGCTACTTTCACACAAAATTATCAAAATTGAGTCCCGAAATCATGCGTTGTACTGTGATATGAAGCGATATACAGCATTCGGACATCCATTAGTAATTGTCTCTCAATGCTTACTTCTCATGGAGTCTTCGCGGATCAATGGGATCCGATTTTAATTTATTTGTGTTCCACGAAATTACCTGTAGAGACTCTGACGGTATGGGAACAGTCCTTGAAATCATATTCAAGTTTACCGACTTGGCCTCATATGTATGTAAGCATTTTTGATTAATCGCCATCAGGTGGTAGAGAGGATATCTTGTCTTCGCGGCCAGGAGCCACAAATGAATAGAATGTCAATTAGCACCTCCAATATGAATGATAGTTTTAAAAATAGGTATTCAGTCCTTAGACTTTAAAATTAAAACGGAAGTCAAAGACAATGTTTGTGAGTCAATCGTTTTTTAATTATATTTCGAGAAAGTGCTTTTTACTTATTTGCATCGTTTATAAGCTGTTAATGTATTATTTAAGTATTTCATTTCAAGAAAGAGCATTTATTTATACTAGCAGATGCCAGATGCAAATTCATGGAAATTTTATTTGTTCATTAAATAAAGACCCTAATACTTTTACCTAATCAATTATAGCCAATTCACAAATCAACACAAAAAACAAACTCATTTTTATTACAAACACATTAACAAATTTAATAAACACACACATAGCATTGTATAATTTTATGTATGTGTTTGTAGCAACTTTAAATGCAGTTTACTCCAAAAAAAATTTTAAATTTAAAAATCTGTAAATCTAGTGGACAGCTAAAAAGAAATAAATTTCAAATGAGCATGTGTGGTCAAAATAGGATTAAAACTGAAACAGCAGCATCGGTAACAAGAAATCGCTTTACCTATTAATATTATAGATTCTCCAGTGGACAGTCACAAATTATCATATGGCTTTTTAATATTTATATTATAAAATCATTTCTAATTTCTGTTTTTATAAATTTAAATTCAAAAAATTAAAACGGAAGAGAAATGTTAAAAAACCGCCTGTATATATATGGTAAGACAAATCGCTTTATAAACATTTATTAAAATTAAAATCCTTAGAAGATAAATATAACAATCTTAAAACTAATCTAGAGCTAATAATTATACCTGCGTCTCAAAACAAGCAACCTCTTTTAGCGATATTATGAATTTCCCATGTGTGTTGTACTATCTTGGAAAAACAGATATTAAATCTATACTAAGATAGTGCATATGTATCCGTATGTCATCCTAAAGAATTAGGAATTTCTTGTCATTAAAAATACATAAAAATAAATATTCTTAGAAATATCGCAGGCAAAATTATATAAACTATGTCCATATATGAACACCAATGTTTCTTGTAATTGAAGAGATATTAAAAAAGAAAAAAATTGTTTATTAAACTAAATTGTATATTGTATTAAATTATATTAATAATTAGAATATTAATATCTTGAAAAATAAATTAGAGCAACTCAGAAGAACTTATTCACAAATTATGTCTTGACTTCCAACCACTCTTTGTTAAATCTTTTCAAACCAACTATGCTCTAGCTGATCCTTTTAGAAGAATTTGTTGTGTTTATAATAATCTTTATCAATTAATTGATTGTTCGTTGAACACTGATGTAATTAAGCATAATATCATAATTTTCTTAAATTCCTAACTATTTGTTTTTATTTTTAAATCATTTAATTGTTTCAATATATGTACATATGTAATTATATCATTTATACAGGTCTGTAAGGATTTATTCCATTGATCTAATAAATAAATAAATAAATAAATAAATAAAAATAAAAACCATGAAAATGTCAAAAGTGTTAACCCATTTCGCTGTTCAATTTTTTTCAAAAAATAATAAATGTATGAAAAGGTAGAATTTCACTTAAATTTTGATACGAATATTAATTAAGTCGCATCTATCAACAACTAAAAAAATATCACCCCATGACCACCATCCTCTCCACCGTTGCTAGAGGCACATTTGTGCAACCCTTTTTAGACACTTTTTGCATTAATTTTTAAGAATGAAGAGGTATTGCCAATATATGTAACTAAACATGTTACACATGTGTTACATACGTGTAAACTGTTCGAAATTTCGAAAGATGCATACAAATTGTTTCAAGCTAAAACATGGATAATATAATTTTTTCATGACTTTTCTTTCGGCCATGTTTTTTTATCTTACGATTTTTTTCAAATAAGAACAATATGGATTTAATTTAATATAATTTTTTACTAACTTTTATAATTTTTGTACCATTTCATGCTATCTTATCTTATATATTAAAAGAATTTATGAATAAACTTTGCATTCTATAACTAGAGTTCTAATTAATGTAGGCTGTTGACATAGGTCTAAGAACACTCAGTGGATCAAGCTCCTTCTTTTGAGCTATTAACTGCTTAAATTCGTTGGGTTTGAGGAAAGTTATGCGTGGAGAATCAACTTTACTTTTACTGTACGTTAACTTATCTTGGCATATTTTGGAATTACTGTACGTTAACTTCTCTTGGCAAATTCGTTGGGTTTGAGGAAAGTTATGCGTGGACAATCAACTTTACTTTTACTGTACGTTAACTTCTCTTGGCATATTTTGACATTACTGTACGTTAACTTCTCTTGGCAAATTTTTGTATTATATTATAAAAATTAATATAATATAATATAATGCTGCGGAGCAGCAGGGGTCCTAGTAGTAATTAAATAAATTAATTAATTAGCAAATAAACCAAATGTTTCATCTACATACAAAGTCGTCACATAGGATAAACGCCAGTGTTCGAATTTTGAAAAGGCTTTTCCCGGACAACGGAAAATCGGAAAAATTTTTTTTGACCAGATTTTTGACTTCAGCGGGTCCTAAGTACCTTAAAAAAGTTCGTTCTTCCAAAAAAATTAAAAATCAAAGTGAATCTCGGAGCGAAAATGGTTAATGCAAAATTGTTCTTCTTACAATTCTCAAAAACTGTTGTGTAATTTGAAGTATTTTTTAATCTCATGAAATATTTACACATATTCAAACATTGATTTTTTGGATTCTAAAACGCAGACAACTGATATGACTTACCCAGTCCCGTTTAATGCACTTTATGCACATATTTATACCATACACCACAATGTGGTTTGGGTATAATGACTTTGTGCTGCTATTTGTAACTACCAAAAATATTAGAGCCAGACCCATCTTTTATTATACCGATTGACTCAGAATCACTTTTTGAGTTGATTTAACAATGTCCGTCCGTCCGTCCGTCCGTCCGTCTGTCCGTCCGTCTGTGTGTCCATGTAAACTTTGTAATCAAACTGCAGGTCGCAAATATAAATATATTTCGATGAAATTTGGTATATAAGCTTTTATCGGCCATGGCATAAACGCTATTGAAATTGGTGAGAATCGGTCCATGTTCAGACCTAGCCCCCATACAAATTACCCCTATGAAATCGAAATAAATTGCCACAAGATCCAAATTGTCATATAGATCTTACTCAAATTCGGTTTGTATGCGTTCATTACATCCATTAATGAGTAGTTCAAAAATGATCCCTTTGGCCCCATATAGACTGCTTCCCGCTCTTCACTTAAATCTATTAAAAACAAAAATATTGCACTGATTCATCTCAAATTTTGTTTGTATATATTTTTGCAAAATACAAAAGGCTTTACCAAACATGATCAGGATTGGTCCATTTTTGGACCTAGTCCCCATATAGATATAGCATCCGATATGAACTTTTTCATATCTGCAGCCAAAAAAATTAATAAAAATCCCACTCAAATTTGGTTTTTGCTTATTTTCTATGTCCAGTTAGTTGGGCCTAAGAGATAGGGTTTCTAAACGGATGGTATAGGGTATCATATAGTCGGTCTAGACCGACTATAATTTTCTTACTTGTTTTAAACTTTACAAAATAAATAAATTAAAAAAAAAAACAAGTAAGAAATTAATTTAATTTAATTAATTTAAAACAAGTAAGAAAATTATAGTCGGTCTAGACCGACTATACAATACCCTATACCATGCGTTTAGAAACCCTATCTCTTAGGCCCAACCAACTGGACATTGAAAATAAGCAAAAACCAAATTTGAGTGGGATTTTTATTAATTTTTTTGCCTGCAGATATGAAAAAGTTCATATCGGATGCTATATCTATAAATGGACTAGGTCCAAAAATGGACCGATCCTGATCATGTTTGGTAAAGTCTCTTGTATTTTGCAAAAATATGTACAAACAAAATTTGAGAAGAATCAGTGCAAAATTTTTGTTTTTTAATAGATTTAAGTGAAGATCGGGAAGCAGCTCTATATGGGGTCAAAGGGATCATTTTTGGACTACTCATTAGTGGATGTAATGAACGCATACAAACCCAATTTGAGTAAGATAAGATATATGACAATTTGGATCTTATGGCAATTTATGTCGATTTCATATGGGTAATTTGTATGGGGGCTAGGTCTGAACATGGACCGATTCTCACCAATTTCAATAGCGTTCATCCCATGGCCGATAAAAGCTTACATACCAAATTTCATCAAAATATATTCATAGTTGCGACCTGCAGTTTGATTAAAAGCTTTACATGGGCACACAGACGGACGGAGGGACGGACGGACGGACGGACGGACATTGTTAATTCAACTCAGAAAGTGATTCTGATTCGATCGGTATAATTAAAGATGGGTCTAGGTCAAATATTTTTGGTTGTTACAAACAGCAGCACAAAGTCATTATACCCAAACCACATAGCGGTATAGGGTATAAAAAATCGAGAGCAAGTTTTGTCACAATCCCTGCACAAACATATAATTTATATAATAATTTTGACATCAAGAGTACCCCACGGGCATTTCAAAAAATAAGTCCAAAATATTATTTTTTAGAATTATTAAAATATTATCAACAAGTTTTAAGGAAATCCTTCAACAAATATGGGGGATTTCATGTCAAGTGCACCAACTTTTGAAACCGATGTCTTCCGATCGGAATGAAATTTGCGCCAAGGTTAGTCCTATTGGATACTAGTTTAGACACAATTTTTCAATAAGATCGGTCCAGATCTCTCTGAGTTAGAGGGGATCAAAATGTGATATTTTGGCCAAACAGGTGTTTCTTCTCATCCATGTAACTTATTACCTATTGTTCTCAGAAAATTTTCTCCCAAATAGTTTAGATAGATATTTCTTCAATATTTCGGAAAAAAATACTTAAAAAAAAATTTTTAGACTTTTTTTTTTGCTAAATTAAAGCATTTTTTGCCTTTTTTTCCAAAAAGGGCATTTTTATACCCTATACCACTATGTGGTTTGGGTATAATGACTTTGTGCTGCTGTTTGTAACAACCAAAAATATTTGACCTAGACCCATCTTTAATTATACCGATCGAATCAGAATCACTTTCTGAGTTGATTTAACAATGTCCGTCCGTCCGTCCGTCCGTCCGTCCTTCTGTGTGTCCATGTAAAGCTTGTAATCAAACTGCAGGTCGCAAATATCAATATATTTTGATGAGATTTGGTATATAAGCTTCTATCGGCCATGGGATGAACGCTATTGAAATTGGTGAGAATAAGTCCATGTTCAGACCTAGCCCCCATACAAATTACCCATATGAAATCGACATAAATTGCCATAAGATCCAAATTGTCACATAGATCTTACTCAAATTGGATTTGTATGCGTTCATTACATCCACTAATGAGTAGTCCAAAAATGATCCCTTTGACCCCATATGGAGCTGCTTCCCGATCTTCACTTAAATCTATTAAAAAACAAAAATATTGCACTGATTCTTCTCAAATTTTGTTTCTACATATTTTTGCAAAATACAAGAGACTTTACCAAACATGATCAGGATCGGTCCATTTTTGGACCTAGTCCCTTTATAGATATAGCATCCGATATGAACTGTTTCATATCTGCAGCCAAAAAAATTAATAAAAATCCCACTCAAATTTGGTTTTTGCTTATTTTCAATGTCCAGTTAGTTGGGCCTAAGAGATAGGGTTTCTAAACGCATGGTATAGGGTATCGTATAGTCGGTCTAGACCGACTATAATTTTCTTACTTGTTTTATTTATTTTTAATAATAATTAAATTAATGTATAATAATAATATTTAAAATAAAAAGATAAATAATTTATTAAAATTTAATCTTAATTGCATTAGATCCATTTATATCATAACTATTTTTATACTTAGTTTATTGTTGCTGATGATGTATTTAAGTCTTGTAAATTTTTAAATACCCAGTCTTTCATCCAGCTTTTTTGTCGCCTTTATTTACTGCGTTTTTTTGTCAATCCTTTCTTGGCGTTACTAGGTTCAGCTGTTGATTTCGCTGCTGGTTTATTTGTTGTCTTTGGAAAGAAATCGCATTGAATAGAGGCAGAAAACTTTTTCAACTTGAGTCTTCCATCGACAAGCGGTATAAAAGCATGGTATTGAGCGGTGCCATCGATTGTTACCGCAGCATCGAATCTGCTCTTCAGTGTTTTCAATGTTTCCTGATGATCCTCTTTGCTACTAAAAACTATTTTAGTTTCTTTACAATAACTCTTTGCCCAATGGAATAAAGCAGTCCCATCTAAGATGCGATCTTGATGAGAGCACTGGAGGCTATACTTCGCTTCATTTCTTTTAAGGTTTGCTCCAATACCATCACATGCTCCTTTACCATGAGCAGTACGATGAAAATGCCACTCAGCTGGCATTCCAAAATCTTTTTCATGGGCCATAAGATTTGCCAAGCTACTTTTGTTTTTAAAATGTTGACGAGCTCCGTCCGAAACGTAGTATACCTTCCTTACTGTAAATTTAGATTTTAGAAACTTTAGTATTCTCTTCTGGTACTCATCAACTGCAACGCTATCATGTTTGAAATCGTAGGATATGATTGACATACTTTTGTGTTCCAGTTTTTCATCTTTCATGTAGTAAATAACTACTGTGAATATAGTTGGTCGTTATTGAAGTGGAATGCTTGTATGGCATCCTGAAGAACATATTTATAGTTTTCTGCGAAATCATATGAAATAACGAATTCACCAGACTTCAAATGTATCTTCAAATCCTTGAAGAATGACCATTGCTCTTTGACTAAAAAGTCATGGTTTCTCAAGTTTAGCAATCCTGTACACATTTCTTCTACAAAATCATCCACATTTAAAATGATTGTTTTCAATGTGCATCTGTCAGTCTGAATCCTAGAATCAAATTTGACCTCCTCTATATATTCTCGATCTAAAGAGTTGATTAAATTTTCTTTGATGGATGTGTTTTTCGGGCAATTGGTACATTCACCTAAGTGGCAAGAAGTTGTTGCATTAGGACACATAGCCAATTTAAGGCAATCGCGGTAATCGTGTAAATCTTCTGCCGAATCATCTGTTAAATACTTTAAGTTGATTTCCTTCCACATCAGTTTAACATTTTCATGGTAAATGGAAACGCATACTGTGTGAGTTCCGCTGCTTTCTGCCAAAACGCAATGTTTTGGCCTCTTTTGGGTTAATTTCGTGAAGCCAATTCTAACATCCTCGTGTTCAGATTGAAATGTTGCAAATAACTCTTTCAGGTTACAGATAACCATTCTCTTCTGTTATGTTATGAAGTTATGTTACATACCTTGGGAAAGGTTAATTTGTCTAGTTTCTCAGTATAAGTTTTATTTGTAAGGTTTTACACACAATTAGGAAAAAATTCAAAATAGTGCATTTGTGAAAAATTGAAAAACCGTTGTCTTGAGTTACAAAACATTTATTTTGATAGATATCCCACTCCCATCCCACAAAGCGACCAGAAAGCTCTTAAAGGAAAAATCCTAGGCTTTCTTATGAAAAAATAAAAAAAAATGCACTTTTTGAAAAAAAAGGCAAAAAATGCTTTAATATAGCAAAAAAAAAAAAAAAAAAGTCTAAAATTTTTTTTTTTTTTTAAAGTATTTTTTTCCGAAATATTGAAGAAATATCTATCTAAACTATTTGGGAGAAAATTTTCTGAGAACAATAGGTAATAAGTTACATGGTTGAGAAGAAACACCTGTTTGGCCAAAATGTCAAATTTTGATCCCCACTAACTCAGAGAGATCTGGACCGATCTTATTGAAAAATTGTGTCTAAACTACTATCCAATAGGACTAACCTTGGTGCAAATTTCATCCCGATCGGAAGACATCGCTTTCAAAAGTTGGTGCACTTGACATGAAACCCCCCATTTATATAATTTTTTAAAAAAAGTAAATATCCTTAAATTTTACCTTTGACCTTAAAGAGGGACAGTTTATAGTGTTTCAATTTAACCTTAATTTACAAGATTGAGAACTTATATCAAGTAGTATGATATTTTGACAAAAGATATTTGAAATATGAAAACACCAAAAAGAAGTAGCCTAAAAGTTTAAGAAGTATGAAAAATCACATTTTTCTTCAAATCATCTGAAATAAAAACGCTGCCCTCGCCAAATTAAGAACTGGATACCTACAATATTTGGCATTTTTAATCACATATATCTTGTTAATACGAACTTAAAGTCTAGTCGTTAATTTCGGAAAATTTCTTGCACAAAATTTTTAAAAAGTAAAACTGGAGAACTAGTTCTAAAAAATACGTACCGCTTTGACATAAATTAAAAACGGCATAGCTATAGACGAGATGCAAAATACTTTATATATGATCATTTTGGGATCAGGAGAACGCAAAAGTATTGCTGTTGTAAATTATTTCAATGTCTTTAAAAATGTGAGCTCGATTTTCTTAATCAAGTGGTCTGTGGCGCATTTATTGCCTGGGGAACTTGATATAACTTGGCTGTTTTTCCACCGATAATAGATTTTGTTATTTTATTAGAAAGATAATTTACTGTAGAATATGGTTTATTTAATTAGTTTAATTGAAACGCAATTATTAATATAAACATTTTTATGAAATATGATTTTTTTTTTTTTTTTTGATAATTTTTACATATAAATGCATATTTGAACTTTGAACTCAATGCGCGTCCAGAGAGCATTGTCCGATTTGGATCAAATATTGCGCACTAAAGTTTTAGATCCAGTGTTAAAATAATCCGTCCTGCACGTCTTAAAATTCCTAAAAAAACTGGCTGTCACCCCCAATGGTAAGCATCGTTCCATTTTTCGACCTAGTCCCCATTGCATCATATATGAACTTTTTCATATCTAAAGGCAAAAAAATTAATAACAATGCCACACAAATTTGGTTTATGTTTCTTTTGTACATCAAATTAGTTGGACTTAAAAGATAGGATCTTTAAACGCATGTTATCGCATAGGGTATCGTATAGTCGATCTAGACCGACTATAGTTTTCTTAATTGTTTTTTACTAATTTATGACCAACTTAGACCTAACTCGGTATGGTTTGACTTATGATGACTCTTATAAAACTCATCGTATAGGATATCCTATGGCGGCCTACATTATAAACATTTTACTTGTACATTTATTACTAAGTTAAAGGGATTTCGCGTTTTTAACATCTCTTTCCATTGCATGATAAAGATTGGAGTATAAACCACAGGCTGAAATCTATAAAAATAAACGATTCAAAAATGGACGCTTGGGCTTTAATTTGATGGGTTTTATTGTTGCTGACTCTCAATAAAAACAATCGTGATTTATTTTTTTTTATTTTTTTTTGTTGATAAAGATCTTTTAATTTTGTTTGTTGGTTTTTACATAATACAGATTAGCCTATTCTTGAATAAACACAAAACTATGAACAAACAATAACTCATAAAAATAAAATACGTTTTTTTTTTGTTGTTTGATATGAAAAAAAAATGTGAACATACATAAATAAAATCAACAACTTATGATGCATATGTCCCAATAAAACTTCCACACATGGAGCAGAAATGATTTGCATTGCGACATGAATCCATGCAATAAGGTAAGAAACAGCAACTGAAGTAAAAAAGAAAATGTAGAATTAAATTTTTTGTTTTTTTTTTCATTACACAATATTTTCAATTAAGTGTCTATACTAATTTTTTTATCGAACCACTTTTTTGCTCCTTCACAATGTTTAGGGACTAAAAGAAATGATTCTTTTAAATTTTCTATTATAAGATATAAATGGATGAAAATGGCATTAAAGAACAATAATCTACTTTAAATTTCTTTAAAAAAAAAATACCCTTAATTCCTTCCAATTCTAAGCGAATATGGTCCTCGGTATTACTTACCATGTCCACGACAGAAGTAAGCAGGCAATGTGCGTCTTTGAAGTAGAACGGTGACGTACTATTGTTTTCATGCGGCAACGGCAACTTGGGCATACCATAGTCATGGGTTTCGGACCCACCGGCTGAGGAAATGCCATACCATTAATCGGTATTATTTGCGTTGGACTGGGAGCTGCTATATTTGTTTGCAAATGAATTGCAGTTGAAGGATGTGCAGGAGCACTGGGGTTCGGCTGACAATTATTGTATGCAGGCGGTGGATTCGATTCATCCATTTGATCTTGTTGAATGGCTTGTAAATTATTTTCGATAGGTTTGTAGGGATTTTTCGAATCCATTTTTTTTTTTTAGTTTACAAAATTACGTCAAAAGACTTTTCCTTTACACTCGAACTCACAGATTGCCGTATATCAGAACTTAACCCGCTTAGCGAAGAATGCAAACTAAATGAAGAAATTTTTTAAAAAAGAAATAAGAACCCAAGATATTCAATAAGTTTCGTAAGCATTAATAACTGTACCTACTGTGGTGTTTAATTTTATGATCAGAGAATCTCAAACAATTTATTTTTTTCTTACAACATCATATTGAAAAAAAAAAAAAAATGAAGTCATAGTTAATTGTATTCATAGCAAGAGAGCTGTATTCAGTACAAAAAAAGGGATTATAATGATTGTAGGTTCATTTTCATATTTGGAAAATAAATAAATGTTTAAGGACGTCTGCTCATATTTCAATATGAGAATATTGCTAACATGTGCAATATATACATATGTATATTTCCACTAGGGATACCAACAATAACATTTTCAAATACCGGGATCCATGATTTTGTGAATTAAAAGTTTGGAATTTCTGAAATTTTTCAGTATTTGCTTTTTCATTAACATTTTTAAATATAAGTTTTTTGATGTGGAAATTTTCAGTAAGTTTAATTTAATTTAAGTTTTAATTTATTTTGTCATTGTTATAACCCCTATAAATATTAGAAAAGCCTCTGAGGTGTCTGTTTGTTTGATTATTTGTGTAAACTTCAGGTCAAAATGCGGATGATGTAATATGTAAAAGGAACTATAGGCTAAAGAAGAAAATAGGATCCGACACACAGAAAACAGATTCGTTGTGTCTAACAAATATATTGCCAACCAAATTGCGATGAAGTTAGTAACCGAATTTTGAGTTTCTTGCAATTACAATTCTATCTTCTCAACAGTTAATATTTTATCACAATAGATAATGAGTAGTTGCTATAAAATTTCAGTCGATACAATCGAAAAGTCATTGTTAAAATTTAGAAAAAATCGGTTGTTGAATTAATTTTCAGTGTGGACAAATTGTTTACCAAAGTTTCTGATGAGTGCATCATATAAACGTCTGTAAATATTTCATTTCACCATTTACCCACTTGAGTTTCTTAACTGTGTCGTATTGTATGGAGTTACATCTCGCAAAATAGAACTTAAAGTAGGAGTAGCAATAATGCTATTGCGGTATACCAACGCTAAAAAAATTTCTGAGGGCGAAGCGATTAATACGTACTAGTGAGAGATGTATTTATTTTTCGTATATGCCAGCAGATTTAATTTGTAATATCCAGGGATGGAAAATAATTGTTATTTATTCTTTCGGAAGAAAGGTTACGCCAAAATTAGCTTTAACTGTTTTAGGTCAGTTTTAGCTTTTGCCATAAGATGTATAGTAATTTGGTCACCGCAACCAATATAAATAAGAATGTTTTGTTAGATTTGACGTAATTTTTCAGACATATTGCATATAATACTGTAATTAATATGCAAAATTTTAATTTTTGGTCCAAAGGTTATGAGTAACTATTATAACAACTAAAACAAGTAAGAAATTATAGTCGGTCTAGACCGAATATACGATACCCTATACCATGGTTTAGAGACCCTATCTCTTCGGTCCAACTAACTCGATATAGATAATAATAAGCATAAACCAAATTTGAGTGGCATTGTTATTAATTTTTTTTTGCTGCAGATATGAAAAATTTCATATTCGGCTGCTATATACTTATGGGGTCTAGGTCGAAAAATGGACCGATCCTGACCGTTTTTGGTAAAGTCACTTATATTTTGAAAAAATATAAACAAACCAAATTTGAGAAAAATCTGTGCAATATTTTTGTTTTTTGATAGATTTAAGTGAAAATCGGGAAGCAGCTCTATATGAGGTCTATGACTTAGAATTGTCCTATATGCATTATTTTTGGACTACTGATTAATGGATATAATAAACATATACAAACCCAATTTGACTGAGATCTATATGATAATTTGGATCTTATGGCAATTTATGTCGACTTCATAGGGGTCATATTTATGGGGACTAGGTATGAACATGGACCGAATTTCATCAATTTCAGAAAGTGATTCTCAGTCGATCGGTATAATAAAAGATGGGTCTAGGTCAAATATTTTTGGTAGTTACAAACAGCAGCACAAAGTTATTATACCCAAACCACATGGTGGTATAACCATTACCAATAACCATTATTGAAAGTCATTTCATATTTTAGTAATCGTTACCCGTATACGTATCGTAAAGTAAAGTAAAGTTAACAACAGGGCAGTACTGTAAGAACTGTTTGTTGATTTTATAAATAAAATATGATATAATTAAAGAGTAGATTAAAAATTAAACTTTACTTAGTTTAATTAAAGTAGGTTAACCAAAAAATTAAATTATTTTTCATTACTGATGTATTTGTATTTGTATTTATTTATTAAATGCGATTTTCCATTACAACAAGACACAGTATCTTATAAATTACAGTAATGAAATCAGATAAGTTATTCACTATATATTTAATAACATTAACTCTTAATCTAAATTTAAAATATTATAAATTACAATTAAAAACAAGTAAGAAAATTGTAGTCGGTCTAGACCGACTATACGATACCCTATACCATGCGTTTAGAAACCCTATCTCTTAGGCCCAACTAACTGGACATTGAAAATAAGCAAAAACCAAATTTGAGTGGGATTTTTATTAATTTTTTTGGCTGCAGATATGAATAAGTTCATATCGGATGCTATATCTATAAAGGGACTAGGTCCAAAAATGGACCGATCCTGATCATGTTTGGTAAAGTCTCTTGTATTTTGCAAAAATATGTACAAACAAAATTTGAAAAGAATCAGTGCAATATTTTTGTTTTTTAATAGATTTAAGTGAAGATCGGGAAGCAGCTCTATATGGGGTCAAAGGGATCATTTTTGGACTACTCATTAATGGATGTAATGAACGCATACAAACCCAATTTGAGTAAGATCTATATGACAATTTGGATCTTATGGCAATTTATGTCGATTTCATAGGGGTCATTTTATGGGCGCTAGGTCTGAACATGACCGGATTCTCATCAATTTCAATAGCGTTAATCCTATGGCCGATAAAATCTTATATACCAAAATTCATCAAAATATATTCATATTTGCGACCTATTTGATTACAAGGTTTACATGGACACATAGACGGACGGACGGACATTGTTAAATCAACTCAGAAAGTGATTCTGATTCGATCGGTATAATTAAAGATGGGTCTAGGTCAAATATTTTTGATTGTTACAAACAGCAGCACAAAGTCATTATACCCAAACCACATAGTGGTATAGGGTATAAACATAAAAAAAAATCAAATAAAATCAATTAAAGTATTGGTATAGTAATTTTCTAAACCCTATTGCGTTGCTTGTATTTTGCATGCCATTAGGAAGCTGATTCCAGAGACGAATAGTTAGAATAAAAAATTAACATTCAGAGCCATGGTCCCGGTATTTAAATTGAATTATTCGATTCCCTCTGGAAGATCTTGCGAACTTTATTCGTTCAAAAAGATATTTTGGAGCCTTTGTTATAATAATTTTATGTAGGAATATAATGTTCTTGAATTTAATATAGTTGTCAAATGACATGTGTAAGACATGATACGAGTATTGGGATACATGATCAAATTTTGTTAATCCAAAGATATAGCGAATAATGTTGTTGAAAGTTACAATAAGTTTTTTGTTATCCCTAGAGTTGCAACCTGTGAAAACCTCAGATGCATATAGTAATGTTGGTAAAAGATATGTTTTAGCAAGTAGCAATCTTATTTTCAGTGGAGTAAAGTGCTGTGTTAACCATAAGCTTCTAATCATACTATAAATTATGCCACAAGATTGATTAATATGATCTGACCAAGTCAGAGTTCCATTAAACACAACTCCGAAATTTCGTACAGAGTCCACGATGTCAATTTTTTAGCCCCTAAGGAAGACATTAATCTCATTCTCCAAATGCATCACTTTCTTTTTTATTATAATACACTTAGATTTATTTGGATTAAGTCGTAGACCATTTGCCGTTGGCCAATTTAGAATACGTTTGAGATCATAATTTAGTTCTTGAGTTTTGGAAATAATTGAATCCTTGGTACTACTTAAATATAGCTGAATGTGATCAGCGTATATCTGAACCTTAGAGAATTAAATTTGTTGTGGATGATCATTGGCATATATCGAATAAAGTAGTGTTCCAAGGATTGAACCCTGTGGTACACCTCTTATAACTTGCAGTGAGTTTGAGATGGAGCTACCATTAGCAACAGATTAGGATCTGTTTGTGAGATATGAAAACATGAATCTAACTGAAGTTAAAAAACCTCTTCAGTTTGAGGCATAAAATTGAGTGGTGCACCGTGTCAAATGCCTTTGAGTGATCCAATAAAACCAAAAAAGATATTTTTCCATCATCCATGTTACTTCTTAACTCCTCAATTACATCAGATAAAGCTGTTGTACAGCTATGTTGTGATGAGGGTTGGTGACTCTCCCCAAAACAGCTGTATAACCTGTCATAGAGAATATAGATATATTTTTTAAACAAATGTGACAATGGTTTTTGTTTTATTTAAAGTAAAAACATTTTATCCTGAGCTTGATTTATTTCTAACTTTCAATTAAGTTTATTGGTAACCAAACAATTTTTTTGGTCTATAACAGCTATTCGTATGAAGAAAAAAAAATTTCTTACCTATATTGGTTACGATGACCAAAATTAAATACATATATATTACGATCATTTAAAACTTTTTTTTAATTGTTAAAGTTTTTGTAAATTTTCCTTAATATAATAAGTTACTTTTTAAGAAAGTTCACACTATATATAAGTTGAAAAGTCAAAATTGGCTAAACTCTTTTTATGTATATAGTAAAATCTAACATAATAGCTTAAACAATAAATACATTTAAATTTAAATATTTTGATAATGGTTAATTATAACCATTATTTGAATTCATCAATGTTGGATAAGACCTTTTCGTCATTTCTCTAATAACTGTTACGTGCCTGGTAATTCCTTTAAAATTGTCATTTGCAATGACCATAAGCAAATACTAGGGTCAAATATTTAAAATTAGCGGTATGCATTTGTATACAATATTTTTTTTCTTTTACTTCACCGGTTAATAGTTTCCATGTGGCTAACATTTCTTTAAGTTGCATTTCGGTTTTTTTACAGATATGCTGGAAAAAAAACACAAACATGATCTCTTCGTGCCGCGAATATTTTATGTATAAAATAAAGAAACCCATAACAACAAAATACATAATAACAAAATAAAATGTACATTTCATCTAGCTTATCTTCCGCTTTTGAAAATTTAAATTAATTTCTACATGTGGCATTTTGATTTGTTGAGTACACACGATGGAACATTAACAGAAACATCCGAAAAAACATGTTTACATTTTTTAATACAGACGATGCAACCAAAAACGAAACATCAGTTATGTGTGTTTATTGAATATACTAGTACTAAACAAATATACGCGGCAGAAAATGTATTTTATATTCAGCTAAAGAAATTTCTAAAAGCTAAATATAATGTGGCTAGACGTAATGTCAATAACAAAACTAGAATTGCCAAAACACAAAATCACTCAAAGCGCTTTGGATCTGCTCTCGATTCGAAGAAAACTTGGAAAACAAATAACTGTCAAATTGGTGTCAATGAACTAAGTCGTCCCTTCATAAATTTGCCCATGATACAAACTGACAAAAATTTCTATAATTTTTCAACTACATGCAATATAGATAATGATGGTTGCGATGCGTTCAAATTATTTTGCATCTTCTATCTCTAAAGCAGTTGGACATGATAACATGCACCCGGAATTTATAAATATACTTTTGCGATTACTTCTACCATATATCTGTGGTTTTCTGGAATAACCGCGTATGTCCACTTTTGTCAGTTTTGAGTTAACGATGCCAAATATATTAATTTTTAACGCTCTTTACATGTGTTAATTTTTTTGTTTTTTAATATTGACCATTTCTGAGTTTTTTCTTTAAATAACGATGTAAATTAAATGTTTATTAAATTAATTTGCAGCACTATCAACGTATGTCAACCTACGTTTGAGCGCTGACAAATTATTTTCTAAGAAAACGGCACATAGCGACATACGCTGTTGTTAATGAAAAAAATGCAAAATAACTTTGGATTATTTTTCAGTTTATAACCGCTTATAAAACGTGTGTGTTTATTTCTGTTATTTTTTGTCAATCATATTCTTGATACGTTGTTATATTCTCATCCTAAGTCCCGTTAACTTTTTGTTGGCGAACAAAAAAATCCATTTTTCAAGCAACAACAACTTATGTCTACATGGGTGGTTGCATTGGAAGTTTTCTTTTTATCTGCACACATTTTAAGTGTTATTTACAAATGGTTTTTCGTCGTTCTCTAGGATCTATGCCTCTGAAGATTTTTTACTCAAAAATTTTATATAAAATATTTATTGCCCATATCTACAGGACTGTTAAATAAAAAGCTCTAAAAACTTTATATCGAGCCCATAATTTCAAAATTTACTTTTTTTTGGCTCCCCTGAATATTTTGATTATAAGACATACGCGGTTATTCTAGAAAACCACAGATATTATTCATTTATTTAATAATATTATTACGTCAAGCATTTTGCCGTCAGTCAGCACGCAAAAGTTATACGAATTCCAAAATCTGATACAGAGTTCCGACCAATTGCCATTCTTTGCTATCTTTCAAAAGTACTGGAAAAGATTCTACATTCTCAAATGTATAAATATATTAAGGACAAATGTTTAATGACTGAAAAACAATCAGTATTTCGCTTAAACCACAGCTGTGTTATTGCTTTGGTTGATGTTGAAGAAAATATACGAAGTGAACTAGATGACGGAAAAATTAATTTTTTTTTGCTACTTGATCATTCTAAGGCGTTTGACACAGTAGACCACTATACCTTGTGCATGAAACTACAATATTTCTTTAAATTTTCATTAACTTCAACGCAGCTCTTATTTTCATATCAAGCGGAACGAACACAATTCGTATTTTCTAATAATACTTGATCTAATCTATTAACCCTTACTAGGGGAGTTCCGCAAGGGTCGATTCTGGGATGAATAATATTCTCATTATATATGAATTATTTGCCAAAACAACTTTTTCATAGTAAAATGTATCTGTATGCGGATGATCTCCAATTATATCTGATTGCAATAATTGATGCAAATTTGATTAAGCTAAACGATGATCTTAGAAAAATCCATATATGGGCAACAGTAAATGAACTTTGTTTGAATCCAAAAAATCTTAATATATGGTAATTCATAAGAAAAAAACTATTCCTACTTTCAGTGATTTTGTAAAAATTAATAACGAAAGAATATCTTCAGCAATCATCTTACCCGGACAAGTCATAATTACTCAATGGCTGGAAAAACGTACATTAAACTTGGGTCCCTCTGGTCAACGCAGTATTTGACACCCATAAGAGTTCGGATATTGTTGGCAAATCCTGGTCTAATATGTGGATGTGACACATCCACATCTTTGCAAATTGTGATGCCAATAGCAAACGCAAGATGAATGTGCTTTATAATAATATCGTTAAATATTTGGTATCAGGAAATTTGAATATATTTCATCTTTTGCAAAAAACATTTACAGCGTATATTTTTAAAACTTGCTTAAGATTCGAGTACTAATATTTTTACATAAAATTTTTTATTCTCAAAATCCACCATATCTTTACGCAAAAACTCTTTTTGCAAGATCACAAAGGCGTAGGAAGATCATTCTCCTTAGGTATAAATATCTTGTGTCAGAATGGCAGTTTTATACTAGTGCTATACCTGTTTGGAATATTATTCCACAAAACCAACAACTTAACAGCAACGCAAACACTTTCAAGCTATTTCTATTTAAATTTTTTGCCTAATTTTAAAATAATATTATATTGTGATATTTTAAATTATTATTATTAGTTTTAAGTATGATAATGTTCCTAAAATTTTGTTAAAATTGCACATCTAACATAATGCTTTCCTGTACTGTAATTATAAGATTTAATTTTGTTGTACAGGAAATTATCAAATAAATAAATATATAAGAATTTATAAAATTTTAAATTGATTTATAAAATTTAATATTAATTTATAAAATTTCTGAAATTAATTCATAAAATGCCTTAAATTATCATTATCACTATTTATTATTATTTACAAAATTGTCTAAGTTTTCATTAACCTATGTTTTCTCCATTTTCGTCTCTCTTTTATTTTCTTTACTCCGATAAACAAAACAACATTAAAACATGACTGCCTTCAATGAAATATTTTCTTCAACAGTAAACATCGACACAGACGATGGAACATTGACTTTGGAAACATAAAATATTAAAATAATTTTATATTTGAGGAACCAAAAGTGAAACATGAATTTTGACATGAAACATTGCTACACACGATTACACATGAAGTAAAATATGCCGATGTTTCTGCTAATGTTCCATCGTGTGTGCTCAGCATTACACATATCGATAGCATTATTGAATTTTGTATAATGGAAACATTATGGTTTTCTTCTAAAACATCATCATAATTTATAGGAATCATATAAAAAAACTATCAAAAAAATCAGAGTTAAATTTGGATTTTTAATGAAGTAGAGAAAACAAACAGCTCATCTTTCATTACAAAATTTGAAACAACAAATTAATTTTTTTAAATTCTGGGATTTTGTGATTAGTTATTAGGCAATCCCGAAAAATCACGGGATTTAAAATTTGGCATCCCTAATTTCCATTGGTTCAGTATATCGTATAATTTTATATTATATTATTTTAACTCACTAGAGACGGACAAGTGAGTAAGATTTTCAGATTTGGCAAAATATTTTACAGAGAAGTATTAAAATAAACATAAAGTTTTCTATAAAATAAAAATATTCTATACTTTATATTTTTATCCACAATAAAAAAATAAATTTCTAAGAATCTTTGATATCTACTTCAAAATCGTTGTTAATCGTTATTTTCTCAAATTCGAATTTTCATTATTCCTTTAAATTTTAAAGGTGAAAATTTAATAATGCGCTTTGAGTCTTTAAAATTTTTTAAAATTAATTACACTTTCTCATTCTTAGTTTAATTCTTACATTAGTGAGAAATGTTATTGTTATAACTGGACGTCCCTCATGCATCGCTTCCAACACTAAGTAATATCTGAATCTTTTGTAAACAAAGGCTAATTATCAGTACCCACTTTTAAATGTTTATGTTTAATAAAAACCAAACGCTAAGTTTTATTGAATTTGTGAAATGCTATACTGTAAACAAAATTTAACAAAAAAAAAAAAAAAAAAAAAAAAAAAAAACAAGAAAGTCTTTAACTCGACTATGCTGAATATTATATACACTACACTTGATCCAAACAATGGTGTGATAGAGAAATATTTTCTGAGAGATTTAATCCTCTATTTCTAAGACAAACATATTTTTATGGCAAAATATTATTTTAACCGTTGTGTCGATCGTAGAGCCCACGGGTACATTTGCAACTTTAATTTTCCTGTATCTTCCAAACGGTTAGTCCGATTGACCTGAAATTTCATGATATCCTCAACCATACACTTTTGCATCATGTGGAAAAGTTTCATCAAGATTGGAGCAGCAGTTCAGTCGATACAGCCCAAATTCAAGTTAGTGGAATGGCGTCGACTGCTGGTGTACCCGGGTACTTGTATGAAAATTCATACAAATATATAGAAATAAATGGCAAAGTTCACTTTATATTGCTATATCTTCCAAGCGGCTGGTCCAATCTTGATGAAACTTCGTATCATAGCTTGGAAATATGTAATTGATATTGGTGTGAAATTTCAGGTCAATTGGACCAACCGTTTGGAAAATATAACCCAGTTACTAGAAAATGACCTAGCGTCAACAGCTGATGTACCCAGGTACTTCTATGAAAATTCATACAAATATATAGAAATAAATGGAAATATTTAGTTTATTTTATGGAAATTTGTTTATTTATTTATAGAAAATCATTATAATGAAAGTAAAAAATATATTTTATGAATTTTAGCAGCATCTGAGGCATTGTGGATGATCCTTCGAGTGCTCTGCGCACACAGGCTTATTACAAATTGCACATACTTTTCTCGTTTGGCGTTTTGCAATGCAAATATAGCAGTTTCCTTTTCTTTTTATGCGGCCAGAACTGTCACGTTCCTCTTCCTCTTGTGCACCAACATTCATCTTCAATGCTTCCATAGCGTGTCTAGTAGAAAATATGCGCGTAATATGGCTATTGTCCGCTCTTATATCGATTTGTGGTCTGCATAACTGATCGCTGAGCTGCTGCAGAAATATCCTACGGCGGTTGGTAGATGGTTTTAGATGGGGGTTGTTTTCCATATATATAACATACGCAGCATACGCAGCTACGTCAAGCATATTATAAAAAAATGCTAAAGGCCATCTATTTGTGCGCCGTTTGGTTGAATATTCAGTCAAGCACTTATCCATATTATCCACGCCGCCTTTATGTTTGTTATAATCAAGTATGAGCAATGGTTTCCGTTTTGGACCTGCAGTTTCTGTAGTGTCGTGGCAAGTAGACAGCATCACAACAGCCTTATTTTTTTTTGGGACGTATGAGCACATCGTCATGTTGTTACAGAATCCAAATAGCGTAGACTCTGCTTCACGTCCTTTAGGATTGGCAAATGATGCTGGCACGAACATACGCCTTTTGTTGCAAGTGCCCAACAAAGCCAAACTGTTGTCCACCATCAAAGTTTTTGCTAAGTTATATGTTGTAAAGAAATTGTCGCATACCACTGTTCGCCCACTTCCACCAAAATTGTTGACAACTAAGTCCTTCACAACACGCTCACCAACGTTTCTTTCACGTTCGCCGGACGCTGCCATTCCAGTATAAATTTGACCCTGTATTGAAAAAATAAAAATTGAAAAATGAAATTTGAATTAGTCATTTAGTTTATTTGCAACAAGTTGATATAATAAAATGAATGTATGAACACTGATTTACCTGCACGGGATATGATGAAATGGCGTCGCAGACCCACCACACTTTTATCCCATATTTGGATGGTTTGGATGGAATGTACTGTGTGAAGCCAGTTCCACCACGATATGGGTATAATTGCTCATCTACGGTAACGTTTGTGCCACATATATAATACTTGCGCAGAGTGGCATTTAGCATCAGGAATACGTCTGTAATTGCAGCTGCCTTATCATTTTGTTTGCGTGCATTCCGAGTGTTTCCGTTATCAAAGCGTATGAAGCGGCTGATTGCCCAAAATCTGCGTAAGCTCATTGATGCACGAAATAATGGATGTGAAGTTGTTTTCCACAGGTCAGTGGTATGAACATAACCGGAATGACATACGCCAGCCATCAAAAGCACACCCAAATATGCACGAAATTCTACTTCAGTTATAGGCACCCATATTCGTGGTTCCGCATCTGGATGCTGCTGATTGTACGCATCAAAAGTTTGCCTTGCCTTTCTATTTGATTCTCGAATAATAACATCACATATTTCATTTGACATCATAAGATTGAAGGTTTCTGCCATTGTCAAGCCATTTGTCGATGGCACTGGTCCAGGATTGCGACTTCTTAGAACGTTGTGCGCACGTATTCGTCCAGGTATTGGTGGTATTGACGACCATACATTGCCATCTCTTGCCGTATAATAATCACCAGTTTCAAGTGGCGGTTCTTCATACTCCTCGTCTGAATCCCTCTCGTCCTCTAGGTGATACTGAATTTCCTGGACTTGTTCAGCGTCAGATGATTCACCACCAATGTCATCAATATTTCCTTCTAAGTCTTCTTGATCTACCGCTTGTTCGTGGTCACTCTCTTCGGAGTCAGAAGCCTCAACAAGTGTGCGTATATAGTCACGCTGCTCCTCATACGGTAGTGCATTCAATCGACGCGGAGCTAGCCACTCACCATCTGCCATTTTATTTTCACTTTTTATATATTTGCCGCACAAAATAAATTTTTAGGTCTTTACACTTCAAAAATCGCACATAAACTGACTTATGCATACAAACCTACTCAAAACGAAACCTGCGCAAAAAATCATGTTTCTGCCTGCAAAACTGGTTGTGCAAGGGTAGGTAGGCAAGATATTCCCAAATACCCTTTTGTTCCTGTTAGTAGACGTGTTTTCCTACACATTCCAAAAAAAAATATGTTTACATTGAACAAATATTTTATGAGTTATAATTATTCTGCGCAGGTACTAAAAATAGCACTATGAGCAAGAGCGGTTGATTTTCAGTTCAAATATAACGGAATTTTGCGAATGAAAATTCAATGTTAATTATTTTTCTTTGTAAAAAGGGATCAAATTACAAGGATTAAAAAAGAATTTGGAAATTGTTAAATTTTTATGGATTTTGGCAATTCCCATTTTTGGTAAAAATGGATTATTTAGGTACCAAATTTTTTTTTTCCCAAATTATGATAAAAGTTTTGTTAACTAGACAATATTTCCAAGAAATAAAAAAAAAAAAAAAACAGAAAATTACAAGAATCCAGGTAGTAGTTAATATTTGTATATCAAAAGCAACTATCTGCCATACAAAACGTATGAAGTACCCGGGTACATCTACTGTCGATGTGGATAAAACCCAACAGCTGCTGACACAACGGTTAAATGAAAAAATTAATCTTGGGGTGCAAATTTTTTTTAGTAAAATAACACTTTTACGGCAAACAAAAGTATGAGGTAGAATTATTATGTAGGTACAAGGAGTTAGTTAAAATAAATACGGCACCCAACTTAGGATACTACATGTGATATAGTTCACATTCGTAAATTAATCTTTTTTATATGGTCTCTTCACATTTTCAGTTATATCTTTTGATCCGATATTGCGCTCATTTTCAATACCAAACTATTCAGAGCAACAAGAAACTTTTCAGCTAAAGGCCTAATTACCACGCTTATCTATTCTGGTGTGGTCCTATTTTTTGCAAATAGGAAAAATGGCATAGCATAGTTGAATATAATATAAACAAGTAAGAGTGTTAAATTCGGCTGTGCCGAATTTTTGATACTCTCCACCCCATATTGGGTACGGCTGCCACTTTGAAAATGTTGCCGATAGTGAAACATTATATCCGAATACCAATTAAAGTTAATTGGTTTTCTTGTTGGCCAATTTCTATTATAACAAACAATGATCCTTAAAAAAAATTAATTACTATTTTAAAAATTTAATTATTTTTCTTTTACTAGAGTAGAAAACCCCTAAGTACATCATAGAATACCAATGAAATTCATTATTTAACGCAGCCGCCATCATACGAAAATTCAAAAAAAAAAAATTTCGAATGATTCTTGGCTATAAATTATTAATAAAAAAAAAATGGAAATTTTAAAACAATTTTATTTAATACAAAAAAAACAAAACTAATAAAAACAGGTAAGAAACTAAAGAATAAAACTAAAACTTTTAATGTTATCTTTAATAAGCTAATGTGGCCTGAATTTTTTATGTAAATAAAAACAAATTTGATTTACAATTTTGGTCCCGACGTTTCGTCGATTATTTGTCGACTTCTTCTGGGGTTTGTCTATTTATTTGAAGATATAAAAAACATATTAATACACTTCCTTACACCATATAGTATGTGTCATAAACTTACAATTGAATTGTTTAAATTTAAAACATAATAAAAATATATTTCACACAAAACGTAAAACATAAAAACAACATCTTAACATTCAAACACATATTAATTTAATAACACAGCTTAACTAATAGCGACAATGTAACTTGCATTTATATTGCTGGTATCTTCTTTCAAATTCATCGTCCGTTTTATATTTTGTTGTATATACAAACTTTTGTAAGGAAGTGTATTAATATGTTTTTTATATCTTCAAATAAATAGACAAACCCCAGAAGAAGTCGACAAATAATCGACGAAACGTCGGGACCAAAATTGTAATCAAATTTGTTTTTATTTACATAAAAAATTCAGGCCACATTAGCTTATTAAAGATAACATTAAAATATTTACAATTATTGGCCAAACAACTAAAATAAAACTTTTAATTTTTAAGTTTTCATTTTTAAATTTTAGTTTTTAATTTTAATTTTTATTTTTAACTTTAACTTTCTAATTATTATTTTTAATTCTTAAAATTGAATTTTGAATTGTTATTGTTTAATTTTAATATTTCATTTTTTATTTCAATTTTTGATTTTC
Source organism: Cordilura impudica (assembly GCA_963682025.1). Lineage (NCBI taxonomy): Eukaryota > Metazoa > Arthropoda > Insecta > Diptera > Scathophagidae > Cordilura > Cordilura impudica. Next base: position 66,154,036 of record OY821521.1, read on the forward strand.
CATTTTTAATCTTAAATTTTTAATTTTTAATATTTAATTTTTATTTAAAATTCTTTATTTTTAATTTTAACCATAGAAAAAATATATGGTAATACTTGCTTAGGCCAATGTGACAAGTGCAGTATCAATATGCACACTGCAATGACTTCAACAATAAGAAGAATTACAACATATCTCAAGAAAAACAACAAACATACTGAAAAATTTTATATTTGTAAGAGGTTTTTCAAAGTTTCATTCATATCTCGTCACCCCTTTAACCGATTTTGACGATTTTAAATAGCATCTCCTTTGGGATTTATACGAAAACGAACGCTCTAGCTTAGATATTGACGGCATGATCGCGATTTCTACATAAAGACGGACAGACAGTCATCGCTAAATCAACTTTCCTTGTTATAATGATCAAGAAAATATATGTTTTGAGGTCTCCGGAATTTATTTCGATGCGTTACAAACGGAATGACAAACCTGTATATACCCTCTGGGTATAAAAAGAAGGGTATAAAATGTATGAAGAGCTATTATATTTTTTTTTTGGGAAATTGCTAAAAAGTGTCCTCACCAAGTGCAATTACTTTTTTTTATCAGAACTGCTTAAAAAAAGATTTTGTACACGTTTTTCTTCATATAACTAGATATTTATGCAACTAGTAATCGTCGTAATGCTCAAAATTCCTAATGGAACTAAAGGAAGAACCCCTCCAGCGTCAAAGACAAATTTTCTTCTTAGAGGGAAAAACATCATCGCCAAATATTTCATACAATTTTAATCCAAATTTAATAGCAAAATAAGATCTAAAAACAAAAATTAAAGATAGTAAGGGCCATCATTACAACTTGCCAATAGCTAAAGGTAGCATGTTATCGGACAGATTATAAGTTTTTCGTTATTACAAGTATACTTTAAGCTAAAAGTAACCGATAAGCTAAAGGGAAGATAATGTTGCCTTTAACTTTTAACGTGAGGTTTATGAATTTAATGTTGCCACATTTTCTGATCTATGAAGAAGAACAAGAATAGTAGAAAAATATAGTTTTGGAAATAAAAAAATTAAAAATGGAAAGCAGACAACGTTTGTTTCATTTAAGCGAGCTAGAGGATATTTTTGAAAACTCGCAGCCTAAGAGAAGATCATCTAGAAAATATCGCAAGCAAGTGGACTATCTGGAATATTATGATGAAATTGAATTTGTGCAAAGATTTCGTATATCTAAACATACATTTCAATTCATTTTAGAAAAAATTTGCATCCTTTTACAGTCATATAGTGAGAGGTTTGTACCAATATTTATATAATTTATGTGACAATTAACAAATTTACTTTCAGGCATTATTCCGTATCACCTTAGACAAAATTATTAATAACGCTAAGGTTTTATGCAAGTGGAAGTTTCCTGATTACAGTGGGTGACTTTTGTGGTGTTAGCGTCTCTACAGCAGGCCGTGTAGTCAAGGAAACATCATTAGCTTTGGCAGCTTTGTCGACTGAGTACATAAAATTCCCTTCCGATGCAAGAGGAATGCAGCAAACAGCGGCAGATTTCTTTGCAATTGCAAAGTTCCCAAAAGTCATCGGTTCCATTGATTCCACACACATTCGAATTCAATCGCCAGGAGGAAACAACGCAGAAATTTTTTGGAACAGAAAAAGTTATTTTTCCCTCAATGTTCAAGCAGTGTACAATGCTAAACTAATATTTCAGGATTTAGTTGCAAGGTGGCCTGGATCAGCACAGGACAGCAATATATTTAAAAACAGCGGCTTAAAATTCCATATGGAAGACGGTCATTTTCAAAACTACGTAATTTTAGGTGATTCTGGGTATAAGCAATGCAACTATATGATGACTCCTTTGCTGAATCCACGTACAAGACCGGAAACCCTTTATAATGAATCTCAAATCCGTACTCGTAATATGATAGAGAGATGTTTCGGAGCTTGGAAGAGACGTTTCCCAGTATTATCAATGGGTTTGCGGTTAACGAAACTAAAATGGTTGTGATTGTGGCATGTGCTGTTCTTCACAATATTGCTATTATTGCAAAAGACCCACTTCCATCAACAGAAGAAACATTAACAGAATCTCCAGAAGAATTTGACTCAGATGAACAAAACCGCATTTTGGGCAATTCGGATTTAAGTTTATAACTTTTTATTTGAACTTAAACATATTAACACATTTTTTTCTCTTTTCAGTCTTTTACAAAATTCATAGACTACATAACAATTAAAACATCTAAAATTATCATTAAAACAAAAAAGTAAACAATAAAAAATTAATAAAATAGACAATAGAAAACAACTAAAGAAAATTCACAATTAAAACAACTAAAATCAACATTAAAGCAACAAAATTAACATTAAAAAATTAATAAAATGAACAATAAAAAACAACTAAAGAAAATTCACTATTAAAAACAACTAAAATCAACGTTAAAACAAAATTAACTTAAAAAAAATTAATTAAATTTACAATAAAAATAATTCACATTTTTGTTTTTTTTCTGCCAATTCCAGCTGCAGTAGCTCATTTTTATACCTCAGGGACATAAGTTCTTGCTCATGCTTCTCCTGTGCACGAGTATTTTCGTCCCTATAAAAATTCTGTTGCAGAATTATGAGCTCCATTTTTTCATCCTCTAAACTGCTCTTTCTTTTTGCACCCACTACCAGCTCTTTCGATTTTTTCTCTTTTAAAGCCGATGGCTTAACTAACATTTACTTTAAAGGCAAGTTGTAATAATGGCCCAAAAGAGTATAAAAGCATTAAATGGCGAAATAACGTGCAATATTAATTGAATTGGTCCAAGTTTTTAAATACTTCGAGAAAAATTAAAGCAATATCAGCACTCAGTAATGCCCGTTGGAATTCTAGAGCTATTTTGGCACTTTTGTCCTTTATACTTATTTCTGAATATCGATTGCAATTATATCCGCTTTGTTAGCTTGTATGTGGTGCTTGTGATGAAATGGATATGAGCCTCCTATGAATAATTATTAAATATTACCTTTCATATCAACCTAACCTATATGAATATATGAGGTGGCCGAATTTAATTTCGTTAAATTACAAACGAAATAATAAACTCATATATACCTTCTGTTGTACAGTAGTGTTAAAAACTAAAAAGAAAATACTTTTTATGTGCATCAATATGTATGAAATTAACAAACGAACATATTAAGTTTGCATTCGGGGAATTCCATTTTAAGCAAATACACACTTAGTATAAAAAGTATTCGTACACCTAAAATTAAATCGTCACTAAAAACAAAGATTTTAATTAAGTTGAATTAATTTTTTTCATATAAATTATTAAGGTATTTTATAAATTTATTTAACGTATTTTGCCTTTAAACATTTTATATATGTGGGTAAAAAACGTAAAAATCATAATTAAATGTATTCATACGTTTGATATATTAATAACAAGTATACGATACCCTATACCATGGTTTATAGACCCTCTTCGGTCCCACTAATTGGATATAGAAAATAAGCATAAACCAAATTCGAGTTGTATTGTTATTATTTTTTTTGGCAGCAGATATGAAAAAGTTCATATCGGGTGCTATATTTCTATGCGGACTAGGTCGAAAAATGCACCGATCCTGACATTATTTGGTAAAGTAATTTATATCTAGAAAAAATATACACAAACCAAATTTGAGAAATATCTGTGCAATATTTTTGTTTTTTGATAGATTTAAGTGAAGATCGGGAAGCAGCTCTATATGGGGCCTATGACTAAGAATTGTCCTATAGGAATTTTTTTGGACTACTGATTAATGGATACAATAAACACATACAAACCCCAATTTGACAGAAATCTATGTGATAGTTTGGATCTTATGGCAATTTATGTCGATTTCATAGGGGTCATTTGTATGGGGACTAGGTCTGAACATCGACCGAATTTCACAAATATCAATAACGTTCATCCTCTCGCCAATAAAAGCTTACATACCAAATTTCATCAAAATATAGTCATATTTGCGATCTGTGGTTTGATTACAAAGTTTACATGGACACGCAGACGGACGGACGGACGGACCGACATCGCTAAATCGACTCAGAAAGTGATTCTGAGGAAGTGATTCTGAGGCGATCGGTTAATAAAATTTGGGTCGAGGTCAATATTTTTAGTAGTTATACCCAAACCACATGCTGGTATATGGTATAAAAACAACATAGAAAACAAGTAAGAAACAGGACCGACTATACGATACCCTATACCATGGCTTAGGACCCTATCTCTTCGGTCCAACTAGTTGAATATAGAAAATAAGCATAAACCAAATTTGAGTGGCATTGTTATAAATTTTTTTGGCTGCAGATATGAAAAAGTTCATATCGGATGCTATATTCATGTGGGGACTAGGTCGACAAATGAACCGATCCTGACCATATTTTGCAAGGTGAGTTATATTTTGAAAAAATATATATGAACCAAATTTGAGAAAAAACTGTGCAATATTTTTGTTTTTTGATAGATTTTAGTGAAGATCGGGAAGCAGCTCTATATGGGGTCTATGACTAAGAGTTGTCCCATTGGGCTGGTTTTTGGACTACCCATTAATGGATGTAATAAACGTGTACAAACCCAATTTGACTAAGATCTATATGATAATTTGGATCTTATGGCAATTTCTGTTGATTTCATAGTGGTCTTTTGTATGGGGGCTGGGTCTGAACATACACCGATTCTCACCAATTTCAATAGCGTTCATCCTATGGCTGACATAAGCCAATATACCAAATTTCATCAAAATATGTTTATATTTACGACCTGCAATTTGATTACAAGCTTTACATGGACACACAGCCGGACGGACGGACGGACATCGTTATATCGAATCAGATAGTGATTCTGATTCGATCGGTTTAATAAAAGATGGGTCTATGTCAAATATTTTTGGTAGTTACAAATAGCAGCACAAAGTCATTATACCCAAACCCCATAGTGGTATATGGGATAAAAATGGTGAACACGTCCCTGTGTGGCACTATGCTTTGTAGTCTTTTATTTCTGTCCAAAGGGAATAAAGGTGGGAGTTTGGCGGCACTGCCCCGAGTAGATGGACCATTATGAGGCTGTTAAAGATTTTTGCCGAGTCTGGAAGCATCGCACTATCACAGTACCATCGAGATACCTATTTTCGGGTTCAAGACACAATCGCGGCAGTATCATCGTCAATTCAGGCAAATCCAAGCGTTTCAACTCGAAACTTATAAGCGCAAATTGCAGTTAACAGACTCTCATTACAACGGATAATTCATGATGACTTGTACTTGTTTGTTTTGCCACAAAATTATTAAAATGCCCGAAGAAGAAAAAATCTAGATAAATTGCTTGTTTATGTCTGATGAGGCCCATTTTGATCTCAACGGAAATACCAACTAGCGAAATTGCCATATATGGAGTGAATCTAATCCACAAATGTTGAAGGAAGCTTCAACGAAAATTCCCAAACAAATTAATATCCAGGAACTACACTTTCCGCTAGCCCCTAGGGCACCTGACCTGACTGCATCGGACTTTTTTTTATGGGGTTATGTCAAGCGAGATGTGTACAAAACTAAACCAAGGCATTTGGCTGAATTGAAGCAGTCCATTAAAACAATAATTGAGGCAATCCCGATTTCAACCTTTCAGGGCGCAATGATTAATTTTCTGATCAGGTGTCGCATATGCGTTGATGAGCATGGAGATCATTTACGCTCTATCATCTCAAAAACAATTAGTTATATAAAGTTAAAGAAAAGTTATTTGAATTTCTTATTGTAGCACAATTTGTGCGCCACCCTGTACTTCCTTTCAAATTTATCAAATAAAATCTTAACATATACACACAGGACTTTTCCATAAGGACTAATACGTAAACATTCAGTGCGCAGGAAATTGCATTTGTGTCATAACTTAAACAACAATAATGTGACAAACAAAATCAAAGTAAATAATATTAAATTATGAATATAATTGTAATTAATGACAGTTAACATTACCACAAATCATATAAGCATAAGTACAAGAACAACATTGATTACAAAAACAATATGCAAATTTTATAAGAGTGTGTTAGCAAAATTGAATTTAATGAAACGAGTAAACAACATGTTCAGAAGTGACAACAATAGCATCAAGAACAACAGGAACAATATATGAGAACGAGTACTTAATGAAAAGTAACTTTCTATTTATCCACCTACACTCACTAACCCAAACTCACATTGTATATCTCATACATATACATAGAATAACACACATTAATACAACCTCAAGTGTGCATGCATTTGAAACAAAAGG